>JBBGZY010001783.1:15000-404971 GCA_037952925.1 Lithobates clamitans
TCGGAGGGGTGAGGATAGTCGGAGGGGTGAGGATAGTCGGAGGGGTGAGGATAGTCGGAGGGGTGAGGATAGTCGGAGGGGTGAGGATAGTCGGAGGGATGAGGATAGTCGGAGGGGTGAGGATAGTCGGAGGGGTGAGGATAATTGAAGGGATGAGGATAGTCGGAGGGGTGAGGATAGTCGGAGGGATGAGGATAGTTGGAGAGATGAGGATAGTCGGAGGGGCGAGGATAGTCGGAGGGGCGAGGATAGTCGGAGGGATGAGGATAGTCGGAGGGATGAGGATAGTCGGAGGGACGAGGATAGTCGGAGGGGTGAGGATAGTCGGAGGGATGAGGATAGTCGGAGGGGTGAGGATAGTCGGAGGGGTGAGGATAGTCGGAGGGGTGAGGATAGTCGGAGGGGTGAGGATAGTCGGAGGGGTGAGGATAATTGAAGGGATGAGGATAGTCGGAGGGGTGAGGATAGTCGGAGGGATGAGGATAGTTGGAGAGATGAGGATAGTCGGAGGGGCGAGGATAGTCGGAGGGGCGAGGATAGTTGGAGAGATGAGGATATGAGGAAATCTGGGATAAATTCCATGGAGTTACACCTGGAGATGGAGCTCAGTGAGAAGTCAGAAGCAGCTCTGGAAGAACTGTTGAGAAAGCACAGATGCCAGTCTGAGTGTAGTAAGTACATTGAATAGACATGTAGATGTCGGTACTCAGACGGGTAAAATGTCAGAAGGCATCTGGGTGGCTTCTGTGGTCGGCACTCAAACGGGTCGGGTTGGTGGTAGCCGACACTTCCTGGAGTCCTGGAACACACAGGGAGCCGGTCACCTTATTCCGGAAGGGACTTCATCTCCGGCTCCCTGTGTGTTCCAGGACTCCAGGAAGTGTCGGCTACCACCAACCCGACCCGTTTGAGTGCCGACCACAGAAGCCACCCAGATGCCTTCTGACATTTTACCCGTCTGAGTACCGACATCTACATGTGTATTCAATGTACTTACTACACTCAGACTGGCATCTGTGCTTCCTCCACAATCAGAGCTAAACCCACCAATGGAATGGTTTCCCAAATCATTTACACTCAGGTCCGGTTCACACTATTGAAATGCAGTCAGTGCGTGTTGTAGATTTTTTTCTGCATGCGCGTTTTTGGTGCATTTTTGATGCTTTCCACTGCATTTTTCACCCCCTTTTTTTTAAACCTTAAATAAGGACATGTGTGTTGCAGTGCGTTTTTTTTGTGCATTTGCTTTCCGGTGCGTTTTTGATGCGTTTTACAGCGTTCTAGTACATTCCAGTTCAGGAAAAATGCAGCATGTTCTCCTTTTTTTTTTCTGGTGTTATAAAGTGTGACATGTTTGGTATCTATTTACTTGGCGTAACATCATCTTTTATATTATACAAAAAGTTGGGTATATATTGTGGGGTTTTTTTGCATTAAAATTATATTATTTCCAAAAAAATTGCGTTTGAAAAACTGCTGCGCAAATACCGTGCGACATAAAAAATTGCATCAATCTCCATTTTATTCTCTGGGGTCTGCTAAAAAAATATATATATAAAATGTTTGGGGGTTCCAAGTAATTTTCTTGCAGAAAATACCGATTTGTTACTTATAAACAAAAAGTGCCAGGAAAGGCGGGGTCCTTAAGTGACTATAGAGGGGCGGAGCTGGGAACACCACCGCCATTGGAATCCCCGAAAAATGAAAGGAGACCCCCAAACTCAGCCAGATGGTGTCCGCCAATATCTGAACCTCTCCCTCACAATATCTATAGACGGCGTCTTCCATAAGGTCATAAAAGCCACATCCTCATTAGTCAACAATACGGAGCGCCATTATCTCTGCGCGGAGCGCTCCAACATATGGCTCATTAGCAGCAGCCTGGGGTCAGGAGGGGTCGTGCTGCCTCTGGCGGGGGATGGGTATATACATTCATGGATTTTCCATGAAGCCACATCCTGTTCTAGGACCCCCCAGGTATGGTATTGTCTGCAGGATGGTCAGGAAATCTGCCACCAGAGAGATTTCATAGAAGATCGAATGTCAGAGTGAGATCAGACCACTGAACGGATCATCTGATCCTGATAACACCGGTTTTCCTGTAAGATGAGGTTAGGAAGTCCAATGCGGTGGGATTTTCCAGGATTGGATGGTGGAAGGGAATACTGGTCCAGTCTTCAGTAAATCCGGTCTATATGGAGCCCATCAGTGACAAATACTGCATGATGTGGACTTCATTCAGTAATAAGTTCTCCAGGACTGAGCCGGTCCTACAACGGTCCTACAAAAGGCTCTACAACCACTTTTATATCCATTGTATGTATGAAAACATCCTGACGGAAAGTGCTCAATACCGGGATCATGGCTGCAGATCAGATCCTGGTACTGTTTTTTTCAGCCAAGCAGTCAGGACCACTTCCCACAGAGGAGATGAGGAGATGGAGGAACGTTGGTTCCCTGATCTCCTCTGTGAAGAATGATCCTGGAAGACACAAAGATTCATCCCTTCCAGTTTCAGAGCCATCGTTCCCTGTTTTTTACAGCCAAGGAAGCAGCTAAGCAAGCTCTACTTGGAGGAGGGCAGAAGACACATCAGGGGTGTAATAGATCCCTGATGTCTCCATAAAGAGGACCTATCGCTGACAAAAGCTGCCACAAGGAAAAAAATATATAAAAAAAAGTAAAATTTTTTTTTTAAATAAAAAAAGATATCATTTAAAAAATAAATTTAAAAGCCAGTGGAAGGATTGAGGGATTGGTAGAGAGGGGTGGAGGACAGTGAATGGAGGTCAGTGGAGGGATTGGTAGAGAGGGGTGGAGGACACTGAATGGAGACCAGTGGAGGGATTGGCAGAGAGGGGTGGAGGACACTGAATGGAGGTCAGTGGAGGGATTGGTAAAGAGGGGTGGAGGACACTGAATGGAGACCAGTGGAGGGATTGGCAGAGAGGGGTGGAGGACACTGAATGGAGACCAGTGGAGGGATTGGCAGAGAGGGGTAGAGGACACTGAATGGAGACCAGTGGAGGGGTTGGCAGAGAGGGGTAGAGGACACTGAATGGAGACCAGTGGAGGGATTGGTAGAGAGGGGTGGAGGACACTGAGTAGAGGTCAGTGGAGGGATTGGTAGAGAGGGGTGGAGGACACTGAATGGAGACCAGTGGAGGGATTGGCAGAGAGGGGTGGAGGACACTGAATGGAGGTCAGTGGATGGATTGGTAGAGAGGGGTGGAGGACAATGAATGGAGACCAGTGGAGGAATTGGTAGAGAGGGGTGGAGGACACTGAATGGAGACCAGTGGAGGGATTGGCAGAGAGGGGTGGAGGACACTGAATGGAGACCAGTGGAGGGATTGGCAGAGAGGGGTAGAGGACACTGAATGGAGACCAGTGGAGGGATTGGTAGAGAGGGGTGGAGGACACTGAATGGAGACCAGTGGAGGGATTGGTAGAGAGGGGTGGAGGACACTGAATGGAGACCAGTGGAGGGATTGGCATAGAGGGGTGGAGGACACTGAATGGAGACCAGTGGAGGAATTGGTAGAGAGGGGTGGAGGACACTGAATGGAGACCAGTGGAGGGATTGGCAGAGAGGGGTAGAGGGCACTGAATGGAGGTCAGTGGAGGGATTGGAAGAGAGGGGTGGAGGACACTGAATGGAGACCAGTGGAGGGATTGGCAGAGAGGGGTAGAGGACACTGAATGGAGACCAGTGGAGGGATTGGTAGAGAGGGGTGGAGGACACTGAGTAGAGGTCAGTGGAGGGATTGGTAGAGAGGGGTGGAGGACACTGAATGGAGACCAGTGGAGGGATTGGCAGAGAGGGGTGGAGGACACTGAATGGAGGTCAGTGGATGGATTGGTAGAGAGGGGTGGAGGACAATGAATGGAGACCAGTGGAGGAATTGGTAGAGAGGGGTGGAGGACACTGAATGGAGACCAGTGGAGGGATTGGCAGAGAGGGGTGGAGGACACTGAATGGAGACCAGTGGAGGGATTGGCAGAGAGGGGTAGAGGACACTGAATGGAGACCAGTGGAGGGATTGGTAGAGAGGGGTGGAGGACACTGAATGGAGACCAGTGGAGGGATTGGTAGAGAGGGGTGGAGGACACTGAATGGAGACCAGTGGAGGGATTGGCATAGAGGGGTGGAGGACACTGAATGGAGACCAGTGGAGGAATTGGTAGAGAGGGGTGGAGGACACTGAATGGAGACCAGTGGAGGGATTGGCAGAGAGGGGTAGAGGGCACTGAATGGAGGTCAGTGGAGGGATTGGAAGAGAGGGGTGGAGGACACTGAATGGAGACCAGTGGAGGGATTGGCAGAGAGGGGTAGAGGACACTGAATGGAGACCAGTGGAGGGATTGGTAGAGAGGGGTGGAGGACACTGAATGGAGACCAGTGGAGGGATTGGTAGAGAGGGGTGGAGGACACTGAATGGAGACCAGTGGAGGGATTGGTAGAGAGGGGTGGAGGACACTGAATGGAGACCAGTGGAGGGATTGGCAGAGAGGGGTGGAGGACACTGAATGGAGGTCAGTGGAGGGATTGGCATAGAGGGGTGGAGGACACTGAATGGAGACCAGTGGATGGATTGGTAGAGAGGGGTGGAGGACACTGAATGAAGAGCAGTGGAGGGACTGGCAGAAAGGGGTGGAGTACACTGAATGGAGGCCAGTGGAGGGATTGGTAGAGAGGGGTGGAGGACACTGAATGGAGACCAGTGGAGGGATTGATAGTGAGGGGTGGAGGACACTGAATGGAGACCAGTGGAGGGATTGATAGTGAGGGGTGGAGGACACTGAATGGAGACCAGTGGAGGGATTGGTAGAGAGGGGTGGAGGACACTGAATGAAGACCAGTGGATGGATTGGCAGAAAGGGGTGGAGGACACTGAATGGAGGTCAGTGGAGGGATTGGCAGAAAGGGGTGGAGGACACTGAATGGAGGCCAGTTGAGGGATTGGTAGAGAGGGGTGGAGGACACTGAATGGAGACCAGTGGAGGGATTGGTAGAGAGGGGTGGAGGACACTGAATGAAGACCAGTGGAGGGATTGGCAGAAAGGGGTGGAGGACACTGAATGGAGGCCAGTTGAGGGATTGGTAGAGAGGGGTGGAGGACACTGAATGGAGGTCAGTGGAGGGATTGGCAGAAAGGGGTGGAGGACACTGAATGGAGGCCAGTTGAGGGATTGGTAGAGAGGGGTGGAGGACACTGAATGGAGACCAGTGGAGGGATTGGTAGAGAGGGGTGGAGGACACTGAATGGAGATCAGTGGTCGGGGAAGGAAAGGAGTGGGTCAGGGAAGGAAGGGAGTGGGGTCAGGGAAGGACAGGGTCGGGGAAGTATTTAAAAGGAGGTCGGGGAAGGACGGGGTGGGGGTCGGGGAAGGACGGGAGCGGGGTCGGGGAAGGGCCGGATTGGGGGGGGGTCGGGGAAGGATGGGGGGGGGTCGGGGAAGGACGGGGTAGGATGGGGGGGGTCGGGGAAGGACGGGAGCGGGGTCGGGGAAGGAAGGGCACGGGGTCAGGGAAGGACGGGGTCAGGGAAGGACGGGGGGGTGGGTCGGGGAAGGACGGGAGCGGGGTCGGGGAAGGACTGGGTGGGGGGGGGTCGGGGAAGGATGGGGGGGGTCGGGGAAGGACGGGGTAGGATGGGGGGGGTCGGGGAAGGACGGGAGCGGGGTCGGGGAAGGAAGGGCACGGGGTCAGGGAAGGACGGGGTCAGGGAAGGACGGGGGGGTGGGTCGGGGAAGGACGGGAGCGGGGTCGGGGAAGGAAGGGCACGGGGTCAGGGAAGGACGGGGTCAGGGAAGGACAGGGGGGTGGGTCGGGGAAGGACGGGAGCGGGGTCAGGGAAGGACGGGGTCGGGGAAGGAAGGGCACGGGGTCAGGGAAGGGCGGGGTCAGTAAAGGACATCCTGCTTCTACAATCCATTTAAAGGAACAAATGTAAAAAATGTGAGCCATGAATGTTTTGCATTTGAACCTTCGGAGAGAAGAGAGGCGAGCCGCTGATCGGATCTCATTTCCCTCCACATTCATCGTATGCAATGAGCCCCCCCCCCTCCCCCGGACCCCCCCAGAGCCGCCATTATCCTCTGAGAAGCTGCAGGCCGGTGTATTGCCTGTATAGAGAATGAAGGGGAATGTTACTGTTCTAATGCTAATGATCCCTGAATTGATTCATGACCCCCCCTCCCCCGAACTGTACTCAGCACATAGAATGTTGGGGTTGGGGGTTGGGAAGTGGAGTGTGATCTCTTCCTGGACTCTTTGTGTGGTTCCCATGGAGTCTCCTGTACACAGCGGCGGGAGGTCCGTGTCTATTCAACTCTATAATCCACTTCAATACAAGATATAAACACACGGCGTATGGCACAATGGTGGCACGGGGGACACGTCCCGGCCTCCTGGTCTCACCCCCTCCCCCCTCCTTCCCCAGGGGCAGGACTATGGGGTCTCTTTCTGCTGTTTGATCCCCCCATTGCTATTTGTAGCTTCTAAATATACAGTATATAGGTGGTATATACTATATACACAGTTGATATAAACAGTCTACACACCCCGAGGGGCGGGGGGGGCGGTAAAATGTCAGGTTTCTGGGATGCGCAAAAATGAGACAAAGATAAATAATTTCAGAACTTTTTCCACCTTTAATGTGACCCATAAATTATATATATATATACACCACCTATAAACTGTACAACTCGGGGGAACAACAAACTGAAATCTTTTAGGGGGGGGGGGTAAAAATAAAGTTCTAAAATAATGAGGTGACATAAGTGTGCACACCCTCTTATAACTGGGGTGTAGCCGTGTTCAGAATTCAGCAATCACATTCAAACTCATGATAAATAGGAGTCAGTACACACCTCCCATCATTTAAAGTGCCTCTGATTAACCCCAAATAAAGTTCAGCTGTTCTAGTAGGTCTTTCCTGACATTTTCTTAGTCGCGTCCTACAGAAAAAGCCATAAAAGTCATGGTCCTCAGAGAGCTTCCAGATCATCAGAGGGATCTCATTGTTAGAAGGTGTCAGTCAGGAGAAGGTCCGAGGCATTAGATCTACCATGGGACACGGTGAAGACCGTCATCATGAAGTGGAGATAATATGGCACCACAGCGACATCACCAAGAACTGGATGTTCCTCCAAAATAGATGAAAAGACAAAAAGAAAACTGGTCAGGGAGGCGGCCAAGAGGCCTACAGCAACATTAAAGGATCTGCAGGAATATCTGACAAGTCCTGGCTGTGTGGGGACAACAATCTCCCGTATTCTTCATATGTCTGGGCTATGGGGTAGAGGGACAAGACGGAAGACTTTTCTTACCAAGAAAAACATCCAAGCCTGGCTAAATTTTGCAAAAACACATCTGAAGTCTCCCAAAAGCATGTGGGGAAATGTGTTCTGGTCTGATGATACCAAGGTTGAACTTCTTGGTCATAATTCCAAAAGATAGACAACACGACACATCACCAGAAGAACACCATACCCACCGTGAAGCATGGTGGTGGCAGTATCATGCTTTGGGGCTGTTTTTCTTCATCTGGAACAGGGGCCTTAGTCAAGGTAGAGGGAATTATGAACAGTTCCAAATACCGGTCAATATTGGCACAAAACCTTCAGGCTTCTGCTAGAAAGCTGAACATGAAGAGGAACTTCAACTTTCAGGATGACAACGAGCCAAATCATCCATCCAAATCAACAAAGGAACGTCTTCACCAGAAGAAGATTCCCAGCCAGAGCCCAGACCTGAATCCCATTGAAGATCTGTGGGGTGATGTGAAGAGGGCTGTGCACAGGAGATGTCCTCACTATCTGACAGATTTGGAGTGTTTTTGGGCAAATATTGCCAAGTCAAGATGTGCCATCCTGATAGACTCCGCCCCAAAAACACCGATCAGAAGGGGCTTCACCAAAGTATTAGTGTAAGGGGGGCGAAGACTTATGTGACCGGATTATTTTATTTTTACTTCCCTCCACCTAAAAGATTTCAGTTTGTTGTTCACCCGAGTTGTAGTTTAAAGGTCAACCCACCAGTGTTAATCATTAATCAGGTGGTGGGGCACTCTATGTCACTCTATGTCAGTGTTTCTCAACTCCAGTCCTCAAGGCGCACCAACAGGTCATGTTTTCAGGATTTCCCTAAGATGAAACAGCTGTGGTAATTACTAAGGCAGTGAAACTGATCAAATCACCTGTGCAAAATAATGGGAAGCCAGAAAACATGACCTGTTGGGGCGCCTTGAGGACTGGAGTTGAGAAACACTGCTCTATGTCACCAGCACTGGCTGAGATCCTGTATTCTGGTGGCCAGGGGGGGGGGGGGGGCGATGTAAAGGAAAGGAATATGTGGGGTCTTCCTCAGAGTGATAGGAGGAGGCTGGAGATGATTGGAGGACGGTGGTGGTGGTGGGGGGGCTATAGAACTATATCAAGCTAAATGTCTTCTAGTTACTATAAAGGGAACCTGTAATGATACAAATATGTGTTTTATAAGTGCAGGTTCTGGGGTTCCAATATTTGTTGAAAAGTGATTTCCCCCATAATGATTTATTTTGTTTGTAAACAATGTTTAATCCATTTTTGTTTTGCTACTTTTATTGTATTTATTATGTTACATTGTCTGCCAGTATTCTTGTTGTGTACCATTAGTGACATCTGGTGTTCAAATGTGGAACTGCAGGCTAAGAAAGTGTGAGCTCTGATTTCACATCTATGAAAATACAAACCATTCCAGGGGCCGGTGTGGTGCTGTATACAGAGCCAGGAAAAAGTATTCACACCCCTTGACATTTCCCACATTATGTTACAACCATGAGCACGACATGAGCAAAGCAAAGCCCTGCCTCTACCAACATGGCTGCCTCCAGGCAGAGGTACAGCGCCTTGAAAAAGTATTCACACCCCTTGACATTCTCCACATTTCTCATGTTACAACCAAAACCATAAATGTATTTTATTTGGATTTTATGTGATCGACCAACACAAAGTGTCACATAATTGTGAAGTGGAAGGAAAATGATAAATGATACAAATAAATATCTGAAAAGTGTGGGGGAGGGGCATTTGTATGGCGCCCCCCGGAGTCAATACTTTGTAGAACCCCCTTTCTCTACAAGTATTTTTGGGGGTGTCTCTACCAGCTTTGCACATCTAGAGAGGACATTTCTGCTCATTCTTCTTTGTAAAATATCTCAAGCTCTGTCAGATTGGATGGAGAGCGTCTGTGAACAGCAATTTTCAAGTCTTGCCACAGATTCTCAATGTGATTTAGGTCTGGACTGTGACTGGGCCATTCTAACACATGAATATGCTTTGATGTAAACCATTCCATTGTAGCTCTGGCTGGATGTTTCGGGTCGTTGTCCTGCTGGAAGGTGAACCCCCCCCCCCCCCGGTCTCAAGTCTTTTGTAGACTCTAACAGGTTTTCTTCTAAGATTGTCCTGTATTTGTCTCCATCCATCTTCCCATCAACTCTGACCAGCTTCCCTGTCCCTGCTGAAGAAAACCATCCCCACCACATGATGCTGCCACCACCATGTTTCACGGTGGGGATGGTGTGTTCAGGGTGATGTGCAGTGTTAGTTTTCCCCACACATAGCGTTTTACTTTTAGGCCATAAAGTTGAATTTTGGTCTCATGTGACCAGATCACCTTCTTCCACATGTTTGCTGTGTCCTCCACATGGCTTCTCACAAACTACAAACAGGACTTCTTATGACTTTCTTTCACCAATGTCTTTCTTCTTGTCACTCTTCCATAAAGGGCAGATTTGTGGAGAACACGACTAATAGTTGTCCTGTGGACAGATTCTCCCACCTGAGCTGTGGATCTCTGCAGCTCCTCCAGAGTTACCATGGACCTCTTGGCTCTTCTCTGATGAATGCTCTCCTTGCCCGGCCGGTCAGTTTAGGTGGACGGCCATGTCTTGGTAGGTTTGCAGTTGTGCCATACTCTTTCCATTTTCCGATGATGGATTGAACAGAGCTCCGTGAGATGTTCAAAGCTTGGGAGATATTTTTATAACCTAACCCTGCTTTATACTTCTCCACAACTTTATCCCTGACCTGTCTGGTGTGTTCCTTGGCCTTCATGATGCTGTTTGTTCACTAAGGTTCTCTAACAAACCTCTGAGGGCTTCACAGAACAGCTGTATTTATACTGAGATGAAATGACACACAGGTGGACTCTATTTACTAATTAGGTGACTTCTGAAGGCAATTGGTTCCTCTAGATTTTAGTTAGGGGTATCAGAGTAAAGGGGGCTGAATACAAATGCCCCTCCCCCACACTTTTCACATATTTATTTGTATCATTTATCATTTTCCTTCCACTTCACAATTATGTGACACTTTGTGTTGGTCTATCACATAAAATCCCAATAAAATACATTTACGTTGTTGGTTGTAACATGACAAAATGTGAGAAATGTCAAGGGGTATGAATACTTTTTCAAGGCACTGTACCTCTGCCTGGAGGCAGCCATGTTGGTAGAGGCAGGGCTTTGCTTTGCTCATGTCAAATCTGCCCCCCTGATGACTGGAGGAGGGGTAATAAAAGTGGAGGAGGAAGCGCAGATCACAGATTGGATGAAGAAGAAGCAGGGAGATCCTTGCACTGCAGCTCCTCAGGTACAACTTCCCCTCCAGCAAGGAGAACAATGATCAGCACAGAAATGATATTATCAAAGCTCAGTCCAAAATCTCCTGAGACCAGCGGAGGTAGCAGTGCCTCAGATGATCTCACACTGCGGATACACAGATAGTCGGTGCCCCTCTCTATATCATTATATTATGAGTGCCGCCAGTGACATCACCTCAGGAGGCGGGTCCATGACACCCTGCACTCACCCTGTGTATCCTCAGTCTTCTGGTTATCATTCAATGTGGAATGCAGAGGACATCTAGTGGTGGAATGGAATTACTGCAGGGGGATAGCACCATGGAGGAGGTAAGTATTGCAGTCATATTAATGGGGGGTTATTAAAGGAAATGTCTGGAGACGGGCTTTGAATGTTATTGGGGTTGGGGAAGCGGTAATAAATGCAGCGCACAGTGCAGCACGCGGCTTCCTCATTAACGACATTCATTGATTATTATCATCTCCTCTTATCTTCTGTTATTGAAGGGTGAGCTGCGCAATCGGGGGAAGAGCCACATCACGGTGTACAAGTTCCTGACCAATGAGGAGGTCACTTATCCAGCCAGGCAGAATGCGTTTATCCCGCCCTATCTGGGGGGTCATAGTGGAGCCGATTACTATCTCATCGAAGCCTTCATCTCTGCTGTCGCTGTAAGTATGAATAGAGAGATCCGATCACCGAACGTTTCCATAAGATGACATTTTATTCGTTTTCTGTACCTGGAAAATCCAAATCCTGAGACTGCGGATGGGTGCCGCCTTCTTGGATGTGATGTCATCAGACTTACTCACGCATCATTCTATAGCGTTCCCCTTCAATGTTCCCCCAGCAGCCACATAAAGGGGAACTAAGGGGAGGGTTAGAGGAGCTGGGCCAGCACAGACAATAATTATACACTTGCAGAAGACGAGATTGGGGGGGGCTGTGACATTTAAGGAGGGAGGGGCTATTCTAGGAAGGGGTATCACATTCTGTGGCGGGGGGAAGGGCAACACTGCAAGTGATACAAAATAATTTATAGAAAGAGAAACAAAAAGTCAGAATTTGTAACAAATTGTTTAATGTGAGGAGGGATGAATACCGCACATCGCTGCATCCCGGGGACAGGAGGGACTTCACCCCCAGGGGGGGGGGGAGGGGGGTAAATCTGCCCGTCATTCACCCAGGAAAAGTCTCTGGATGGAGGAAGAGGCCGGGGACAGCGCCGCAGTGTGGAGAGGGTCAGTACTGCATGCCCATTGTATAAATACTGGGGAGGGCTCTGCAATAAGAGCCGGAGTTCCACTTTAGTAATATATTGGAGAGGAAATAAGGTGGAATTATCCTTTAAAGATGGCGCTGATCAGACACATAATACTCACCAGATGATGATCTGACTTCTCTCTACAGAATAACGACCCGTCTCGTATTGTCACCGGCCCCGAGGACACTCTGCGCAGTCACCTGCTGGTGTTTCACGCTGAGAAATCACGGAGAGAGAACCGTGTGGTGAACATAGACAGCGAGGAGGCGGAACTACCGAAACCATGACCGCCCCCTGTGCCCCGTTCATCACCGGTGCAGACTGTACTGCCCAGTCCAGGGGGCCTCCTAATGTAATGATTGTACTATATTGTGGTTCAGAGTGCAGAACTCTTCACACTGAATATTACAAAGGATTATTTTATCATTAAACTCTCCACTGCAAAAGAAACCCGCTAGAAACACGGGGCGCTCATCGATGACTAGTTTATGGGGGTGCAACTTCCAGGGTCACCATCCTTCCCACTCCTCTCCTCCCTTACCCTCTCCTCTCCTCCCCCTCCTACTGTCTGCTCTCCTCTCCTCCCCCTCCTACTGTCTGCTCTCCCCTCCACCCCTTCCCACTCCTCTCCTCCCTTACCCTCTCCTCCCCCTCCTACTGTCTGCTCTCCTCTCCTCCCTTACCCTCTCCTCCCCCTCCTACTGTCTGCTCTCCTCTCCTCCCCCTCCTACTGTCTGCTCTCCTCTCCTCCCTTACCCTCTCCTCTCCTCCCCCCTCCTACTGTCTGCTCTCCCCTCCACCCCTTCCCTCTCCTCTCCTCCCTTACCCTCTCCTCTCCCCTCCTACTGTCTGCTCTCCCCTCCACCCCTTCCCACTCCTCTCCTCCCTTACCCTCTCCTCCCCCTCCTACTGTCTGCTCTCCTCTCCTCCCCCTCCTACTGTCTGCTCTCCTCTCCTCCCTTACCCTCTCCTCTCCTCCCCCTCCTACTGTCTGCTCTCCTCTCCTCCCCCTCCTACTGTCTGCTCTCCTCTCCTCCCTTACCCTCTCCTCTCCTCCCCCCTCCTACTGTCTGCTCTCCCCTCCACCCCTTCCCTCTCCTCCCCCTCCTACTGTCTGCTCTCCTCTCCTCCCCCTCCTACTGTCTGCTCTCCTCTCCTCCCTTACCCTCTCCTCTCCTTCCCCCTCCTACTGTCTGCTCTCCCCTCCACCCCTTCCCACCCCTCTCCTCCCTTACCCTCTCCTCTCCCCTCCTACGCTCTCTTCTCCCCCCTTCCCTCTCCTCTCCTCCCCCTCCTACTGTCTGCTCTCCCCTCCTCCCTTTCCTTCCCCTCCCCTCCCTTTCCCTCTCCTTCCCTCTCTTCCCCTCCCCTCCTCACTCCTCCCCTCCCTTTCCCTCTCCTTCCCTCTCTTTCCCTCCCCTCCCTTACCCTCTCCTCTCCTCCCCCCTCCTACGCTCTCTTCCCCTCCCCTCACCACTCCTCCCCTCCCTTTCCCTCTCCTCTCCTCCCCCCTCCCACTGTCTGCTCTCCTCACCTCCTCTCCCCCCCTCCCCACTTCTTACTTCTCCCCCCTTCCCTCTTCTTCTCTTCCTATCCCTCCCCTTCCTTCTCCTGGTTGCCCCCCCCGGATGGTTGAGGTTGCCCCCCCTGGATGGTTGAGGTTGCCCCCCCCCCTGGATGGTTGAGGTTGCCCCCCCCTGGATGGTTGAGGTTGCCCCCCCTGGATGGTCGAGGTTTCCCACCCCTTGATGGTTGAGGTTGCCCCCCCTGGATGGTTGAGGTTGCCCCCCCCTGGATGGTTGAGGTTGCCCCCCCCTGGATGGTTGAGGTTGCCCCCCTGAATGGTTGAGGTTGCCCCCCCTGGATGGTTGAGGTTGCCCCCCCCTGGATGGTTGAGGTTGCCCCCCCCTGGATGGTTGAGGTTGCCCCCCCTGGATGGTTGAGGTTGCCCCCCCCCTGGATGGTTGAGGTTGCCCCCCCCCTGGATGGTTGAGATTGCCCCCCCCTGGATGGTTGAGGTTGCCCCCCCTGGATGGTTGAGGTTGCCCCCCCTGGATGGTTGAGGTTGCCCCCCCTGGATGGTTGAGGTTTCCCACCCCTGGATGGTTGAGGTTGCCCCCCCTGGATGGTTGAGGTTGCCCCCCCCCTGGATGGTTGAGGTTGCCCCCCCCTGGATGGTTGAGGTTGCCCCCCCCCCTGGATGGTTGAGGTTGCCCCCCCCTGGATGGTTGAGGTTGCCCCCCTGATGGTTGAGGTTGCCCCCCCTGGATGGTTGAGGTTGCCCCCCCTGGATGGTTGAGGTTGCCCCCCCCGGTATAGACCCCACATGTTTTAGGTGTAGTTCAGGGATAAATCCTGTTTCAGGTGTTGATGGGTCTGTAGGAAGCATTTGAGAAAAAAGTATTTAATAAATATTCCCCCCCCCCGTGCAGTGCAGCCCATAGACTTCTATCAGGCTCACCTACCTCTGTCTCCGGGACAGTAGGTGGCCCCATAGAAGTCTATGAGGCTGCACTGCACAGACATGGCCAGTAGAGGGAGCCTTTACCTCTGGATGCAAATAACAGAGGCTGCGGCTGTCAGATCTCAGTATTCATCTATGTGGGGGGTTGGTGGTGGTGGGGGGAGGGGGGGGATCATTTAGGTCAAGGCAAAGGGGCAAAAAGAATAAATGCCCTTTCACTTGTCTGTGGATCCAAACACAGCACAATTCTGGTGGAGACATGAGGCTGAATTCACAAAGCTTTACACAAGGATGAGGATCTTTGTTTTCAGCCATGTGACAGTTATTTTTATATCTCATCACACAGAAAATAACTGTCATTTATTATTTCTGGTAGGTGGCCCCATTCACACCGTGTGTATGTCAAACAACACCCCCCCACACACACATAGGGCGGTGATTGGATTGCAGTGAGTTGTCCTACGTACCGCAAACACAGCAAAGTACCTGATGGAGCTTTTCGCCGTGTTTTAGTTTACGTGTTTTTTTTTTTTTTAATTTTTTAACTGCCAAGAAAGAAAGTTGGACTAATTACCCCGCCAACCAATCGGGTGGAACGTCGGCGATCTCTTCTTTATTCAACCAAAACCAAATGATTAGTTAGGTGTGGAGTTCTTCTTTATTGCAAATATTACCTGATAATCCGGTGCCTTGTGTGTGAGAGATCATATCGATCTATGTGCTATGTACGATCAATCACACATCTTATATATATATACTGGGATACGATCAATCACACATCTTATATATATATACTGGGATACGATCAATCACACATCTTATATATATATATATATACTGGGATACGATCAATCACACTTCTTATATATATATATATATACTGGGATACGATCAATCACACATCTTATATATATATATATACTGGGATACGATTAATCACACATCTTATATATATATATATACTGGGATACGATCAATCACACTTCTTATATATATATATATATACTGGGATACGATCAATCACACATCTTATATATATATATATACTGAGATATGATCAATCACACTTCTTATATATATATATATATATACTGGGATACGATCAATCACACATCTTATATATATATATATACTGGGATACGATTAATCACACATCTTATATATATATATATACTGGGATACGATCAATCACACTTCTTATATATATATATATATACTGGGATACGATCAATCACACATCTTATATATATATATATACTGGGATACGATCAATCACACTTCTTATATATATATATATACTGGGATACGATCAATCACACATCTTATATATATATATATACTGGGGTACGATCAATCACACATCTTATATATATATATATACTGGGATACGATTGTATAATTGTTCACATAAAATAAAAATCAGAAATACTTCATAGAACATCGAGACTTCCTCTGTATATCTTATCTTCTTTGTATGTATGAAGAAGTGTATATGTGTGTATATGAATGTCTGTGTTTATGTGTATATACAGGGGCCGACTGACAACTCATGGGGCCCCCGGGCAATAGAAGATTATGGGGCCCCCGGGCAATAGAAGATTATGGGGCCCCCAGGCAATAGGAGAAGATTATGGGGCCCCCAGGCAATAGATTATGGGGCCACACAGTATACACACACAATATACACACACAGAATACACATACACACACATACAGTATACACACACAGTATACACACATACAGTATACACACACAGACACACAATATACACACACAGAATACACACACACACATTTTTACATACTGTCCCTGGTTTTATTGAGGCTGGCAACCCTGATGGGGCCCCTTCGTGGCATGGGGCCCTCAGGCCGTGCCCGAGTGCCCGAATGGTCAGTCCGCCCCTGTGTATATATGATTGTGTATATGCATTTGTGTGCGTTTTGTATTGTATATTTGTATGTATGTGTGTGTGTTTGATTGTATGTCTGTGTGTATGTGTCTGTATATACGGTCATGGCCAAAATTGTTGGCACCCCATAATTTTTTCCAGAAAATCATGTATTACTCCTAGAAAAGTATTGCAGTCACACACATTTTGCTATAAACACGTTTATTCCCTTTGTGTGTATTGGAACAAAACAAAAAAAAGGGAGGGAAAGAAGCAAATTGGACATAATGTCACACAAAACTCCACAACTGGGCTGGTCAAAATTCTTGGCACCCTTAACCCAATATTTGGTTGCACACCCTTTGGAAAAAACAACTGAAATCAGTGGCTTCCTATAACCATCAATAAGCTTCTTACACCTCTCACCCGGAATTTTGGACCTCTCTTCCTTTGCAAACTGCTCCAGGTCTCTCTTATTGGAAGGGCGCCTTTCCCCAACAGCAATTTTAAGATCTCTCCACAGGTGTTCAATGGGATTTAGATCTGGACTCATTTCTGGCCACTTTAGAACTCTCCAGCGCTTTGTTGCCATAGATTTCTGGGTGCTTTTTGACTCTATGTTTGGGGGGTCATTGTCCTACTGGAAGACCCAAAGATCTCGGACGCAAACCCAGCTTTCTGACACTGGGCTCTACAGCGCGACCCACAATCCTTTGGTGATCCTCAGATTTCATGATGCCTTCTACATATTCAAGGCACCCAGTGCCAGAGGCAGCAAAACAATCATTGAACCTCCACCATATTTCACTGTAGGTCCTGTGCTCTTCTCTTTGTAGGCCTCATTCTGTTTTCGGTAAACAGTAGAATGATGTGCTTTACCATAAAGCTCTATCCTGGTCTCATCTCTCCACAAGACATTTTCCCAGAAGGATTTTGGCTTATTCAAGTACATTTTGGCAAACTGTAGTCTTACTCTTTTATGTCTGTGTGTCAGCAGTGGGGTCCTCCTGGGTCTCCTGCCATAGAATTTCATTTCATTTAAATGTTGACGGATAGTTCACACTGACACTGACGCTCCCTGAGCCTGCAGGACAGCTTGAATGTCTTTGGAACTTGTTTGGGGGCGGCTTATCCACCATCCGGACTATCCTGGGTTGGAACCTTTCATCAACTTTTCTCTTCCGTCCACACCCAGAGAGATTGGCTACAGTGCCCAGGGGTTGCAAACTTCTTGATAATGTTGGGCACTTTGGACAAAGGAACATCTAGATCTCTGGAGATGGACTTGTAACCTTCAGATTGTTGGGATTTTTCCACAATTTTGGTTCTCAAGTCCTCAGACAGTTCTCTTCTCCTCTTTCTGTTCTCCATGCTTAGTGTGGCGCACACAAGACACACAATGCAAAGACTAAGGCCGCGTACACACGAGGCGGACTCCCTTTCCACGGAGCCCGCCTCGGTCCGCCGGCTCAGCGGGAGTTCTGTCCGTTGATCTCCGCTGAGCCGGCGGATGACGGCTCCCTCTCTGCTCACTGAGTGGGGGAGGGGCTTGTCAGGCGCCGCTGCCGCCTATGGAGGGATCGGATGAAAACGGACAGCATGTCAGCAACGGACCTGGACATAGAGCCATCCGTCTGCTTTTAGCGGATCGGACCGGGTGGGATGTCAGAGGACATGTCTCCGCTGACATCCGATGCTCCATAGACTAACATCGAGCGCCCGTCCAGGTCCGCCATCAAAACTGAAAAACGTGTGAAAGGGGCCTACGTCAACTTCTCTCCTTTTTATCTGCTTTCAGGTGTGATTTTTATATTGCCCACACCTGTTACTTGCCCCAGGTTACTTTTCTATGAGAAATACGTGATTTTCTGGAAAAATTTCTGGGGTGCCAACAATTTTGGCCATGACGGTATATGAGTGTGTGTGTATGTATGTGTGTGTTGGTGTGTGTGTGTCTATATATGTGTATGTATGTGTGTGTGCTGTAAATATAGTGTATATATCTATATAATGTGTATGTATGTGTATGTTGGTGTGTGTCTATATATGTGTGTGTTCTGTATGTGCTGTGTATGTGTGTATATATAATGTGTATGTATATATAGTGTTTATGTGTTGTGTGTGTGTATATATAGTGTGTATGTATGTGTTTATATATAGTGTGTGTGTATAATGTGTATGTATATATAGTGTGTATATATGTATGTGTATATATAGTGTGCGTGTGTATGTGTGTGTATATAATGTGTATGTATATATAGTATGTATATATGGTGTGTATATATAGTGTGTATATATGTATGTGTATATGTTTGTGCTGTGTGTATAATGTGTATGTATATATATATATAGTATGTATATATAGTGTGTATATATAGTGTGTGTGTGTGTATATAATGTGTATATGTTTGTGCTGTGTGTGTATATAATGTGTGTGTATATAATGTGTATGTATATATAGTGTGTATACATGTATGTATATATATATAGTATGTATATATGGTGTGTATATATAGTGTGTGTGTATATATAGTGTGTATATGTTTGTGCTGTGTGTGTATATAATGTGTGTGTATATAATGTGTATGTATATATAGTGTGTATACATGTATGTATATATATATAGTATGTATATATGGTGTGTATATATAGTGTGTGTGTATATAATGTGTATGTATATATGGTGTGTATATATAGTGTGTGTGTATATATAATGTGTATATGTTTGTGCTGTGTGTGTATATAATGTGTGTGTATATAATGTGTATGTATATATAGTGTGTATACATGTATGTATATATATATAGTATGTATATATGGTGTGTATATATAGTGTGTGTGTATATAATGTGTATGTATATATGGTGTGTATATATAGTGTGTATGTATGTGTTGTGTGTGTATATAGTATGTATATATAGTGTATGTGTATGTATATATATATATATAGTATGTATATATGGTGTGTATATATAGTGTGTGTGTATGTTTGTGCTGTGTGTGTATATATAGTGTATATATAGTATGTATATATAGTGTGTATATATAGTGTGTATATATGTATGTGTATATGTTTGTGCTGTGTGTGTATGTGTGTGTATATAATGTGTATGTATATATATAGTATGTATATATGGTGTGTATATATAGTGTGTATGTTTGTGCTGTGTGTGTTTTGGATGGATGCTCAGAGACGGTCTTCATGCTGTATTTGCGAGGTTGTGATGTGACCCGGAATCGGTATACGGATGAGGATCCGGTTGCCAGGCGATTGGTATTGTCCGGAATCTCTCCGGGGAAGTTTCCTTTCCTCTCACAGAATCATCAAATGAAATCCGGACATTTTAAAGTGACTCTTCCTAAGAAATAGAACGCCCACTTTACAGCCGCTATGACCTGACCACTCCGGGCACTCTGATCCCGTGAGCTTGCACTCAGTCCATTGTGTTCTTGCAGGAATTGGCGCCCTCCGGAGGTGTCGGTGACAGCGCTGTCCCCTCCAAGAAGCGTCAGAGTCCAGGACCGGGGTGTCTAGTAGGAAACAGACATTCTATTTGTATGGAAGTTTTAGTTTATAGAGATAATTCCAGCTTTGCCCGTGTCCCTGCAATGGCCCCCCGGCCCTCCGGCCCCCCGGCCCTCCGGCCCCTCCGGCCCCCCCATACCCACCTCACAGCGATTCCCTCCTATAAAATGACTGCTGTCAGTGACGGGATTCTTACAGCGTGATTTACATGTAGAAAGGGGTCACCCATTGGGCGGATCGTTCACTTCAATGGGCTGCGCTGTGAGCGTTTGCCGCTCTAAAGAAGTCCTTTTTAGGGTGACAAGTTGAGCGCGATATTTAACCACCCAACAATCAGGGCAGAAGGGCACTACATATGGGGTCCCCCCCAAACATGTGTCGCTTGTTCTGCTGCAATTTGGAGGGTCAGTACAACACATGAGCCATGAAGAATGAATGATTGGCCAAACCAATCCAAACTTTCTAAACAAAGGGCGAGGTTACTGTCCTTCAGGCTTTAGGGGGGCCGAACTGTGGCCATTGGAAGTAGAAAATGTCCGGGCATCAGTGGGAGTAAACAATGCCCCATCGTTGCTGTCAGTGGGAGGAATAGTGCCCCATCGTTGGTGTCAGTGGGAGGAATAGTGCCCCTTGTTGGTATCAGTGGGAGGAATAGTGCCCCATCATTGGTATCAGTGGGAGGAATAGTGTCCCATCATTGGTATCAGTGGGAGGAATAGTGTCCCATCATTGGTATCAGTGGGAGGAATAGTGTCCTATCATTGGTGTCATTGGGAGGAACTGTGTCCCATCATTGGGAGGAACTGTGCCCCATCGTTGGTGTCATTGGGAGGAATAGTGTCCCATCATTGGTGTCAGTGGGAGGAATAGTGTCCTATCATTGGTGTCATTGGGAGGAACTGTGTCCCATCATTGGGAGGAACTGTGCCCCATCGTTGGTGTCATTGGGAGGAATAGTGTCCCATCATTGGTGTCGGTGGGAGGAACTGTGCCCCATTATTGGTGTCAGTGGGAGGAACTGTGCCCCATTATTGGTGTCAGTGGGGGGAGTGTAAGTGTAAGCTCTTTTATTACCAATAATTACATTTTATGCTGACTCTATAGATAATAATTTCAGCCACTTTGTAATATTTGCTGGTTACTATGAGATAAGTCCAACAAGGTTCATACCACCTCCTGGACTTACCTCTTTAATTTACATCTGACAGTTTTACAGAGCTCCAGAAGTACAGCTATCATTATACTCCCAGCACTCTAGCCGCAGAGACTCTCCCTTCTCACACACACAGCGTTTCTGCCTGCCTTTCCCTTCCACTGTCCATTCACAGAAGGCTTTGTATTTTCTGAATAGGTCATACAAAGCACTCTGTGATTGGGAGGAGGAGGGGCGGGGCACAGCAGCTGCTGAAGCTGAACCTGGAAGGCTCACTGTAAGAGTGTTGAGAGTAAAGTGATAGCTACACTCCCAGCGCTCATTAAAAAGAGATAAGTCCAGGAGGGGGCATGCATCTCGTTGGAATTACCCCTAGTAATCCAGAACATTTTCCAAAGTAGTTAAATTCCTGGAGTTCAGCTTTAAATAAGACATTTTTATAGAGATCTATTCATCAGAACAAAAAAAAAAGGGACAACTGAGGAGGACGGAAGGAGATCGATTCTCACAGATAGATCGCTCCTCCAAACGAGGAAGAGTCGCTGTGCCGCCGTGAGCTGGAATTTCATCACATTACTAATGCTATGGGTTATTATGGAGCTCCAGGAGTACAGCTATCACTACACTCCCTGCCTTCTAATACAGAACATCCCTGCCCTCCCCTCCCCGGTCCATTCACAGAAGGCTTTGTATTTTGTAAATGGGTTCACATAATAATACAACATATAAAGCGCTCTGTGATTGGGCAGGAAGAGGGGCGGGCACAGTGGCTTCATGTGACTCTGCAGCTGCTGGAGCTGAGCGTAGAAGGTCCCTCATGGGCGGGGCCTCCATATAAGGAAGAGTCGCTGTGCCGCCGTGAGCTGGAATTTCGTCACTTGTTCATCACCTTGCTATAAGTAAGGACTCGGCACTCTTCTTGTATGAGGTATTTGGATTTATTTCAGTTATATAAATAATTTTCATTCAAGCATTCTTCTCCAGTGTAAACCTCTAACCACATTATACCAATATACAGTATATAGAATATATATCACAATCATATGACACAAATTCCGCATAGTTCTCCCGGGAACTACACCTCATGTCTGTTACATAATATAAAATAATATATAAGTGCGAATGTTCACCTTCGATCACAGAACAGAGTGCTTAGGGAACACGCTTTGTTCATTATAACAATGTATCACATATAAAAGTATCATCTATTCGTATGAAAAATACATTTCAATAAAAGAATTAGGAGTAAAAAATGTGCAAATCAGTGCTTTCAATTTAATATATAATGAAGACGTTCGTCGGGAAAGTGCTTCGTTTAATTTTTTTTATGGCTTCAATAAAACTCCCAATATAGAAAAGTGCTAGCGATTAACGAGGGACATTATTTCCTTTTTCTGATTTGTTATATCAGTTTGTTATTTCTTGTTTCAGAGGCTGCCTGCATGTATATTTTTGTTGAATGATTTCTGGAGGTGAACCACCTACAGGGTGGGCCCCACTATGTGGGTGACTATGGATGTAGATTTAATAGAGATGAGAGGAGCAGTAAAGTGCAATCACTGTATGAAGCATGGAGTCCAGCATGTATACTGGGAGAAGGAAATATGGCGACCTCTGCAGATATTTATAGTTCTGTATAACGATAAGTGCGTTTTACACCCAGACAGGTGGAGATCAGAGACGTTTGAAGTCAGGGATTGGCTGAGGGCAGTGATACAGGAAGTGTGCAGCGTATAGCAGAACATCTTCAGTTCAGAGACGGTCCAGAGACTCGAAGGAGAACCCCTTCCCCTTCGAAGCGACATTCGTAGAAGTGCGGTACAATGCGACTGGACTTTGCTGCTGAGCCCCACGTGGCGCGGTGACATTCGTAGGACGAATTCCGATCACCTGTCCCCTGTGGGGGTCATCACCACCTCCGGCCTTTTAATCTTGAACTGTGAAGGAAAAGAACAAGCTGTTAGATACTTCAGTTTAAACCCTATCTACTTGTTTATTGGAGCTGTAAGGCAGGGCTGGGGCAAGGGGTGGGCAAAAGGGGAAGCTGCCTTGGGCGCAGCGTGTATTGTAGGGATGAGGGAGCTTCAACTATAAGGCTGACAGGCATAGTGACAGCAGCATCACTACTTCTGTCAGCCCAGCGCTGGAAGGAAAGGAGAAGAGAGTCAGGAGGAGGTGCAGACTTTGCTCTCTCTCCCCCTCCTCCTCATACGCTCGCACATAATTAGGGGAGGGGGGGCGCAATTTGGCATTGTGATCTAAGCTTGCCCGGACCATGTGATCTGACCTCACCTGGACCATGTTATCGGACTGCGCCCGGACCATGTGGCTGGACTGCACCTGGATCATGTGATCTGACTGCGCCCGGACCATAGGATTGGACTGCGCCCGGACCATGTGATCTGACTGCGCCCGGACCATGTGATCTGACTGCGCCCGGACCATGTGATCTGACTGCGCCTGGACCATGTGATCTGACTGCGCCTGGACCATGTGATCTGACTGCGCCCAGACCATAGGATTGGACTGCACCCGGACCATGTGATCTGACTGTGCCCGGACCATGTGATCTGACTGCGCCTGGACCATGTGATCTGACTGCGCCCGGACCATGTGATCTGACTGCGCCCAGACCATGTGATCTGACTGCGCCCGGACCATGTGATTGGACTGCGCCTGGACCATGTGATTGGACTGCGCCCGGACCATGTGACTGGTCCACGCCTAGACTATGTGATCCAATAGTGATCCCACCAAAATTGTGACCAAATTATAAAGAGCATTTCGGTGTTCATATTCCACCAGCTGGAGACAATTTCTAACCAGCAAGAGACAAAACTCGACTGATACAAGTTCACAGGAAATCATATTTACCGATTGGGTGGTGTCCACTTGATCAAGTTTGGGCACATACTTTCCTGAAGGCAAGGTCGCATAGGGGTTCTCCTTTAAGGTATATTTTCCAGTTTTGGGTGAAAACACCGCCATGCTGGCTCTAGCCAACGCGTCCAGATCTGCAATAATCCAACAAAAAACGATCGTTAGTAATGATTGTGTGGTGGGGGATGGGGGACAATGGTGAGCATTGCCCCGCATCGCCCCGCATCGCCCTATATTTCCCTTATGAACAGATAACATGAAATGTTCTGACTGGACAGGAGCGGATCACATGACTTTTCTTACCGGTGTGCTGGAAGTTCGTTCGTTCTTCATCATATGTGAACCACGTCTTGGACTCACGTCTCTCCGCCTTCCAACTGAAGAACAATTTACAAAGAAAAAAACATTTTACTACTAAATCAGCCGATCGTTCTTCCAGTCTTCAGAAATCTAATGTTGGGAGGATGCTAAAGTTAAATCACCATTAAGGTGGAGAAGAATTCCTGTGGGGGGCGTGGCCAGAATGTCCAGGTATGGACACTTACCTCTGACTGTGCCCCTCCAAACCTCCCCCCTCCCCCACTCAATCCCCGTCAGCGCGGCATCCTTCCCCTCCTCTCCCAAGTCCGCTGTCTTCCTGCTTCACACATTGGGCAGACACTGATGATGTCACTCTGCACACTGGAGTGACATCATCCCAGCACTTGGCTCCTGCAGATGCCCGGACTTCACACCGGACTGCGCACCAGACTGCTCATGTGCTGCATTCAGTGTGCAGATTGCAACAAAAAAAATTGCTAGCAGGAAAGTAAAAGCGTTTTTGGCAGAACAGGCTTATAAAGACTTCTACCTGAAGACCCGACCCAATCTGACCTGAAGACTCGGCATGAAGACCCAACTTAAAGACCCGACCTGAAAACCTGACCTGAAGACCCAACCCGACTTGAAAACCCTGCCTTCAGACCCGACTCAGCCTGAAGACCCAGTCCAACCTGAAGACCCGACCCGACCTGAAGACCCAACCCGACCTGAAGACCCAACCCGACCTGAAAACCCGATCCCATCTGAAGCCCCGACCCAGCCCAAAACCCTGCCTGAAGACCCAATCCGACCCAACCTGAAGACCTGACCTGAAGACCCAACCCGACCTGAAGACCCAACCCAACCTGAAAACCCGGCTTGAAGACCCAACCCGACCTGAAGACCCGACTCCATCTGAAGACCCGACCCAGCCCTAAAACCCTGCCTGAAGACCCGACCCCACCTGAAGACCCGACCCGGCCCGAAAACCCAACATGGCCCAAAAATCCTTCCTAAAGATCCTACCCGACCCGGCCTGAAGACCCAACCTGACCTGAAGACCCGACATGAAGACCCGACCCCACCTGAAGACCCGACCCGGCCTGAAAACCCTGCCTGAAGACCCGACAAGACCCGACCCGACACGATCTGAAGACCCAACCCAACCTGAAGATCTGACCTGAAGACCCGACCTGAAGACCTGACCCGGCCTGAAAACCCTGCCTGAAGACCCGACAAGACCCGACCCGACACGACCTGAAGATCTGACCTGAAGACCCGACCTGCTGGCAATTTTTAGTTTTGAAACGTATTTCCACTTTTACAGTCAAATTTGAGAAGACCTCACTATGTGATTGTTATGTGTTCCCATTCACACCATGCCTTAAAAACACATACCATTTTTAAATATTTCTTAATTATTAGCTGTTTCTCTTGGAGGAGGTTCTGAACACTGTTAGAATGAGCCTGTCCCAAGTCTGTCCTCATTAGCATACAATGCAAGAAGCCCCACTCCTACACCATTAACCCTTTGTTAGGACAGACAGTGTTCAAATCGAATTACAATTGGTAATGAAGGTCTGTTAGCGCAGTACAGAGGGGGTTAGTTATGACAAACACAGCCGCCCCGCCTCCTTATAGACAAAGGGAACTATGTGGGATTTTTCCTTGTTGGAGGATCCAGAATAGAACATCGGTGATCTGCAATCTTTCATTTCTGCCATATGAATGGGAATATGTAAGAAATATAGAGTGGGTGTTGGGCTCCATTCACACTTGTGCAGCTTGTCATGTGACTTTGGACATATAAAGTCGCATGACAAGTGGCAGCCCATTTATTTCAATGGAAGCCGTTCAAATCTATGCGACTTAAAAAGGTTCCTGCACTATTTTTATGTGACTTTCGTACAACTTGAGTGCCATAGACTGCAATGTAAACTCTCAAAAGTCGCATCTTAATGTTATCAATACAAAGTCACGCCCATTCAAAGTCACACCCACACAAAGTCACACCCACCCAAAGTCACACCCACCCAAAGTCACACCCATCCAAAGTCACACCCACCCAAAGTCACACCCACCCAAAGTCACACCCACCCAAAGTCACACCCACCCAAAGTCACACCCATCCAAAGTCACAGCCACCCAAAGTCACACCCATCCAAAGTCACACCCACCCAAAGTCACACCCATCCAAAGTCACACCCACCCAAAGTCACACCCACCCAAAGTCACACCCACCCAAAGACACACCCACCCAAAGTCACACCCACCCAAAGACACACCCACCCAAAGTCACACCCACCCAAAGTTGCAATGGAAATCGCAGGACTTTGGAGTCGCACAGATGCCTTATACTATTTTGGCTGCAAAAGTGGAAATATACTTTAAGGGTTTACTTCTGCTTTACGTTTCTGGTCCCAGCTCCGCCCTGATGGCCGTTACCACGGAGATCTTCTGTTATACTTTATGTGGAGTTCAGAAGAAGGAGGAAGACTTCCGTTGTGCGTTTTAGCACAATTTTCACGCGTTTCACGGAAATTCTGATTTTAAAAATGGCAGAAAAATGTTTGAAGTGCTTTTGGTGCCGTTCTTTCTTAATAGCAGACCAAACACGATGCAAATTTCACCACAATTGTCAGGCGTTGCCTAACGCTCGTGGCTCAGTGCCAAAATTTGCTGGGGGGGAGGGGCCTTTCCAATTTTTTGGTGCTGCTCCAAAATCACGCCACAATAACGTGCGACAAGACACGCAGGTCGCTCAGGTGTGAAAGCAGAGAGTACAAAATCTGCGTTTTATCATTGTGACTTTTATCGGAATGTTTTCATTTTCTATATAAATAATAAAGATGGCTCCCCTCCCCCACCATGGTGTCATTGCTTCATACGTACATGAACATCATCTTCTTCCGGACAAATATGGCGGTGAAGATCAGAACGCTGAGAAGAAGGATCACTCCACCGATGAGGCCAAAGATCAGTCCATAGAATCCCGCACTCTGACTGTACAATTCGCACTGCTGGCCGCTGTACTGGTAGAAGTTATAATTGTAGCACCTGAAGAAGAGAAATAATCCGTCATCAGAACGTCAGTCCAGAGACTTCTCCACCACACTCAGCCCCCCCCCCCCCCCGGGTCCCGGGTCTATGTATCCCTTGAAGGGCCGCTGTGGACAAACTTTGTGCATCTATGACATCATCGTGAGACACTTCTGACATCATTGAGAATTCATTGGCAGGAGGATTGAACCTGCTGGTCACCTCCACCTGACCTGCTATTGACTTCCTTCTAGTGGGTTCTGCATCCCCATAGACTTGTATGGAAATGGGAACAAAAGTCAGTCCACACAGAGCCCACTAAAAGTCCACACAGAGCCCACACAGAGCCCACTCAAAGTCCACACAGAGCCCACACAGAGCCCACACAGAGCCCACTATAAGTCCACACAGATCCCACACAGAGCCCACTAAAAGTCTACACAGAGCCCACAGATTCCACACAGATCCCACAGAGTCCACAGATTCCACACAGATCCCACAGAGTTCACACACAGAGCCCACTAAAAGTCTACACAGAGTCCACACAGAGCCCACTCAAAGTCTACACAGAGCCCACTCAAAGTCTACACAGAGTCCACAGATTCCACACACAGACCCCACAGAGTCCACACACAGATCCCACAGAGTCCACACAGATCCCACTAAAAGTCTACATAGAGCCCACACAGATCCCACAGAGTCCACACAGATCCCACAGAGTCCACACAGAGCCGACTAAAAGTCTACACAGAGCCCACACAGATCCCACAGAGTCCACACACAGAGTCCACACAGAGTCCACACAGAGCCCACTATAAGTCCACACAGAGCCCACTAAAAGTCTACACAGAGCCCACAGATTCCACACAGATCCCACAGATTCCACACAGAGCCCACAGATTCCACACAGATCCCACAGAGTCCACACACAGAGTCCACACACAGAGTCCACAGATTCCACACAGATCCCAGAGAGTCCATACAGAGCCCACAGAGTCCACACAGAGATCCCACAGAGTCCACACACAGAGCCCACAGAGTCCACACAGATCTCACTAAAAGTCTACACAGAGTCCACAGATTCCACACACAGATCCCACAGAGTCCACACAGATCCCACAGAGTCCACACACAGAGCCCACAGAGTCCACACACAGAGCCCACAGAGTCCACACAGATCCCACTAAAAGTCTACACAGAGTCCACAGATTCCACACACAGATCCCACAGAGTCCACACAGATCCCACAGAGTCCACACACAGATCCCACAGAGTCCACACACAGTGTCCACAGATTCCACACACAGATCCCACAGAGTCCACACAGATCCCACAGAGTCCACACACAGATCCCACAGAGTCCACACACAGATCCCACAGAGTCCACACACAGATCCCACAGAGTCCACACACAGAGCCCACAGAGTCCACACACAGAGCCCACAGAGTCCACACACAGATCCCACAGAGTCCACACACAGATCCCACAGAGTCCACACACAGAGCCCACAGAGTCCACACACAGATCCCACTAAAAGTCTACACAGAGCCCAATCAGAGTCCAAACACAGCCCCCCACACAGAATCCACAATAACACTTTTTTTGGGGACTGAAATCTATGATAAGAACTGGGAGGGCTCATTAGATTCCTTGAGATAAGAAGTGTGCACAGGACCAGGGATCTGCAAACACAGTTACCCTTTTTCTGACTACATAACGTATTTGTACCTCCCTGGGCAGCAGAGTGTTGTGAGTGTGAACACCCCTCATAATTGAGTCAGTACAGCGGAGGGCAGATAAGGGCTCAGACCTCACACAGCCCTTCCCTGTCCACACTGCTAACAAATGATGAGCGGCCCGATTTATTCCTCATGTCTTTCAATGCAAATAGAATGCCCTTCAATGTAAGACGAAAGATTGTAACTCTTCAGTAGAGAACCAATGTGTTACTGACATATAGAGCCATAATACTTACTGACATATAGAGCCATAATACTTACTGACATATGGAGCCATAATACTGACATATAGAGCCATAATACTTACTGACATATGGAGCCATAATACTTACTGACATATGGAGCCATAATACTTACTGACATATGGAGCCATAATACTTACTGACATATGGAGCCATAATACTTACTGACATATGGAGCCATAATACTTACTGACATATGGAGCCATTGGGCGCATTGTAGCAGTCTCCACGGTGATTGCAGTAGGCGGGGTCATTGAAGCACGGCCCGGTACAGAAGCAGGTCGTGTTGTCACATGTGACTTTGTACCCGGAGTAGCCCAAACTACAATTCACATATTCCTTCAGCTGGTCGACCTCTGAGAAGTGAGGGACACAATATTAGGAACACTTCCATGCATTGCACTTTAGCGCCAGACATATTAATATACTGTTTATATTGAACTATGACACATTGCACATATATACTGTATATAAAGAAGAGAGAGAGGCCTGGTCATCATATAAGGTCCTCTGCACAGCTGGGGCTAATAATGAGCTGAGATTTGGACCCAGGAATGGAGATGTTATCCCACCCAAAGCTCTACAAAGTCTCTGGACTCCAGGATCCAGAATAGAATGTATAGATATGAGAAAACATTGCTTCCTCTATAACAAAAAAAATCACGACCTACAAGTCAGTGTAAGAGGAACTGTTAGTATGAAAATCTTTATATCTTTATTATTTCACCCCCCCCCCCCCCCCAGGTACTGCAATGGTGAGATCTTCCCAAACAGAGTTCCAGCACTCCCCTCCCCCCATCCCCCCAAACTCCTCTGGCTGCACTTTTTACAATGTAATATAATGGAAACTCAACTCCAGAATTGTGTGAGAGACCCCCAACCCAATGGCTGCAGACGGGTTCCGGATCTCCCAGGCTTGGAGACCTTCCTCCCGGAGGACTCAAGATATACAGTATCTGACAAAAGTAAGTACACCCCTCAGTGACATTTGTGTAAATCTTTTCTTCTATCTTTTCATGTGACAACACTGAAGAAATGACACTTGTCTACAATGTAAAGTAGTGAGTGTACAGCTTGTATAACAGTGCAAATTTGCTGTCCCCTCAAAATAACTCAACACACAGCCATTAATGTCTAAACCGCTGGCAACAAAAGTCAGTACACCCCTAAGTGAAAATGTCCAAATTGGGCCCAATTAGCCATTTTCCCTCCCCCGGTGTCATGTGACTCGTTAGTGTTACAAGGTCTCAGGTGTGAATGGGGAGCAGGTGTGTTAAATTTGGTTTTATCGCTCTCACTCTCTCATACTGGTCACTGGAAGTACAACATGGCACCTCATGGCAAAGAACTCTCTGAGGATCTGAAATAAAGAATTGTTGCTCTACATAAAGATGGCCTAGGCTATAAGAAGATTGCCAAGACCCTGAAACTGATCTGCAGCACGGTGGCCAAGACCATACAGCGGTATAACAGGACAGGTTCCACTCAGAACAGGCCTCGCCATGGTCCACCAAAGAAGTTGAGGTCACGTGCTCAGCGTCATATCCAGAGATTGTCTTTGGGAAATAGACGTATGAGTGCTGCCAGCATTGCTGCAGAGGTTGTAGGGGTGGGGGCTCAGCCTGTCTGTGCTCAGACCATACGCCGTACATTGCATCAAATTGGTCTGCATGGCTGTCATCCCAGAAGGAAGCCTCTTCTAAAGATGATCCACAAGAAAGACCACAAACAGTTTGCTGAAGACAAGCAGACTAAGGACATGGATTACTGGAACCGTGTCCTGTGGTCTGATGAGACCAAGATAAACGTATTTGGTTCAGATGGTGACAAGTGTGTGTGGGGGCAACCAGGTGAGGAGGACAAAGACAAGTGTGTCTTGTCTACAGTCAAGCATGGTGGTGGGAGTGTCATGGTCTGGGGCTGCATGAGTGCTGCCGGCACTGGGGGGCTACAGATCATTGAGGGGACCATGAATGCCAACATGTACTGTGATATACTGAAGCAGAGCATGATCCCCTCCCTTCAGAGACTGGACCGCAGGGCAGTATTCCAACATGATAACCACCCCAAACACATCTCCAAGACCACCACTGCCTTGCTAAAGAAGCTGAGGGTAAAGGTGATGGACTGGCCAAGCATGTCTCCAGACCTAAACCCTATTGATCATCTGTGGGACATCCTCAAACGGAAGGTGGAGGAGCGCAAGGTCTCTAACATCCACCAGCTCTGTGATATCATCATGGAGGAGGGGAAGAGGACTCCAGTGACAACCTGTGAAGCTCTGGTGACCTCCATGCCCAAGAGGGTTAAGGCAGTGCTGGAAAATAATGGTGGCCACACAAAATATTGACACTTTGGGCCCAATTTGGAGATTTTCACTTAGGGGTGTACTGACTTTTGTTGCCAGCGGTTTAGACATTAATGGCTGTGTGTTGAGTTATTTTGAGGGGACAGTAAATTTACACTGTTATACAAGCTGTACACTCACTACTTTACATTGTAGACAAGTGTCATTTCTTCAGTGTTGTCACATGAAAAGATAGAAGAAAAGATTTACACAAATGTCACTGAGGGGTGTACTTACTTTTGTCAGATACTGTATATCGGAGAAAGCAACATCTGACTTGAAGCTCTGGCTTTACCACAACAAATACAAAAGCCACCATTTATTATTTCCAGTAACAAGGACACTTACGTGTTACAGTTGTTGCAGTAGCGGACAGATTGCGCAAAGAGGCACTGGCGTTCACCGCTTGGCTGATGTCTGGCAATGAGCTGACCAGCGAGGAGTTCAGAGCTCCCTCCAGGCCGTTGTTGATGAAGTTAATTCCGGTCTGGTTATTGGGGTACGCATAGACTGCACTACTATTCACAATCACACTTCCTTCACTGGGAAAACAAATAGAAAGTTCAGAGTCATTCACAGATGTGAAAACAAAACCCAATATTATACTTCGGGTAAAATAAAAATGGTTGGGTCATTTCTAGCTAAGTCAGTAAACAAGCCAAAGGTGGGTAACAAGTGGTGGCAGATTGGGATCAAGCAGAAGCGTAGTTGAGGAACAAGCCAAGCGTCGGCAACAAATGGCAGTGGCGATATGGACAGCTGCAAAAGTGACAAAGCGAGATACTGGCTTGAGACGAGCACAATAATCAGGCAAACAGGAAGTGCCAAGGCATGGCTTGCAAAGCGAGTTCATGGGAGGACCAAAGAGTTCAAGATTCACTAGAAACAAGAGACATGGAAAACTTGTCCAAGGAATCAGGCAAGGTGATGTCCAGCAGCTCAGGTGGCACAATGAGAACAGATATAGCCAGAAACTGCAGAGGTTACAGGTTCAGGGACATTCTTCCCACTGACCACCAATGTAAGGAACATTCTTCCCACTGATCACCAATGTAAGGAACATTCTTCTCACTGATCACCAATGTAAGGAACATTCTTCCCACTGATCACCAATGTAAGGAACATTCTTCTCACTGATCACCAATGTAAGGAACATTCTTCTCACTGATCACCAATGTAAGGAACATTCTTCTCACTGATCACCAATGTAAGGAACATTCTTCTCACTGATCACCAATGTGAGGAACATTCTTCTCACTGATCACCAATGTAAGGAACATTCTTCTCACTGATCACCAATGTAAGGAACATTCTTCTCACTGATCACCAATGTAAGGAACATTCTTCTCACTGATCACCAATGTAAGGAACATTCTTCTCACTGATCACCAATGTAAGGAACATTCTTCTCACTGATCACCAATGTAAGGAACATTCTTCCCACTGATCACCAATGTAAGGAACATTCTTCTCACTGATCACCAATGTAAGGAACATTCTTCTCACTGATCACCAATGTAAGGAACATTCTTCTCACTGATCACCAATGTAAGGAACATTCTTCCCACTGATCACCAATGTAAGGAACATTCTTCTCACTGATCACCAATGTAAGGAACATTCTTCTCACTGATCACCAATGTAAGGAACATTCTTCTCACTGATCACCAATGTGAGGAACATTCTTCTCACTGATCACCAATGTAAGGAACATTCTTCTCACTGATCACCAATGTAAGGAACATTCTTCTCACTGATCACCAATGTAAGGAACATTCTTCTCACTGATCACCAATGTAAGGAACATTCTTCTCACTGATCACCAATGTAAGGAACATTCTTCTCACTGATCACCAATGTAAGGAACATTATTCTCACTGATCACCAATGTAAGGGACATTCTTCTCACTGATCACCAATGTAAGGAACATTCTTCCCACTGATCACCAATGTAAGGAACATTCTTCCCACTGATCACCAATGTAAGGAGCATTCTTCCCACTGATCACCAATGTAAGGAACATTCTTCTCACTGATCACCAATGTAAGGAACATTCTTCCCACTGATCACCAATGTAAGGAACATTCTCCTAATGGCCCCCCATGTATTTGTAGCTGGGGTTCTCTGAGACCTGAAACTTTTTACAGGTTCCTCCAGGGTGAGAAGGCTGAGAAAAGCTGTAGAAGGACTCATTGAAATGATGTAAATTCAAGAAAATGTTTTCAAAAGCCGTCCTTAGCTGATGATTTTTACCTGAAACCGAAGATGATCACGTTCACAAAAAAATCGGGAGCGACCTTCCAGAAAATGCTGGTGAGCTGTGAAAACAGACAATAGAATGTGTGAGAAGACACTCCAGACACGGTATTTTCTCGTTTCTGGTGCTCAGATACAGTGTGGTTCTACTTCCAGCTGTCTGTGTGTAGACAGGTGTCTACAAATATTGAGTTATTGTTTAGTTAGCTTTGGACTGCCCAGGTAGAGGAAGGGTTTATACGGGATTTACATTTTCCTGGGCTTTTTGGGGTTTTGCCCTCTACCCTGTTCTGTAGATAAATAAGGGGAAGGCTGGGCTCAAGAGCAGTGGCAGCTGCTGAGGTTTTTTCTTGGGGGGGGGGGGGGGTCGGCAAACAACCCCCCCTCCACGGCACTGGCACACTTCCCCACCACCACTCGCTGTCCTTACCGTGGATGTGGGCGGTGAGAGCGTGGCGGACTCGGGGAAAGCTACTCCGGTGTCCTCTCCTGGAGCAGCTTCCACGATGTCTCCTTCCTCCTGGCGCTAGGCATTCAATAGAATCACCAGACATTTTGGCCAATCGGGAAACAGGTTTCATACCTGCTTCCCGATTGGCGGGAGGAGGATCAGCATTGCCACAGGGAATTTTCATTCGCTGTGGCAACACACCGGGTAGGTTCCAGATGCAATGCTCTGCGTCCTGGGCCCACACTATTTTGAAACCTATTAGAGCCCATGGCTCTATTTAGCGCTTCAAAAAAAAAAAAAACCCTGGCAGCTCTAATTCATATGCCTGGTGACCTGAAAGGGGCCAGACACATGAAAGGGGGCGGCCCTATTTATGCTATGCATGAATTTATCCATTGTATATAGGGGGTAGGGTTGCCACATCATCCCTTTAATCCAGGACACACATTAATTACTCGGGTTCTGTGGCTGATTAAGGTGGTAATTAAACTCACTTGGTGTCTTATCTGCATTAAATGAGCCTCAGAACCCGAGTAATTCATATGTGTCCTGGAGTAAAGGGATGAAGTGGCAACCCTAAGGGGGGTGGCGAGGAAAGAGGGGGTGCCCCTAATAGATGGACCGCCCCTGCTCAAGTGCCTCCAGGACTGCATGAGAGAGCGAGAAGGTCCAGTCTAAGGAGAAGATGTAGCCTGGAGCAACACTCAACTACCACCCTAGGGAATCCACCTACAAGGACTTTACCAATGAAGGATCTCTACCTGCACCCGATTTTTGCACTATGAGAGCTTCAGTAAAGATTTTAAACTGTTCTAAGCCTGGTCTGAAGTTATTAAAAGGGGTGAATGGTGGTACTTGGTGTATCAGAAGAACAGGGCCCTTTAAAGCACACATGGGGTGCAAGAGAAAGGCCACCACAAAAGGGTGAGGAAGTCAGAGGAAGAGGATGGTTGCCACAGGTAACTATAGACTGGTGGAATGTGTAACAGCTGGTCCACAAAGCGTGGCATCTGGCGTAGGTGACAGGTCGTCCGGTAGAGAAGGGGCCGGTGCTCTGCCTCCCTCCCCAGTGTTTGGTCCCCTCCCGAAATATTTGGGACTGAACCTGCAGTATGGAGATCCTACATACCTGAGCACATGGTATGGGAGAATAGAAGGAGTCAATGAAGTGCACAGATGAGGTCCGCCCTGGGTATACGGTGGGACCCCATTCTGTTCCTGGGAGTGAGGTGGCAGAAGTACGGTGGACTGGTGGAGGGGGTACGGGTAGGAGGACTGGTGGAGGGGGTACGGGTAGGAGGACTGGTGGAGGGGGTACGGGTAGAAGGACTGGTAGAGGGGGTACGGGCTCAGCAGGGACAAAGAGACTCTGTATATTGCCCTACTGCACACAGAGTACGGCTCATCTCTAAGCCGGGGTGCCACCATAATGCTGACTTTCACATGAACGCGATCCCCGCCCGGTCCCGGGCATTAATGAGCGTTCACACAAGGAAGGTGCCCCCCGCATGCAAGGAAAGTGGTCTCTGCCCACATGTGGAGGGTACTTATTCAGTAGGTGACCCTACAGGGCGGATGGACCGAGGTCTATAGGAGATTTGTCATTGTATAAAGCAGTACTTGGCTTAGCTACAAATTTAGAGAATCTGGAGTTGATTTACTAAAGGCAGAGAGGGAATTCTCTCCAGAGCTTAGTGAATGAGGTGAAAAGTATTTTTGCTTGCACATGATTGGATGATGGAAGTCAGCAGATCTCATTCACTAAGTTAAGGGAATATTCCCTCACAGAGTCTATTTAGGACTCCCTTTCAGGTGGCTTAACCCCTCCAGGACCAAAGTCCCTATAATCAGGGATTGAAGGCTCTTTCCCACCCAAAAGTCTTTTGGAGCCTCCCCATTCCGGGTCCCAAATGAGGAATTACTAATCCAGAGTGTTCTGTAAATCAGTCGTATCCCCCTGTTCTGCCTCCAGCGGGATATTAAAGAGGAACTGCAGTCTGCTCACATCATTTGTAATACAAACATCTTTGCCATTCTGAAGCTTCCCACCAACCACTTTGCATATTATTTTATATATACTGGGATTCTGTACTTGTCATATATGCTGTAGAAATCTCCCTCCGCTTAGTCTGGCTGCAGCCATTTTAACTGTGGGCAGCTGAAGCTGCTGCCTGTTCACTTCCTGGATGTACCCAGACACACAGAGGCACGCCTCCAGCTCTGCAGCTCTCATTGGCCAGCCTATGACTCTTCCCCCCTCCATTCCTGGAAAACTCTCAGGAGAGTGAGAGAGTGAGCTGTGCATGATGTCATAAGCCTAGGCTAATGACCAGACAGGAAACAGGAAGTGGGCTGTATAAGGGATTTACTGGCAGAAAAAAAAATGTTTTACTATCCAAAGTTAAAACAACAACAAGGGGATAAGATTTAATAGATGGAAAGATGAAAAAATGACTGAAGTTCCTCATTAAGTTGTTTTGCCTGCAATATGAAATTTGACCACAAGATGGAGCCAGCGGTAAATTTACTGTTTTTGCAGAAGCTAGAAACTGTTCACCTTTAACAAAAGTTCCCATCATTCTTTAGTCTAAGGAAGGGGAACAGGTGCATCCTGGGAGCTCAGACTCCATCTTATAGACTGAAAGAAGGAACCCGCTATCAGAGCAAACATTGGACTAAAACTTACATCTCCTAAATGCAGCATCGCTGGTGAGAATTACTTATCACCATCTACAGCCTTGCTTATCCATTGTATTTCTGTATACTTCATATACTGATTATATGTATCTGTATTTGGTTTTTTCTCAATAGTTTCTCCCCACTGTTTTTTGTTAATAAAGTTTCAAAATGACAGTCTGGCTTATTGCAGGGTAGGAGGGTTTAGCCGCATGTTGAGCTGCACACAGGGAAACGTGTAGCGGGGACAGAACACCCCCGATCACTAGGCATGGGTGAGAACTACATAGAACTACAAGTACTTGAATTCTCCTTTAAAGGGACCACAACCCAAATAGTGGGGAAATATATGTCCCATCCAGGACCCATCCCCCGACATCTTGTACAAGGGACACAGACGGAATTAGAACTCTAACAAGGGTTCTGCATTTCCTCCACTCTACTAAAGAAAAGCATTTTTCTCATTTCTGTCTGGGTCTCAGGGATTTCCTTTCACTTCCTGTCTGGTAAAACGTTGTCAGAAGAACAGGAAGTAAAGGCAAATCTCTTTAAATGAGCCCCTGATAGCAGAAAAAAACAACATAACTCCTAATTCTTCTGCAGTTTGCTGAAAACTAGAAAAAAACACAGAAATACTAGAAAAATACGCTTTACAGCAGCAGTACACCCCGTCCTAAAAATAATAACGCCATACTTACAACATTCAGCAATTTCTGTTCAAGGTTTATGTAATCTGTGGACGATGGGTCTAATAGTTCTTTTTGGAAGGGCGTTTGTAAGGAGATGACGACATAGACGTCTCTTTTTGGTGCACGTTGTTTATCTAGAAAATATGTAGAAGAGAGATAAGGATCGTATTTTATTGTACAGAGATACAAAGTATTGCAACAATTTGAATGGCTCCCCAAAGTGCTGAAGTGTGGTCATTGGTGTGTTGGGGTGTGATGGTTCTGCCTCAACAAAATGAATGACCCGCCTCAACACAACGCACAGTAACACATAACATAGCATGAATTAACGCGCCAAGTAGCTTGAACCCGGCTTACCAGGGATCAAACCAGAAATGAAAACCTAACAGGGGCTCTAATCCTTCCCAGCTCTATCCAAGGGTTTGGCTAAATCTAGCTTTAATAGTTGTTATTGCTCTTATTTCTTTAGTACTTATTAGCCAGGGTTCCTCACTGTTTTCAGTCCAGCCCTATGTAGGAGGGTTGGCAGAGGACTCCCTAATTCGGCACCCCTGTAGAGTATAAAAACTAGCATGATTGGGCATAGAGGAGAAGTTAGTGAGCAGGATGGGATGGAGCAGGTTCTGGCTGTGTTTGCTCCCGTGGGACTGTTGAGGGCCTACTTCATTTACTATGTAGCCAGTGAGAGGCTGGGGAATACCTGCTAAGGGGCTGTGGCCCCTGAGGAAAGAATAGGGACAGGACAGGTATGACTCGCAAGTAGGAAAACGCTGAGGAGCCGCCATTGGAGCCAAATCATGCCCCTGAAATGTCTTCCCGGAGATTTATAATACTTCTGTATTACCTCCATGAAGTTTGTTAAGTAAAAGATTGGATAACGCATCAGCTGGTGTTTCCTTCCTCTAAGGCCTATCCAACAATCTGCTTCTGCTAGGAGGATAATGTGCAAGCACACAATGTGATGGTAACTGTATCTTAATATGCTTCCTAAGGGAGCAGAGATTCGGCTAGACATGGAAACCGTAGCTTTGGTCGGTCTGTGGTGCCAGTAAGATCACACTGTACCCGTATCGGGCTGCACCCACTAACACCTACACATGTGCACCTAAACTGGCACTAACTCAGGCAATAGCTGATAATGAGCCCATACAGCTCTACATTGCACGTAGCATTCAATGTGAACGTAGTTTTAGGTTTTAAGCAAAATACAATGTGTGAATATTATTGAAAAAAATAATTGATTTCCACAACTTACCGATAGTGGCAGCAGTCTCATTATTTCCGTATTCACATTTGTTGCCTACGTAATCTTTGTTACAAGTACAGGAACACACACCATTGACATAAGAACATTGCTGACTCTCATCACTTATACACGGTGCAGCTGTAGAACCCGTAACATGTGCAGACGTCTTCAGAGTGGTTGTAATTGTTGTGTTTGTAGTCATTGTGGCTCTAGATGTTGTAGTTGTAGTCTTTGTGGTTGAAGGTGTCGTGGTTGTAGTCGTTGGGCTAGTTACTGTAGATGTAGAGGAATTCTGTGTATTTGGGGTTCTGGAGGTTTGTGTTGAGGTGGAAGTAGTAACTAATGTTGATGTAGGCCTTGATAACGAAGTCTGGCTTGTTGCTGATATTGTAGGACTGGACATTTCCAAGTGAGGGGTCGTAGAAGATTGCCTTGTGATGCTTGAGCTTGTCCTTTGAATGGTATTTGTTTGGAAAGGTGCAGAAGTTTGTAATGTGGCAATTGACCCTTTGGTAGTGCTTTGTGCTTGAGAAGTAGGAAGACCTGTATTAGTAGTCAACATAGTGGAAACTGTCCCTGAAGTTGGTTTTGTTGAGTGTGGTGCATTGGAGGAGGGGGAGGCCACCTCAGATGTAGATGGTCTTGAAGACAATACGGTTCCCTCATTTGTGTTCAATGATGTTGCATGGGTAGAAACCCCTGAGGTAGAAGGACTTTGAGATTCTGCAAGCAAAGATGTTGGCTGCTTTGTAGTTGTTGAGAAGTTTCTTAATGGTGTAGAGGTGACTTCCTGAGAGGGTGTTGTCACTGAGACTGTGGACAATGCTGATGTTCTTTCTGTCCCAGGAGTAGTCGCAGTATTCGTGGCCAGTCTTGTAGAAGATACACTTGTAAGTGAGGAATGTAATTCAGTTGTGGCCGCTGTTGTAGGAATGATGCCGGTTTCTTTAGTTATGTTAGGAGAAATGTGTGTAGGCAATGTAGACAATGGCTGGGTGGTAGTAGATTGCTGAGTTGCATTTGATAGGCTTGTAGTAACATCATGGGCAGGCAACGTTGATTGACCCGGTGTGCTTTGCATTGTGACTTTTGCTGTCCCGGTAGTTCCTGGTGTCTGATATGTGTTAGCTGAAGAACTGATGAGCTGCTTTGTAGTTTCTATCTCTGAAGTTGGCTGTGTGGATCCTGTTTGTGGCTGCGTCGTACTCTGAGGCTCAGATGGGTTTGGTGTAGATTTTGTAAGTGTTGAAGGTGATGTTTCTGAGGTTGTCATTATGGATACTCTGCTGGTTTCTCTGGTTATTTCAGGAGATGTCAATAGTGAAGAAACCACAGGAGTGGAAGCTCTCTCAGATGATGGTTCTGTAGAAGTGGAATGTTGTGCTGATGTAGAAAGGTTTGTCACTCCAACAGTGCTGGTCTCATGCTCAGATGTGCTCTGTACGGTGGTTGTGGTTGGCTCAGTTGTACCTTCGGTTTCATGTTGTGTTACAGTTGAGGGGGTTGTTGCAGGAGACTCACATCTCTCTCCTGTATATGAACTGTTGCATCTGTAAAATAAACCGTTAAATGACAGTTTTGTGTGTATCAAAGTCTAAGGCATGTGTTTCACAGTTAAGTGGCCATTAAAGCAGTATACAGAGTGTGCAAAATATTCATAACCATGTAAGCAGGGGTTAGTACCCTTTTTATAGGGACCCTTCTCCTGAGAGGGTATTGAGAGTGGGGCTAGATTAGATTTTGGAGCCAGTGGAGCTTGGGGCACAGGGTGATGGAGAAAGGCTACCGCTAGTATATTGCCATGTAAGCTTTTGGCCTTAGGAAGTGAACCCTTTGGGGTAGGCTTGGGACAGGCTCTGTTGGTGAACCCACCAACGGGGACCTAGAGTGTAGACCACGGTAGGGCAGGGTGGACATCCTATGTTAATGTTGGACTTGCACTGTACAGAATTATTGATGTTGGGACAGAACAGGTGGAGGTGAAGGCTGTGGTTTCCAAAAATTGTTCATTTTGCTTCTGCTACAGTAAAACCTGTAAAGGCTGAATGTGTGGACATTTCTTATTTCTGAAGTTGGGCCTTAGGCCTGGAGAATATGGGTGATCAAAAATGGTGAATTTCTTCACATTAGAGGTGTGCGTGTACCATATCTTGTTTCTAAGCAGGAGGACAGTGGGAGGGGTCCTTGGCCAGCGTGGTCATTGTTGGTGGCAAATTTTCGCCCTGCTAACACACAAAAGCATTCAAAAATTGTAGAGTTTAGGACTCAGTAATCCGATTATGGAGGCAGAAGGCACATGTCAAATGAACCTTTGAAATAAGTAATATTTCTGCCATTGTTGATTTGTTTTTGGAGGTGCAGACCCTGGAGATGTCATCCTGGTCCTGGCTTTACAACTTAGTGGCTTAATGATTTGGAAGAAGTATACAGGATTAGAGGTCAGACTTTTCAGATTTCACCAGCTACATGTTGGCCAGTGACTTAAATAGTGGTAAAGCCAGTATGAAGACGAAAACCCTACAGACTGCACTCTTACAAAGAGTAAGCAGTGACAATTTCCATAGAATTATCTTACCAGCTTCAGTGTAATAACTAAAGAAAAGGCTCATTTTCAAGGAAATTGCTCTGGCAAGTGGCAACCCAATCTAAAGTACTGCCATTCCACCCATAACTGATAAATAACATTTGGCAGACACCTTTTACAGTCAGGTCCATAAATATTGGGACATCTACACAATTATAATCTTTTTGGCTCTATACACCACCACAATGGATTTAAAATGAAACAAACAAAATGTCCTTTAACTGCAGACTTTCAGCTTTAATTTGAGGGTATTTACATCCAAATCAGGTGAATGGTGTAGGAATTACAACAGTTTGTATTTGTGTCTCCCACTTTTTAAGGGACCAAAAGTAATGGGACAGATTAACAATCATCCATCAAACTTTCACTTTTTAATACTTGGTTGCAAATCCTTTGCAGACAATTACAGCCTGAAGTCTGGAACACATAGACATCACCAGACGCTGGGTTTCATCCCTGGTGATGCTCTGCCAGGCCTCTACTACAACTGTCTTCAGTTCCCGCTTGTTCTTGGGGCATTTCCCTTCAGTTTTGTCTTCAGCAAGTGAAATGCATGCTCAATCGGATTCAGGTCAGGTGATTGACTTGGCCATTGCATAACATTCCTGTCAGAGAACTCACAGCACTAGCTCCCGTCTCCATGCAGCAGCGTCTAACGGCCATGCGCGGTGTCCCCGACAGATACGAGCGAGTTCCGGATCGGACGTGCACAACCGCGCATCCGTACGAACGTATGCACGCACCCGCACAGCCATACGAGCGGGTGTACGTTCTCACGCACGCACGTTCACGTCCACCAATCCCGGCGCTCGGCGCCATATATAAACAAGGTCCTTGCCTGACACTAGTGCTGGATCGTCTTCAGCTAGTTCCTGATTTCCTGACGTCCGTGTGACCTGTTACTTGCTCCTGATTACCTGGCTTCCTGACCACTCTCTCGGATCTCCCTTGTCTGCTACCTACCTTACGGATTATACCGACCCTGGCTTGGACTATCTACTACGGCTCTGCCTCCTGACTTTGTACCTCGCTGCCTGCCCGTTGCCGACCTCTGCCTGACCTTGACCACGAACTGTCTTCTGTTTTGGATACCTCGCTGCCAGCCCGTTGCCAACCTTTGCCTGACCTGACGTTGCAGTTGTCCCTGAACCCACGCCTGCCCGGCTTCTACTAACAGTTCTGGTGACCTATCTTTCATCTAGTCTCCGGAGGATTCCGAATCTCCAAGTTCCAGTTCTCCAGCCGCAGGCACCTGCACCCTTCTGTGCCCCGGCACTCCCTGTCCCTACTACCAGGGGTGTCAGGACCAGGACCGTGCGAGAGGCCTCCCTCAACATTCAGACTCTGCTGTAAGGTACGTGACAATTCCACTTCTTTTCCTTAAAAAACTCTATGGTTGCTTTCGCAGTATGCTTCGGGTCATTGTCCATCTGTACTGTGAAGCGCCATCCAATGAGTTCTGAAGCATTTTGCTGAATATGAGCAGATAATATTGTCCGAAACACTTCAGAATTCATCCTGCTGCTTTTGTCAGCAGTCACATCATCAATAAATACAAGAAAACCAGTTCCATACATGCCCACGCCATGACACTACCACCACCATGCTTCACTGATGAGGTGGTATGCTTTGGATCATGAGCAGTTCCTTTCCTTCTCCATACTCTTCTCTTCCCATCACTCTGGTACAAGTTGATCTTGGTCTCATCTGTCCATAGGATGTTGTTCCAGAACTGTGAAGGCTTTTTTAGATGTTGTTTGGCAAACTCTAATCTGGCCTTCCTGTTTTTGAGGCTCACCAATGGTTTACATCTTGTGGTGAACCCTCTGTATTCACTCTGGTGAAGTCTTCTCTTGATTGTTGACTTTGACACACATACACCTACCTCCTGGAGAGTGTTCTTCATCTGGCCAACTGTTGTGAAGGGTGTTTTCTTCACCAGGGAAAGAATTCTTCGATCATCCACCACAGTTGTTTTCCATGGTCTTCCGGGTCTTTTGGTGTTGCTGAGCTCACTGTTGCGTTCTTTCTTTTTAAGGATGTTCCAAACAGTTGATTTGGCCACACCTAATGTTTTTGCTATCTCTCTGATGGGTTTGTTTTGTTTTTTCAGCCTAATGATGGCTTGCTTCACTGATAGTGACAGCATTTTGGATCTCATTTTGATAGTTGACAGCAACAGATTCCAAATGCAAATAGCACACTTGAAATATACTCTGGACCTTTTATCTGCTCCTTATAAATGGGATAATGAGGGAATAACACACACCTGGCCATGGAACAGCTGAGCAGCCAATTGTCCCATTACTTTTGGCCCCTTAAAGAGTTGGATGCACATATACTAAACTGTTGTAATTCCTACACCGTTCACCTGATTTGGATGTAAATACCCTCAAATTAAAGCTTAAGGTTTGCAGTTAAAGCACATCTTGTTTGTTTTATTTCAAATCCATTGTGGTGGTGTATAGAGCTAAAAAGATTAGAATTGTGTTGATGTCCCAATATTTATGGACCTGACTGTATGTCTCTAGGGGACTCTGCACTGGGTTCTCAAATGGTATTATAACACTTTGTGGATATTACAATTTCCTCTTAGAAGTAAACAATATATATGTTGTAAAATCTGAATTAGGGGATTGGCGCTGTTCACTAGTATGAAATAAATGGATACACTATAAACAAACTGCTACTACAAGGAGGGCCTTTCACCCCAACTAAAAATAAAAAAGTGTGCCACAAGTGCTAAAAATGGTCACAAAGGTGTGCAGACTGCCTAAGATAAAAGAATTATATATAATGCATCAAAAAATCTTAAATGTGAAAGGAACTCCAAATAATGGTTGATCGATCAGGTGTGTATAGAAAGTGATTGTCAATGTCCACTGAAAAGGATGACGTGTATGTGAAAAATGCAATGAGAATTGTATATATCAGTGAGTGATACCTAAAATTGGGGACAGACGTGTAGTTGCCCACTGTAGATAAGTGTGTGTACTAGTGTAGTAAAATATACATGGAAAAAAATGTGTGCGAAAAATAAACAAAAAAACAAAAATGTAGAAAAAGAAAAAGAAAACATATAAAAAAAAAAAAAAAAAAAACAACCAACAAAGTCCAGGTAACCACAGAATAGTGGTCAACAAGCAGTACAAAAACCCAAGGTGCCGTGAATATTAGTTCTGTCATTCAATAAAACAGTTCTAGTGCAATCTTCAGAGTTTACAGGTATGTCCGTCCCAATAGCTGTATACTGTCCAGTGCGGAGTCCCCTCTAGTGCCCCCACTCACCAGAGCGCCCAACCCCTGCAGGGGTAATGGGCATGTAGATCCAAATCTGATGATCCAATCGGTCGGTGTCCCCCTCACCACCTTTTATCACTTGTGTCACCAGATCGTTCTCAAAGGACATCCATCCGGACCAGTTACCATGTGCAGGGAAAAGAGAAGAGCCTCATAGTGTAATTCCGAAAGTAAATTTATTAAGCTCAAGCTCACAACAGGAATAAATAAATAAAATCCAGAGATTTAATGTAAATGGAAACAGATGGCACTCTGCCGGCTAGCTCCACGTGAGAAGCCGCAGACAGAGCAGTGTGAGCGGCGTGCGTTCCACAGCCGTCTGCCGATGCCGGAAGTGCAGGACAAAAACGAAAGGATAAAACGACGTATGCGTACCAAGAGACCACGCCTTACGCGTTTCGTCATCAAGACGTCATCTGAGGCGCGGCCATCTTGGTACACCATACGTCTATAAATACTACACGGAGGCGCCACGGAAGCCAATCGAAAAAAGCGGTGTATGACGAACACATCCGCCCTGTTAGTAAAAGAATGGGAGGATTCGATGTAGTGCAAATGGGGGATATGCTGTCAGACACCCCCTGGTGGGGGTGTAAGCAATGGATAATAGATTCCAAGTAAATTAAGAAAGAGCGCCTCCGTGTGTTCCAATGACTTATTGCCACCACTTTACCAAAAACAATCAATACTACAACGAAATAAGTAGTGCAAAAATCAATTTAGCAAAGGGGAATGCAAAAAGGAAGGGCCTAATCAATACAGACAATACAGTATCATATACACCAAATCATATATAATGCCACACTATAAACATGACCCAATATTGAGATGCCTATATATGAATACTCATGGATAAATACATATATCAATACTCATAAAAAAACATTTAAATGGTCATCAAAAATTATTACAAAAAATTTTTCAAAAGATTCTTTGATAAAAAAGGTTATTATAAATATCCCTGGTTCCACAATACGTTAGTGGATTATAAAGGCAGAATAAGACAAGAATAAAATTGGAAGGTTAAAAGCAGATACCATATGAGATAAAAATCCAGAAAAAATATATATCTTATATATGAAAAAGCTGAGTAAAACTGGTGGAGAATGATTGTAATATTTCCGATGTGAGGCCTGGGACATGCCATATGGAAAGTGTGCAACCAGGCTCCGGATACCAAGGGATATATCCTTAGATCCAAGTCTGTGGTCCCACATACAGCAACATTACTATCCACATCCAAAAACAATTTTTTGTGTGTATGAGTAAAAAAGGGGTACTGTAACTTTAAAAAATTTTTTTAAAAAACCTTTTTAAAAAATTTTTCCAAAAAAATTTTTTTCTTTGTGAATAGGGTATACCATAGAGTGAGATTTGGTTAGGAAGGGAGAACGTGGGTGCCCAAAATACACTAGCTGTCTCACGTGACAGATATTGTGCTATAATCCAAGGGTATAGGGACCGGAAGGGGAGAATAGTCATGGACCCTATATAATTATATACGTGTCATACTGTGTGCTGTAAACACAAGGGACGGAGTGGAGTCCCTATGTACATATGGATATTAAAAATTAGATAAAAAACAGTTAAGATCGATATCCACATTAAGTCCTCTAGGGACCAGACTGTCCAAACGGTATATCCATCTAGTTTCGTTTTGGGATATCAATACCTTCTTACTCCCCCCCCTCCAATTGTCCTTGATCGTATCTATACCGTAGAACACCAAACCCGATGGATCTCTGTGATGGAACTCGTCAAAGTGCCTAGAAAGGTTATGTTTAGGAAACCCCTTTCTTATATTGGTAATGTGCTCCCTAATACGCACACGTAGGGGTCTCGTGGTCCTGCCCACATATTGTTTCCGACATGGACACTCAATGACGTAAGTCACATGGGTGGTGTTACACGTAATCAATTCTCTGATGTCAAACTCTGTACCTTTCCTAGAAAAGAAAGAGGACCTTTTCTTCGGTTGCTTTTTGCTGACCCGACACGCCAGACAATTCTGGCATCTATAAAAGCCTTTAAGGCCTGAGAACAGCTTAATGTTTTTTGGAGGGTCTATAACATTATGTACCAATTGGTTCCTGAGGGTAGGGGCCCTTCTGTAAATAAACCGTGGCTTTCTGGCAAGAATGTTCCCCAACGTTCTGTCGGATTTTAAAATGGGCCAATATTTCCTCACTATATGTTCTATATTCCTGTATTGAGTATTAAAACCCGTAATAAAGGCTATGTCCCCTGGCGAATCCCTTTGCGTGTTGTTTCCCTTAGTGACTAGGAGGGAATCCCGGTCCAAATTCATTATCTCATTTTTCAGTTGCCGTAGGGAATCAATATGGTAACCCTTATCAGTAAATTTTTTAATCAACATATCAGATTGTTCACAGTAATCCTCAACGTTCCGACAGTTCCTCCTTATTCTCAACAGCTGTCCCTTAGGGATGTTATCTTTCCATTTGGGGTGGTGACAGCTGGAGATGGGGATATACCCATTCCGATCGGTGGTTTTGAAGTATGTTTTCGTGAACAATTCATCCCCTTCCTTAAAGATTTGAAGGTCTAAATAATCAATCGTGTAAAAGTCCGATTTTCCAGTAAACGAGATGCCAAAGATGTTCTGATTAAGTTCTTCAAGAAATTTTTGAAATGTGTCCGGGTTGCCTTCCCATAGAATGATGACATCATCGATGTAACGGCGGTAAAATTTAATTTCTGGTCTCGAAATCCCATATATGTAGCGTTCTTCCAACATGTCCATAAATAAATTCGCCACACTGGGGGCGTATTTAGCCCCCATGGCTACCCCTTTTTTCTGAACGTAGAACTCTTTCTTATACCAGAAATAGTTGCTCTCCATGGCCAGCTCCAATCCTTCCAGAATGAATTCAATCTGTTCATGTCTTAATTTAGATCTTTCATGCAAAGCTTTTTTTACCCCTCTCAGTCCGTCTTTCTGAGAGATACGCATACGTCGTTTTATCCTTTCGTTTTTGTCCTGCACTTCCGGCATCGGCAGACGGCTGTGGAACGCACGCCGCTCACACTGCTCTGTCTGCGGCTTCTCACGTGGAGCTAGCCGGCAGAGTGCCATCTGTTTCCATTTACATTAAATCTCTGGATTTTATTTATTTATTCCTGTTGTGAGCTTGAGCTTAATAAATTTACTTTCGGAATTACACTATGAGGCTCTTCTCTTTTCCCTGCACATGGTAACTGGTCCGGATGGATGTCCTTTGAGAACGATCTGGTGACACAAGTGATAAAAGGTGGTGAGGGGGACACCGACCGATTGGATCATCAGATTTGGATCTACATGCCCATTACCCCTGCAGGGGTTGGGCGCTCTGGTGAGTGGGGGCACTAGAGGGGACTCCGCACTGGACAGTATACAGCTATTGGGACGGACATACCTGTAAACTCTGAAGATTGCACTAGAACTGTTTTATTGAATGACAGAACTAATATTCACGGCACCTTGGGTTTTTGTACTGCTTGTTGACCACTATTCTGTGGTTACCTGGACTTTGTTGGTTGTTTTTTTTTTTTTTTTTTTTTTTTTTTTTTATATGTTTTCTTTTTCTTTTTCTACATTTTTGTTTTTTTGTTTATTTTTCGCACACATTTTTTTCCATGTATATTTTACTACACTAGTACACACACTTATCTACAGTGGGCAACTACACGTCTGTCCCCAATTTTAGGTATCACTCACTGATATATACAATTCTCATTGCATTTTTCACATACACGTCATCCTTTTCAGTGGACATTGACAATCACTTTCTATACACACCTGATCGATCAACCATTATTTGGAGTTCCTTTCACATTTAAGATTTTTTGATGCATTATATATAATTCTTTTATCTTAGGCAGTCTGCACACCTTTGTGACCATTTTTAGCACTTGTGGCACACTTTTTTATTTTTAGTTGGGGTGAAAGGCCCTCCTTGTAGTAGCAGTTTGTTTATAGTGTATCCATTTATTTCATACTAGTGAACAGCGCCAATCCCCTAATTCAGATTTTACAACTATTTGGATCGCACCTTTGGGGCTTTCTTTATCTGGGGGGCTGCAGTTCAGTCACAAGCCTGTCCTAAGCGCGGGACACCACCATATACGTTTCTGATTAATACCTTGAGTATTTTAAACCCAGTTCTGCAGCTATGGACATTTTTGGCTATATGTCGAATCGCAATATTGACCTCACAGGGGTTTTCAGTCAGGAACAAGTCAACATCTCACAGGATATGAATAGTCTATTTAAACAACTCAGACATGCTCTAGAGAAGCAGCTCAGGGTATGGTGGGATGTTGCCACACTTGAGACTTACATAGGAGAAAACATGACCCCTAGGAGGTTGAGGTGGGACCTCAATCCCAATGACGGCCTCAATGACTCTGGACTCATGGAAGAGTGGTTTGCGTTTTTTGCTAAATGTGAAAAGGAACTTTTAAGCAATATAGTCAAAAGAAGACAATTAAAATTACGAGGTATCGAAACTAATATTAGCAATATCAAAGCCCTTTTACAACCATATAGCAATCAAAGTGACTACATAACCAAGGAAAAGGAACTACAAGAGATCATTAAAAAATATGATCTAGAGATTCAAGCTAAAAAACAAAAAAAGTTTAAAAGGGATGTTTTGGACTACACCAACCGGAAAGTTTATAAATGGCAGACGGATAATGAAATGATGAATGAAGACCCTGATGTATTTTCGCTGGATGAGAATTCCAGTGAGGATGAGGATAGGATGGAAATACCCAACCAGAATATCCCAAGACAGACTAGATTTGAACATATACCTTCCATCAGAGGGGGTGATATACCGAGGACTCCGATTTATACTCGGGGATATGAAGGCAACAGTAGAGATGAGCATCATTATGGGAGGTCACCAGGCACCCCACGGTACAATGTTCCGACCCATAATAGGTTCTCCCCCATTAGAGAGAATAGACCTTACTCACCACATTGGGGCCCTAGGAACACGAGACAAAACCCAGGGGGTAGGGATTTTTTTCAGGGGAGACCCAGGGACAGACCACCTGGGAGATGGAACGCGAGAGTACAGTATCGGCGTCCAGGCTGGAGAGGAACACAGGCAGAACCCTACGACACTCGAAGAAGAGGGGATGGACCCATGAGTACATACAGGACGCAGGGGGTGAATGGCCACCCAGGTCATCCCTTACCACTATACCCACGGAGGAATGCGGGGAGTGGAGAGAGCAGGAATACAGAGAGGGAACCGGAACAGGCATACAGAGAGTACGGAAGAAACAGGCCAGAGGAAAACGAGGAGGGAGGAAGAAAAAGGAGAAGGGTATATTAGGCCAGGGCATCTTTAATCTTAGTGAGGTAGTTTTTACAAGGGAGGAACTCAAGATATTGGATCTTGGACTTAAGTACGCACCCGAGAAAAGCATCGACAAATTTGAGGTATATATTGACCTACAGAAATTTATCAGAAAATTGAAGATAAAAAAGCACTTTGCTCTGAACAATAAGCCCACCCCCCCACCTGAACCAGAAGTCTACAGCCATACCCATCTCAAAAATAATTCCATTTTTAACCCCAAAGTTCCAGGGGATCAGTGTATAGGGGCTTTTAAGCGTATGGTGGAGAGTGACTTGGCCAAAATGAAAACTAAGAAGTCAAGAAGCATCCATATTTGGAAAACTATTAAAGAAATCGGTCAAAAGAAGCAAGTGGTGATACGACCTGCTGACAAGGGGGGGGGACTAGTCATTTTGAAGAAAGAGGATTATGAGGAAGAGATGGACAACCTATTGAGAGTAGAAAATACCTACAACAAATTGAAACATAACCCTAAGCTACAATATAAGAAGAAACTGAAGAAACTTGTAAAGAAAGGGTTGGAAGCAGGTATTCTTAATAAGAAAGAGGCCCAATATTTGATTCCCGAATCCACTAAAACCCCGGTCATATATCATTTGCCCAAAATACATAAAAGACTGAACAAACCACCGGGGAGGCCCATTATAAGTGGAGTGGACTCCCTATTCTCTAGACTGGGGGAATACATCGATCAATTCTTGAAACCACTAGTGGTGGAAGGGAAGTCTTACCTTAGGGACAGCACCCAGTTGATCAATGAATTTAAAACCATTTCAGGGAGTGGCCAATGGCTATTGGCCACCATAGATGTCAATTCCCTGTATACGAGTATCTCTCAGAAAGACGGACTGAGAGGGGTAAAAAAAGCTTTGCATGAAAGATCTAAATTAAGACATGAACAGATTGAATTCATTCTGGAAGGATTGGAGCTGGCCATGGAGAGCAACTATTTCTGGTATAAGAAAGAGTTCTACGTTCAGAAAAAAGGGGTAGCCATGGGGGCTAAATACGCCCCCAGTGTGGCGAATTTATTTATGGACATGTTGGAAGAACGCTACATATATGGGATTTCGAGACCAGAAATTAAATTTTACCGCCGTTACATCGATGATGTCATCATTCTATGGGAAGGCAACCCGGACACATTTCAAAAATTTCTTGAAGAACTTAATCAGAACATCTTTGGCATCTCGTTTACTGGAAAATCGGACTTTTACACGATTGATTATTTAGACCTTCAAATCTTTAAGGAAGGGGATGAATTGTTCACGAAAACATACTTCAAAACCACCGATCGGAATGGGTATATCCCCATCTCCAGCTGTCACCACCCCAAATGGAAAGATAACATCCCTAAGGGACAGCTGTTGAGAATAAGGAGGAACTGTCGGAACGTTGAGGATTACTGTGAACAATCTGATATGTTGATTAAAAAATTTACTGATAAGGGTTACCATATTGATTCCCTACGGCAACTGAAAAATGAGATAATGAATTTGGACCGGGATTCCCTCCTAGTCACTAAGGGAAACAACACGCAAAGGGATTCGCCAGGGGACATAGCCTTTATTACGGGTTTTAATACTCAATACAGGAATATAGAACATATAGTGAGGAAATATTGGCCCATTTTAAAATCCGACAGAACGTTGGGGAACATTCTTGCCAGAAAGCCACGGTTTATTTACAGAAGGGCCCCTACCCTCAGGAACCAATTGGTACATAATGTTATAGACCCTCCAAAAAACATTAAGCTGTTCTCAGGCCTTAAAGGCTTTTATAGATGCCAGAATTGTCTGGCGTGTCGGGTCAGCAAAAAGCAACCGAAGAAAAGGTCCTCTTTCTTTTCTAGGAAAGGTACAGAGTTTGACATCAGAGAATTGATTACGTGTAACACCACCCATGTGACTTACGTCATTGAGTGTCCATGTCGGAAACAATATGTGGGCAGGACCACGAGACCCCTACGTGTGCGTATTAGGGAGCACATTACCAATATAAGAAAGGGGTTTCCTAAACATAACCTTTCTAGGCACTTTGACGAGTTCCATCACAGAGATCCATCGGGTTTGGTGTTCTACGGTATAGATACGATCAAGGACAATTGGAGGGGGGGGAGTAAGAAGGTATTGATATCCCAAAACGAAACTAGATGGATATACCGTTTGGACAGTCTGGTCCCTAGAGGACTTAATGTGGATATCGATCTTAACTGTTTTTTATCTAATTTTTAATATCCATATGTACATAGGGACTCCACTCCGTCCCTTGTGTTTACAGCACACAGTATGACACGTATATAATTATATAGGGTCCATGACTATTCTCCCCTTCCGGTCCCTATACCCTTGGATTATAGCACAATATCTGTCACGTGAGACAGCTAGTGTATTTTGGGCACCCACGTTCTCCCTTCCTAACCAAATCTCACTCTATGGTATACCCTATTCACAAAGAAAAAAATTTTTTTGGAAAAATTTTTTAAAAAGGTTTTTTAAAAAAAATTTTTAAAGTTACAGTACCCCTTTTTTACTCATACACACAAAAAATTGTTTTTGGATGTGGATAGTAATGTTGCTGTATGTGGGACCACAGACTTGGATCTAAGGATATATCCCTTGGTATCCGGAGCCTGGTTGCACACTTTCCATATGGCATGTCCCAGGCCTCACATCGGAAATATTACAATCATTCTCCACCAGTTTTACTCAGCTTTTTCATATATAAGATATATATTTTTTCTGGATTTTTATCTCATATGGTATCTGCTTTTAACCTTCCAATTTTATTCTTGTCTTATTCTGCCTTTATAATCCACTAACGTATTGTGGAACCAGGGATATTTATAATAACCTTTTTTATCAAAGAATCTTTTGAAAAATTTTTTGTAATAATTTTTGATGACCATTTAAATGTTTTTTTATGAGTATTGATATATGTATTTATCCATGAGTATTCATATATAGGCATCTCAATATTGGGTCATGTTTATAGTGTGGCATTATATATGATTTGGTGTATATGATACTGTATTGTCTGTATTGATTAGGCCCTTCCTTTTTGCATTCCCCTTTGCTAAATTGATTTTTGCACTACTTATTTCGTTGTAGTATTGATTGTTTTTGGTAAAGTGGTGGCAATAAGTCATTGGAACACACGGAGGCGCTCTTTCTTAATTTACTTGGAATCTATTATCCATTGCTTACACCCCCACCAGGGGGTGTCTGACAGCATATCCCCCATTTGCACTACATCGAATCCTCCCATTCTTTTACTAACAGGGCGGATGTGTTCGTCATACACCGCTTTTTTCGATTGGCTTCCGTGGCGCCTCCGTGTAGTATTTATAGACGTATGGTGTACCAAGATGGCCGCGCCTCAGATGACGTCTTGATGACGAAACGCTTAAGGCGTGGTCTCTTGGTACGCATACGTCGTTTTATCCTTTCGTTTTTGTCCTGCACTTCCGGCATCGGCAGACGGCTGTGGAACGCACGCCGCTCACACTGCTCTGTCTGCGGCTTCTCACGTGGAGCTAGCCGGCAGAGTGCCATCTGTTTCCATTTACATTAAATCTCTGGATTTTATTTATTTATTCCTGTTGTGAGCTTGAGCTTAATAAATTTACTTTCGGAATTACACTATGAGGCTCTTCTCTTTTCCCTGCACATGGTAACTGGTCCGGATGGATGTCCTTTGAGAACGATCTGGTGACACAAGTGATAAAAGGTGGTGAGGGGGACACCGACCGATTGGATCATCAGATTTGGATCTACATGCCCATTACCCCTGCAGGGGTTGGGCGCTCTGGTGAGTGGGGGCACTAGAGGGGACTCCGCACTGGACAGTATACAGCTATTGGGACGGACATACCTGTAAACTCTGAAGATTGCACTAGAACTGTTTTATTGAATGACAGAACTAATATTCACGGCACCTTGGGTTATTGTACTGCTTGTTGACCACTATTCTGTGGTTACCTGGACTTTGTTGGTTGTTTTTTTTTTTTTATATGTTTTCTTTTTATTTTTCTACATTTTTGTTTTTTTGTTTATTTTTCGCACACATTTTTTTCCATGTATATTTTACTACACTAGTACACACACTTATCTACAGTGGGCAACTACACGTCTGTCCCTAATTTTAGGTATCACTCACTGATATATACAATTCTCATTGCATTTTTCACATACACGTCATCCTTTTCAGTGGACATTGACAATCACTTTCTATACACACCTGATCGATCAACCATTATTTGGAGTTCCTTTCACATTTAAGATTTTTTGATGCATTATATATAATTCTTTTATCTTAGGCAGTCTGCACACCTTTGTGACCATTTTTAGCACTTGTGGCACACTTTTTTATTTTTAGTTGGGGTGAAAGGCCCTCCTTGTAGTAGCAGTTTGTTTATAGTGTATCCATTTATTTCATACTAGTGAACAGCGCCAATCCCCTAATTCAGATTTTACAACTATTTGGATCGCACCTTTGGGGCTTTCTTTATCTGGGGGGCTGCAGTTCAGTCACAAGCCTGTCCTAAGCGCGGGACACCACCATATACGTTTCTAATATATATGTTGACTAATTACATTTGCCCAATAAAAAATAGAAATGAGGTGAAAATACTTACATGCACACAGGTCCTTTCTCTTGGTTATAGCAGGTGCCTTTATTATAGCAGTACTCAGGATTCTGAGCACATGGTCCGCTACACTTGCAAAATTCATTTCCACAGCTAAGAATGTAACCCGAAAAATTCAGATTGCAGGTCATGTACTCTTTAAGCTGTGCTACATCTGAAATGGGGGAATGACATATATGGACATATTAATAATGATAACATTTTATAATTCAGCATATTGGTTCTTTCTGCACAGAAAATGTTGACCAATTTGGTCCCAATCACGTTCTTCTACTAGTGGCTCTATATATGGCCTTGGGAAGAGTGGAGTCTGAGCTGAGGATGAGGCTGCAGAGAGCACTCAGAGACCAAGCTTTCCAGTATGATGCCAAAGGTATTTCTATAAGATGTATGTGTGTGTGAGGTTATCTCAGATGGCTTCCAGGTGGTTGCATGAAATGGGTGGTCACCAACCTCCCATTGTCTCTTCCACATACCTCAGGAATGAGTAAGGTAATGGAGGTCCCATGCTCTGGAGCTTCTCCACCACACCTTTCAGTCATTGGAATTTTTGTATAGTAATTGGAGAAAGAACCCATGTGACCCCGCCGCAGTCAGCCAATGTGTTCAAGAGGAAGTAGCTGCTTGGCTGCCACCATGGCATGAAGGAGATGGGCCATAGTATTACGATGGGGACATGAAGGGTTCATCCACTCTGGACCCTCCCTAGACACCTTACATCTGGGAAAAGAAAAAACGCTTGATGCTGGTAAAAGTGTGTACCGTGTTTAGCAACATCAATCGCTTGGGCGTTAATTCATTTCATTGGCCAGAATAAATTGGCCATTGAGATGAATTAACACTCAAGTGCTAAACACGCCTTGCGTTAACGCGCATTTAGAGGTGTTTCTACGCGTTTTTCCTGCGTCAAGCATCTTTCTGCCAAAACTCTCCCCTCCTAAATGCACTTCTTCTGCATTCAGGAGAGGAGCAGTTACTGCCTGTAAACGCTGCTTCTCCTAAACTCTGGTAAATGCCCGTGTGTCTGCATGGACTCATAGGCTTTTACTGAGTCACCAAAAAAATCACCCAACCTAGGACACCCCCTGACCTAAAGGGAATGGATTGTATAGTCTGCTGGAATATTTTATATACAGGTAGATATAAAGGGTTGATCTTGATGTTTATTTGGTCAGTATATTCTTAAGTCTTAAAAATGTTCTTTCTATCATCAGCTTGTAATGATACTGATGTATGGGGGCGGCCATGTTTTCTCTTTACATGCTCATAATCTGCATCCTCTTTACAATGCTACAAATTCTACTGTATGTACTTACAGCTTCTTCTCACAAAGCAAGTCTACTGACTGTATGCATGTCAAAATGTAAAAGTCCAACCAATGACTTCAAGATACACAATGCGTGTCATAGCCCTCTCCTCTTCTGCTAGTGTCTGTGCTGGTCCAGCTCCTCCACTCCTCCCCTCATCTCCCTTCTCCCTCACCTTTCGTATAATCGACTAGCAATGTGTCTCTGAACCTGCTATAAAATGTGACCATTCCCGGAACAGACAATTCTTTATCATAGCCCTCTTCTCTTCTGGGAGGGTCTCATTCAGGGGTGGTCGGTCCATTAAAGGCGCTGCGGTGCCACCCCCCTAGTTTGCATGAAAGATGCATGCGGGGCACTGGACTCATATGTTTGTATGAGGTTTTGTTTTTTTCCAAGCACATGAATAGAGCCTGAGGCTCTAATTGGCTTGAAAAGGGTTGGGCTCGGGGTGCAGAGCACTGCGCCCCAAACCCACCCACTTGTGACAAAAGCAAATCAATTTTCGCTATTGTCTTCCGGCTTCTTCTCCCGGCCAATCAGGACACGAGGCAGATCGGGTTGGCCAGGAGGAGAAGCTGAGGAAGCAGCAGGGGGAACATGCTGTGGAGTGAGTGCAAGGACCGTGGATTGGTGAGTGCAAGGACTGTGGTATTGGTGAGTGTGGGGGCCGTGGAGTGGTAAATGTGGGGATCGTGGAGGGGTGAGTGCGGGGACCGTGGATTGGTGTGTGTGGGGGCCGTGGAGTGGTAAATGTGGGGACCATGGAGTGGTGAGTGTGGGGGCCGTGGATCGGTGAGTGCGAGGACCGTAGATCGGTGAGTGCGAGGACCATGGAGGGGTGAGTGCGAGGACTGTGGATCGTGAGTGCGAGGACCGTGGAGTGGTAAATGTGGGGACCGTGGAGGGGTGAGTGCGGGGACCGTGGATTGGTGAGTGAGTGTGGGGGCCGTGGAGTGGTAAATGTGGGGACCGTGGAGTGGTAAATGTGGGGGCCGTGGAGTGGTAAATGTGGGGACCGTGGAGCGGTGAGTGCAAGGACCGTGGAGGGGTAAGTGCGGTTGCCGTGTATCGGTGAGTGCGAGGACTGTGGATCGGTGAGTGCAGGGACCGTGGAGGGGTGAGTGAGAGGACCGTGGAGCGGTAAGTGCGAGGACCGTGGAGCGATGAATGCAGGGGCCATGGAGGGGTGAGTGCGAGGACCGTGGATCGGTGAGTGCAAGGACCGTGGATCTATGAGTGCGAGGACCGTGGAGGGGTGAGTGCGAGGAAGCAGCAGGGGGACCATGCCGTGGAGCAGTGAGTGCAAGGACTGTGGTATTGGTGAGTGTGGGGGCCATGGAGTGGTAAATGTGGGGACTGTGGAGGGGTGAGTGTGGGGACCTTGGATCGTGAGTGTGGGGGCCAGGGAGTGGTAAATGTGAGGAACGTGGAGCGGTGAGTACAAGGACTGTGGAGGGGTGAGTGCGAGCACCGTGGATCGGTGAGTGCAAGGACCGTGGATCGGTGAGTGCGAGGACCGTGGAGGGGTGAGTGCGAGGACTGTGGATCGGTTAGTGCGGGGACCGTGGAGGGGTGAGTGAGGGGACCATGGAGTGGTAAGTGCGAGGACCGTGGAGCGATTAATGCGGGGGCCATGGAGGGGTGAGTGCGAGGACTGTGGATCGGTGAGTGCGAGGACCGTGGAGTGGTAAATGTGGGGACCGTGGAGGGGTGAGTGTGGGGACCGTGGATTGGTGAGTGAGTGTGGGCGCCGTGGAGTGGTAAATGTGGGGACCGTGGAGCGGTGAGTGCAAGGACCGTGGAGGGGTGAGTACGGTTGCCGTGGATCGGTGAGTGCGGGGACCGTGGAGGGGTGAGTGCGAGGACCGTGGAGCGATGAATGCGGGGGCCATGGAGGGGTGAGTGCGAGGACCGTGGATCGGTGAGTGCGAGGACCGTGGATCTATGAGTGTGAGGACCGTGGAGGGGTGAGTGCGAGGAAGCAGCCGAGGAAGCAGCAGGGGGACCATGCCGTGGAGCAGTGAGTGCAAGGACTGTGGTATTGGTGAGTGTGGGGGCCATGGAGTGGTAAATGTGGGGACTGTGGAGGGGTGAGTGTGGGGACCTTGGATCGTGAGTGTGGGGGCCAGGGAGTGGTAAATGTGAGGAACGTGGAGCGGTGAGTACAAGGACTGTGGAGGGGTGAGTGCGAGGACCGTGGATCGGTGAGTGCAAGGACCGTGGAGGGGTGAGTGCGAGGACCGTGGAGGGGTGAGTGCGAGGACTGTGGATCGGTGAGTGCGGGGACCGTGGAGGGGTGAGTGAGAGGACCATGGAGCGGTAAGTGCGAGGACCGTGGAGCGATTAATGCGGGGTCCGTGGAGGGGTGAGTGCGAGGACTGTGGATCGGTGAGTGCGAGGACCGTGGAGTGGTAAATGTGGGGACCGTGGAGGGGTGAGTGTGGGGACCGTGGATTGGTGAGTGCGAGGACCGTGGATCTATGAGTGCAAGGACCGTGGATCGGTGAGTGCGAGGACCGTGGATCTATGAGTGCGAGGACTGTGGAGGGGTGAGTGCGAGGAAGCAGCCGAGGAAGCAGCAGGGGGACCATGCCGTGGAGCAGTGAGTGCAAGGACTGTGGTATTGGTGAGTGCGAGGACTGTGGAGTGGTAAATGTGGGGACCGTGGAGGGGTGAGTGCGGGGACCGTGGATTGGTGAGTGAGTGTGGGGGCTGTGGAGTGGTAAATGTGGGGACCGTGGAGCGGTGAGTGCAAGGACCGTGGAGGGGTGAGTGCGGTTGCCGTGGATCGGTGAGTGCGAGGACTGTGGATCGGTGAGTGCGGGGACCGTGGAGAGGTGAGTGAGAGGACCGTGGAGCGATGAATGCGGGGACCATGGAGGGGTGAGTGTGAGGACCGTGGAGGGGTGAGTGCAAGGACCGTGGATCGGTGAGTGCGAGGACCGTGGAGGGGTGAGTGCGAGGACTGTGGATCGGTGAGTGCGGGGACTGTGGAGGGGTGAGTGAGAGGACCATGGAGCGGTAAGTGCAAGGACCGTGGAGCGATGAATGCGAGGACCGTGGAGGGGTGAGTGCGAGGAAGCAGCCGAGGAAGCAGCAGGGGGACCATGCCGTGGAGCAGTGAGTGCAAGGACTGTGGTATTGGTGAGTGCGGGGGCCGTGGAGTGGTAAATGTGGGGACCGTGGAGGGGTGAGTGCGAGGACCGTGGATCTATGAGTGCGAGGACCGTGGAGGGGTGAGTGCGAGGAAGCAGCCGAGGAAGCAGCAGGGGGACCATGCCGTGGAGAAGTGAGTGCAAGGACTGTGGTATTGGTGAGTGTGGGGGCCACGGAGTGGTAAATGTGAGGAACGTGGAGCGGTGAGTGCAAGGACTGTGGAGGGGTGAGTGCGAGGACCGTGGAGGGGTGAGTGCGGGGGCCGTGGAGTGGTAAATGTGGGGACCGTGGAGGGGTGAGTGCGGGGACCGTGGAGGGGTGAGTGCGGGGACCGTGGAGCGGTAAGTGCGGACCTGGGGGGGGGTTTGTTTGCCGCCCCCCCAAAAAAGTTTAGCACCAGCCGCCACTGGTCTAATTATTGTCTGTGCTGGTCCAGCTCCTCCACACCTCCCCTCACCTCCGTACATAACTTTTTATGTAGCTGCCCGGGGAGGAGTGAAGGGGAATACTATAGAGTGCCGCTTGCGTCTGCTGACATCTCATCCATGATGACGTCACCTCGCCGCAGTCTTGGCGTTTTTGGATGTCCACAGAAGGGGGGAGGGGGATATTACGGGAAATAACATGAATAGAACACATTCTATACACATATCATCTTATAGGAGGATGGTTGATGAAATGAATGGCTTGATGACGGGGTCTCTGATTCCTGTATACATCTTTCCATGAAATATTGAGGAATATTAAAGCTTTAAAGCTCACCCAATACGGGAGAAGAGTCGGAAGTCACATTCAGGACGGTCGCCGTGGCGTTCAGGTCTGTCGGGTCGATATAAGAAAATTCTTCTATAACATCATCTGTCAGATTGTAGTTGATATAATTGATTCCTGTCTGATTATTGGGGTAACTGTAGATCCCGGAGGTGTTCACTATGATGCTCCCTTTACTGAAGAGAGATAAGAATTAGGAAATGTTACAGGAAAGAAGAACATATGATAATAGATTTATTATTATAGTAATACGTGACAATGGACAGTTGTTTAATTTTTGGATTACAATTTCTGTAAGGGTTTCTTTCTATTTCGGTCAGTGACCCCATTGGGGAGATTTTTCTCACTTTCTGCCCATCGCTCCAAGTCCTAAACTTAAGAAGGAGCTCATCCAGCTCAGTAAGTACAGCAAGGATAAAATACAAACCCGTTCTCCATGAAAGTCATTCCATGATATTCAATGAAAATAACCAACTTTGTCCCTTCCATAAGCCACGCCCTGCTGATGCATTTTACCACCATTGGGCCTGTATGAATAAGCCTGATTGGGGTGAAACGCGTAAAAGGGGGCACAGCTTACGGCAGGAACTGTGTTGAAGTTGGTTACTTTTATTAAATCTAATGGGATTGTGGGAAGGCGCAGCATGGTGCGGCGGCAGTAATCACAGAGAACAGAACTTGTATTAATGCAGAATCCGGTATTTTCAAACAAACCGGCAGGAATGTCATGGTTATACAATAGAGTTTCATCTGTCAGCTTACCTGTCTCCATGTGTTCATCTCTAAAGACCAGCTGACTCTCACCTGACTGCTTTTATAAACTCTCCTCTAGCATGGCTCCACCCCAGCTCCTATCAGAGAACTCTATATTGACCTCTGCACTGCAGGCCAGCCCTGCTGATCAACCTTTGTGTGTTTTGGCTTCCTGTTCCTGCCTGCCGTGTGCTCTACGTTTGTTTCTGTTACCGATCTTGGCGTGTTCTCAACTCTTCCTGTCTGCTCGTGACCCTGACCTTTGGCATGTCCCCGACTATCCCTGTTTGCCTGTAACCCTGAACCTTGGCATGAACTCTGTTGTCCTTGTCTACTTGTGGCCCTGACCTTGACTTAATCCCTTACTAACCCTATCCTCCTGTTGCCTACTGTGGGTGTGAGCTGGGGGACCCTGGGGGTCACAACCTGGAGCCAGTTGCAGCCCAGTCCATTATCACCACTAGAGGCTCTGGTGAACAACTGCTGGCTCTTAGACTCCGCGCCCCAGGGAATCTTACGCTCTAACCCCGGTGGGATCCGTGTTGGTGTTCCAGCGGCCCTGCCTTCCTTATACCCTGACTCCCATCTGCAGCAGTCAGCCGTAGGATCCACTGCCTTGTGGTGCACTCCTGATCCCAACGGTGTGCATCTATCACCTAGCCTCAAGGTGACCTGACAGTTTGATCAGCCATGGACCCGGCTAACATGCCGCTTCCTGTAGCCGATCCATTACAGGGCATAGTTTGCAGACTCGAGGCCCAGGAATCTAATCAGACTCCGGTGATGCGATACCTTCAGGATCTGGCTTCCCACTTCGAGCAGCTCCAGGCCTCCTTGGGAAACCCAAACCTGCAGCCTCAAGTACAATCAGCAGCTGCACCTATCACACCAGTCGCAGCCACACATTCATATTTACTGCCAGCTCCGTCCCGTTTCTCTGGGGACTCCAAGTTCTGCCGGGGCTTCCTCAGCCAATGCACCATTCATTTTGAGCTCCAGCCTCAAAACTTTCTGTCTGATCGGGCTAAGGTAGCCTATATCATTTCCCTCCTCTCTGGTGAAGCTTTATCCTGGGCTACCCCCTGTGGGAGAAGAATGACCCGGTGGTTTCCAGCCTGTGCGACTTCTTGAAGCTGTTTCGTAATATCTTCGAGGAGCCAGCTCGGGTTTCTTCAGCGGCTAGTGCCCTTTTATACCTTCGCCAAGAATCTTGTCCAGTGGGACAATATGTGCTTCAGTTCCGTATCCTCACAGCTGAATTGAGCTGGAACAATGAGGCTCTGGTCGCAACCTTTTTACATGGCCTCTCTGACCGAAGGACGAATTAGCAGGAAGAGCCATCCCCGCCGGTCTGGACGATGTAATTTCCTTGTGCAATCAGATTGACATTCGTTTCCAGGAGAGGTCCCTAGAAAAAAGATGCCAGCACCCCCTAGGTCCTAGTCAGCCAGAACTCCTCCCCTGTCGCTCTGTGGAGCATCCTCTGCCTGCTGAGGAACCTATGCAGCTGGGCCAGACTAGACTAACCCCCCGAAGAATGTGCTAGACGCAGAAATCTGGACTTGTGTCTTTATTGTGGGGGCAAGGGTCATTTTCGTGACTCCTGCTCGCTTCGTCCGGGAAACGCTGGGGTCTAATACATTTAGAAGGTGGAGTATTGGACCCAGAAACGTCACCTTCTCGTCTTCTTCTTCCGGTGTTCCTCCATGTAGGCCCTTCTCCCCAGTCAGTCCTAGCATATCTGGACTCCGGGGCTGCCGGCAATTTTATGGAATGGAGAACTGCTTCTTCTATGAAGCTTACCCTTTCTCCCCTCGCTACACCACTGGTAGTCTCGGCAATTGATGGCACTGTGCTCCCAGGGGGCCCTATCCATTTCCAGACGCTACCTATTAGGATGTCGGTAGGGATACTCCACCAGGAGTGGATTTCCTTCCTCATTCTACCCAAGGCCTCTACCCCCATTGTATTGGGCCTTCCTTGGCTACAGCTCCACTCTCCACATGTGGACTGGTCTCTGGGAAGATCCTGGCTTGGGGTCCTTCGTGTTTATCTTCCTGTCTTGGGGTGGCCCTCAAGGAGAGACTTCCCATTGCTACCACATCCGTATCTTCTGATCTTCCCGCGGCATACAGCGATTACCGGGATGTGTTCTGTAAGAAGTCTGCTGAGGTGCTTCCTCTCCACAGATCTTTTGACTGTGCCATTGACCTTGTCCCTGGAGCAACTCTGCCCAGGGGTCGTGTGACGGGAGGGCCCGGGGAACTCAGAATCCCTTGGAAAGTAGGGGATGTCCTTGTTTGAGCTCCCCATATACCTCTTATGTCTAAGTCACCCTGTGCTATCCTGGCACAGGGTGAGTGAGAAAATATATCTTGGACTACTTAAAATGGGACAGTAATATTTGTCCACAATATCTCCCAGGAAGTATGTAGAGACTATTATTGCTTTGTTTGATTCTGAACTCAACCTGTTAATTGAGTGAGCTGATCACATTAGCCTCCAGGACTGGCTAGGAGATGAACTGTTGATGACTAGGCTGAGGAGAAGGGGGGAGATTGTTGTTTGTATTGTTAATTGTAATTAGCTCCTGCTATTGTGTTTATACTACTGTGTGAAGCTCGGTGCCCACAAGTCTGTGTCCTACAGGTCATGTCTCTGAGTCATCTGGTCTGGGTAAATTTTTTAGTAAATTAGCGCATGTTAATTAGGTTAGCTTTGAGTCATCCTGCTGTATAAATTTGTGTGAGATCTCAAATAAAGATTTAGTCCTGATGTACTCCAAGACTGGTGTTGTCTAGTTCTTGTGGGTTCCTATAGCCAGATCCATTGGACTCGTGTTCCAAAACTTAGGAAGCAGTATACTGACGGAAGCACTCAAGCGGAGTGTGGGACGTTCCGTGACAGGTTGTACCTACCCTCTGTCTATTCCAGAGACCCAGGCCATGTCTGAATATGTCGCCGAGAATCTGGAGAAAGGTTTCATCTGGAAATCCTCGTCGCCTGCAGGGGCAGGGTTCTTTTTCGTTGCTAAAAAGGATGGTACCCTCAGACCCTGCATCGACTATCGAGGGTTAAACGCAGTGACTATCAAAAACCGATACCCCTTACCTCTAATATCTGAGCTATTCGACAGGTTGAAGGGGGCTTCCATTTTCACCAAGTTGGATCTCAGAGGTGCATACAATCTCATTAGAATATGGGAAGGTGACGAATGGAAGACTGCGTTTAACACTAGGGACGGGCATTACGAATACCTGGTTATGCCTTTTGGTTTGTGTAATGCTCCAGCAGTGTTCCAGAACTTTGTCAATGAAATCTTCAGGGATCTACTGTACCAGTTTGTTGTCATCTGTCTGGATGACATTCTCATCTTTTCCGAAAATCTGCTTGCTCACAGAAACCATGTCCACACCGTACTTCAGCGCCTTAGAGAGAATAATCTCTATGCCAAGCTGGAGAAATGTTCCTTTGAATGTCCTAAGGTCCTGTTTCTGGGATGTTTTGTTTCTAGTTTGGGTCTTCACATGGATCCCGGAAAGATCTCGGCCATTACCAACTGGCCCCTTCCTGCTAGCCTCAAGGCCACACAGCGCTTCCTTGGCTTCACAAATTATTATAGGCAGTTCATAAGAAATTACTCTTCCATTGCTGCGCCTATTATCGCTTTAACCAAGAAGGGTGCGAATGCCAAAGACTGGCCTCCCGAGGCTGTCTCTGCGTTTCATGATCTGAAACAGGCCTTTGTTTCTGGACCTCTCTTGAGGAGACCAAATCCTGGGGACCCATTTTTTATTGAAGTAGACGCTTCTTCGATGGGGGTGGGAGCTGTGCTTCTTCAGTTCTTTGAGAAGAGACGTCAACCATGTGCATTCTTCTCTAAAAATTTTCCTCAGGCAGAGAGAAATTATGGTATTGGTGATCGGGAACTTCTCGCAATTAAATTGGCGTTGGAAGAGTGGTGTCATCTCTTGGAGGGTTCCCCTCACTCCATTACGATCTTTACTGGTCACAAGAATCTACACTACCTACAGAATGCTAAATGTCTGAACCCCAGACAGGCCAAGTGGAGTCTCTTCTTTTCTCGTTTTAAATTCACGATTACGTACAAACCTGGTTCCTGCATCGGTCGGGCTGATGCGCTCCGTAGGTCATTTGACACTTTGGATGAGGAGTCCACCCCTGATCCTGAGCCGATCATTCCGACCTCATGCATTGTTGCCCATTCTACCACCCTGGAATCAAAAATTCCTCCAAGACCTTTGTTCCCACAGAGCTAAGAGCTAAGATCCTTCGTTGGGGACATGATTCCAAGGTGGCAGGTCATGCTGGGTTCCTCCGATCCTTCCTGCTTATCAGTCGTCTCTACTGGTGGCCTTTTCTCCGCTCGGATGTTAAAGATTACGTTAAGGCTTGTCAGGTCTGTGCTCAAATCTTCCACACAAGCCCCTGCTGGTCTTCTCATGCCCTTGCCCATTCTTAAGAAACCCTGGTCTCACATCGCCATGGATTTTATCACCGATCTTCCACTGTCGGAGAATAATACGGCCATTTGGGTGGTAATCGATCGGTTCTCCAAGATGGCTCATTTTGTTCCTCTTCCTGGTCTCCCTTCTGCCCCTGCCTTGGTTCCCATTTTTGTACGAGAGATTTTCCGCCTTCATAGTGTTCCTTCCCATGTCGTTTCGCACAGGGGTGTTCAGTTTACGTCCCGTTTTTGGAGAGCCTTTTGCAAATCCCTCAACATTACCTTGGATTTTACCTCTTCTTACCATCCCCAATCCAATGGCCAGACTAAGAGGGTTAATCAGGAGTTGGAGGTCTTTCTCTGTACCTTGGTCTCGGCTCATCACGATGATTGGGCATCACTACTCCTGTGGGTAGAGTTCTCCCATAATAATCATGTCAACGTCAGTTCTCAGAAAACACCCTTTACCACTGTTTATGGAAGACATCTTCAACTCCCTCTTCCTAGGACCTGTTCTTCTGACATTCCAGCCTTGGCTACTGTTCAGGAATCATTCAATTCCATGTGGGCTGACGTTCATGATTCCCTCCAGAAAGCTGCCAACAGATTCAAGAGTTTTGCTGACCGTCGCAGGCGTAAGCTGCCTTCTCTTCAGCCAGGAGACAAAGTCTATCTCTCCACCAGGAACATCAAACTCCAGTTTCCTTCTCTCAAATTTGCCCCAAGATTCATTGGTCCGTACACCATAACTTCTAAACTGAATCCGGTTTGTTTCAAGCTCCAGATTCCCAAAAGCCTCAAAATCTCTAACTCCTTCCATGTTGCCCTTCTAAAGCCTTTAGTCCTCAATAAGTTCTCTCGTCCTCTTTCTACCGCAGCGCCGGTCTTTGAGGATGATCAGGAGTACGAGGTTAGCCAAATTTTGCATTCCAGTACCTCGTGCATTGGAAGGGGTTTGATCCTGAGGAGAGGTCATTGGATGAAGGCTTCTGAGGTCTTTGCACCTTGTCTGTTGAGGAAGTTTCATTTAAAGTTCCCCTCTAAACCTGGTCCCAGGCGGGGAAGGGGGAGGCTTCGTAAGAGGAGGGGTACTGTCATGATTATGCAATAGAGTTTTGTCTGTCAGCTTACCTATCTCCATGTGTTCATCTCTAAAGACCAGCTGACTCTCACCTGACTGCTTTTATAAACTCTCCTCTAGCACGGCTCCACCCCAGCTCCTATCAGAGAACTCTATATTAACCTCTGCACTGCAGGCCAGCCCTGCTGATCAACCTTTATGTGTTTTGGCTTCCTGTTCCTGCCTGCCATGTGCTCTAAGTTTGATTCTGTTACCGACCTTGGCGTGTTCTCAACTATTCCTGACTGCTCGTGACCCTGACCTTTGGCGTGTCCCCGACTATCCCTGTTTGCCCCTGACCCTGAACCTTGGTGTGAACTCTGTTGTTCTTGTCTGCTTGTGGCCCTGACCTTGGCTTATTCCCCTACTATCCCTATCCTCCTGTTGCCTACTGTGGGTGTGAGCTGGGGGACCCTGGGGGTCTCGACCTGGAGCCAGTTGCAGCCCAGTCCATCCTCACCACTAGAGGCTCTGGTGAACACCTGCTGGCTCTTAGACTCCGCGCCCCAGGGAATCTTATGCTCTAACCCCGGTGGGATCCGTGTTGGTGTTCCAGCGGCCCTGCCTTCCTTATACCCGGACTCCCATCCGCAGCAGTACGCCATAGGGTCCACTACCTTGCGGTGCACTCCTGATCTCAACGGTGTGCATTTGTCACCTAGCTTCAAGGTGACCTGACAAGGAAGGCACCCAACTGGGACCACTCATGGCAAAACCCGCAACTTGTAGCAGAGCAGGTCTCAGATGTGCTGACAGAGTCTGTCTTGAGAGGCGGAATGCAGGATGGCTGGTCCAAGCTCAAGTTGGGAGATCTCCAGAAGGACTTCTCCCTGCTGCTAATCACTGTCCCTTTAAGACAGGGGATCTGTCCCTACCCTACACAAATGCAAAATGCGTGCCGGACCAAGGAGCCAGGGCCTGACCCAAGAAATTATACTGCACCTGCCTACAGGATGACTTTCATGGAGAGCGGTTTTGTACTCTTCCCCACTTTACTGATATGGAGTCCTGTTTTTGTATGTGACCCCCCCCCCCCCCCTGGAAAAATGTCCAATCACTTTCTTTCTTTACAGGAATAGATGGAGAAATCACCCCAACAGGGACACAGATGGCAATAAAAAAAGGAAACCACCCCCTGCTCCTCTATCCAAGATTAGAGAAACCGCTGTCACTGGAGTTGGGCTAAAAGACATGGAACACATCAGGGTGTCGGCTTATTACAATGTAACCTTAAGAGGGAAGTGATGGCAGCTGAATGATAAATCATTACAGAGTAAAGAGGCATTTATTAGATTTATGGAGCAAAATAAAAGTAATGACACCTCAGATCATTCGCATCCCATAATAATGTTCCATTCAGCCCATTGATCTCCCCGGAGGTTATATTGATATTTATTAGAGCCCATTGATCTCCCCGGAGGTTATATTGATATTTATTAGAGCCCATTGATCTCTCCGGAGGTGATATTGATATTTAATAGAGCCCATTGATCTCCCCGGAGGTTATATTGATATTTATTAGAGCCCATTGATCTCCCCGAAGGTTTTATTGATATTTATTAGAGCCCATTGATCTCTCCGGAGGTGATATTGATATTTAATAGAGCCCATTGATCTCCCTGGAAATGATATTGATATTTATTAGAGCCCATTGATCTCCCTGGAGGTTATATTGATATTTATTAGAGCCCATTGATCTCCCCGGAGGTTATATTGATATTTCTTAGAGCCCATTGATCTCCCCGGAGGTGATATTGATATTTATTAGAGCCCATTGATCTCTCCAGAGGTGATATTGATATTTAATAGAGCCCATTGATCTCCCCGAAGGTTTTATTGATATTTATTAGAGCCCATTGATCTCTCCGGAGGTGATATTGATATTTAATAGAGCCCATTGATCTCCCTGGACGTTATATTGATATTTATTAGAGCCCATTGATCTCCCCGGAGGTTATATTAATATTTATTAGAGCCCATTGATCTCCCTGGAGGTTATATTGATATTTAATAGAGCCCATTCATCTCCCCAGAGGTTATATTGATATTTATTAGAGCCCATTGATCTCCCTGGAGGTTATATTGATATTTAATAGAGCCCATTCATCTCCCCAGAGGTTATATTGATATTTATTAGATCCCATTGATCTCTCCGGAGGTTATATAGATATTTATTAGAGCCCATTGATCTCCCCGGAGGTTATATTGATATTTATTAGAGCCCATTGATCTCCCCGGAGGTTATATTGATATTTATTAGAGCCCATTGATCTCCCCGGAGGTTATATTGATATTTATTAGAGCCCATTGATCTCCCCGGAGGTTATATTGATATTTATTAGAGCCCATTTATCTCCCTGGAGGTTATATTGATATTTATTAGAGAGGTTATATAGATATTTATTAGAGCCCATTGATCTCCCCGGAGGTTATATTGATATTTATTAGAGCCCATTGATCTCCCTGGAGGTTATATTGATATTTATTAGATCCCATTGATCTCTCCGGAGGTTATATTGATATTTATTAGAGCCCATTGATCTCTCCGGAGGTGATATTGATATTTAATAGAGCCCATTGATCTCCCTGGAGGTTATATTGATATTTATTAGAGCCCATTGATCTCCCCGAAGGTTATATTGATATTTATTAGAGCCCATTGATCTCCCCGGAGATTATATTGATATTTATTAGATCCCATTGATCTCCCTGGAGATTATATTGATATTTATTAGATCCCATTGATCTCCCCGGAGGTTATATTGATATCGGAGTCTCATGCTGGGTCACACTTTGTTCTCAGCGTTTTCCTGACCTTCAGACCCAGAAATCAGAGACTGCAGGTAAGTGTGCTACAAATCTGGGAAGTACCTGAATCCATGGACTACCATCCCCACGTAGTATGTTGGAGCCACCTTCTTGTATTTTCCATTGAATTCCTAAAACAAACCAGAGATGAAGAGTTAAAGTATGTGAACCCCAACCATCAACACCTCTTTTTGTTACAGTTAAAAAACTCCTTTTATTTAAAGCTATTACCAGTTTTAAAGTTACAATGTAACAAAAAACAGAGACAAACAGTACCACAAATTATAGCCAACAAACAGAAAATAGTATGGAAAGAAGTCCAAAATCTGTATAGTCCTCACAGAGACCCTAGTTCAAGACATCTTGTAGGCCCAAATTAAAGGAGCCTCATCAACAATCTAGACATTTTAAAACCTGGAGAAATAGAAGAGGGAGGAAAAGGGGGGGGGGACCAATCACCACTAATTATAGGATGGTGGTGAGGAATTTCTTTTTGGAAGAATTTCTCTTCCAGCATAAAAAAATGTGTAATTTAGCATGTTTTTTTTTGAATGGAGAGATAAATACCCAACAATCGTACAATAGGATATGTTGTTAGTAACTTGGACAGTCTGATTGCAATTTGATTCCAGTAATTAAGAACCTGGGGTCACCCCCACACCATACAATAGAAAGTGGAACATCTTTTTTTGGTCTATCAGTCGATCGGTCTGTACATTGTGAATGAAAACCCGTACTATCCCCGTGCTGCCCCGGTGACCGAGTAATGTATGGACAATTGTATGAATGTCATTGGTCCCAATTGGAAGTCCTCACCCTGCTCTCCTCACATACGTACTGTACCGCCCTTCTGTTCCCGGGACGTTTCTCACAATAGTCGGTGTCATAAATAATTCTACTCATGGAAAAAAACCCATCAGCACAGTGCTTACTTATTTCATTTGTATTCTCTTTTGATTTTAGCAGGCTGGTCTGAATGTGAACATTGGAAATGTGATATAAAATGTGTTCATCTGGAAGACGTTATTTGATGCAGAAGCACAGATATCGACCGTTCCTTCATACAATGGGATCAGAACGTTTTCTATTCTCCGACTTTAAATAGAAATGTGAGTGGAGTCTTACCCGTGTAACAGCGGCGGATAGATTGGCGTACTCCGGGGACGTCTTATCTTCCAGTTCTGAAGTAAATATCATATTCAATGATACCCGCACATTTATATTCTTTGATGGCGCCCTGTTTTCGTCTGGAAGGATAAAATATACAGATAAGTCAAAGAGAAGACCTCCCATTCCTCCTCCGATCACAGAATGCAGGTAAAGGGCATGGCAACCTTTTATCTGGAATAGCGCCTGTATACGAGTACCACCAAATACCCACGTCCTGTGCCTTTCATTACACATTTCCCTGGTGCACTTGTGTGGTGAACCCTTCAAATTCCTGGTACTTATTTGCTGGCAGGTATCAGACCAGCACCCAGCCATTTCAAACAGCCATGAGAGCCGATGTCTTGCCGAGAAAGTTCCCTCGGCGGATAAGGACTCCCCCTGTACTGTGCAGGCTCAGCGCCTGCGCAGTACGAACTACTATCAGCCGCCGGAGATAGCCGAAGCTCAAAATCTTCAATCAGCTGTACACGGCGCCTGCGTCCTGGGTCCAGGTTCCTTCCCCACCATCCAAGTGGACCTAGAGGGGGAATAAAAAAGAGCAGAGCGAAGCGAGGCCGTGCCCGAAGCGTGGCGAGCGAAGCGAGGGGCCCTCTTACAGGCGCCGTGTACAGCTGATTTTCACCTATTCACCTTCGGCTATTTCCGCCGGATCCTACTGCGCAGGGGGGTCCTTATCCGCCGAGCGGAACTTTCTCGGCAGGGGGGAGGATTCCACCTCCTCACTAGCCCCCTCAGTGATGTCATCTCTCACATTCGCTTGTACATTATTCTTGATATATAGGCATACCCCTCCCCCTTTTTTACCCTCTCAATCCTTGCGGTATAGGGAATACCCTTGAATGTTTGCCAGCCAATCATGAGAGCTGTTGAACCAGGTCTCTGAAATTCCCACAAAATCCAAATCCTCCTTGTACAGCAGTATCTCTAGTTCACCCATCTTGTCCGCCAGGCTCCTGGCATTAGTGAACATGCCACATAGTTTGGACCGGTCGCATATTGTCCTCGTATTGGGTGTTTCAAGATTGCAACTAGGACTTGCTACTATACTCACCTTGTGTTTTAGTGCTTTGGTTAACCTACCACTAATGCCCCCAATACTACCCTCTGGAATATCTTCCGCGCTGGCTATCACTGTCTCTGGACCCTCCCCCCCATCGCCTAGTTTAAAAACCCCTCTAACTTTTTGGCCATCTTCATTCCCAGCAGATCTGCACCCTCCTCATTTAGGTGCAGTCCGTCCCTTCTATAGTACCGGTTACCGACTGAGAAGTCGGCCCAGTCCTCCAGGAACCCAAACCCCTCCTTACTACACCAGCTCTTCAGCCACTTGTTTACTTCCCTAATCTCCCTCTGCCTCTCTGGTGTGGCTCGATGTACCGGTAGTATTCCTGAGAACACTACCTTGGAGGTCCTTTTCCTCAATTTAGCACCTAAGTCCCTAAAATCGTTCTTTAGGACACTCCATCTGCCTCTGACTTTGTCATTGGTGCCAACGTGCACCATGACAGCCGGGTCTTCCCCAGCCCCTCCCAGTAATCTGTCCACAAGATCCGTTATGTGCCGAACCCGAGCGCCCGGTAGACAACATACTGTTCGGCGCTTCAGGTCTGGGTTACAGATTGCCCTCTCTGTTCTTCTAAGAATTGAGTCCCCTACCACCAGAATCTGTCTTTCCTTTCCCTTTGCTGCCCCCCCACTCTCACTGGAGGAGTTCTTCCCCTGGCAGCTAGGAGAGTCCCTCATCTCCAGCAGTGCTGGTCCCTGACTGGTTACACCAATGTCACTCAATGGAGCGTACTTATTGGGATGCTCCAGTTCTGGATCGACCTCCCTGGCACTTCCCCCTCTACCCCTCCTGACTGTCACCCATCTACTCTTTTCTAGTGCCGCCACCTCTTTGTCTCCACCCGCCTCTGTGCTGGCCCCTGCCGGCACCTGCCGTGTACGTTCCTGGCTCTCCTTTAGTATGGAGGGACTTCTCAGTGCTGACAGTTGCTTCCCTAGATTCAGAACCTGGGCTTCCAGGGAAACAATGTGCTTACATTTTGCACAGCAGTATTCGCCCTCGATCGGATGATCAAGGAACACATACATGCCGCAAGATGTACAAAGAGTCGCCTCTCCACACCCGCCGGGCATCGTACCTATTAAATTTAGTGAGGATCTGGGGATTTTACCCTGTCCAAATTATCTAACAGCTAGCTTCCTGGCACTAATACTCAAGACAATACACAGGTACACAACAATACACAGGTACACAACAAGACAATACACAGGTACACAAGACAATACACAGGTACTCACAGACCTACGTGCAATCGCAGAACAGTCGCAGACCTACGTGCACTCGCAATACTCAAGTATACAGTACACAATACACAAGTACTAACGACCCACACACACTACTCAGACAACACTCAGATACTCACACTACACAGGTATCATGACCCCTGTTATAACCTCCTGTTTTAAACTCTGGTTTTTAACTCCCACTTATACCAGCTCCACTTACAACAAGTTCCACAGCCTCAGACTGAGCATGCTCAGACTGAGTCCTACACCCAGTTAAATAGGCACCTGTGAGAAATTAACCTCCCCCCTTAATTGACAGACTGAAGGAACCAGAGAAATAAAAAAAAAAGCTATTTAAAAAGTGACAGAAAAAGGCAAATGAAAAACTAAAAGGAAAAGCCCCAAAAATGCAACCCAGCAAGCCCAGCAAACAAAAAGCAAGGCTTGTTCACCCTAACTCTGTTTTTAACTCCCACTTATACCAGCTACACTTACACCGAGTTCCACAGCCTCAGACTGAGCATATAAAATTATAATTTAAAATAACATTTAAATAATCATATAAATATATACTATAATCACTTTAATATCATATCTATCGATCTACTATATATGTAAAAATGAAACAACATTGTACCTATTGTGACATTGATTTGGTTCATTCCATCTTCACAGTTATCTCCGAACACAAACTCAGAACATTGCTTTACGGAGGTTTTGGGTATTGAAGAAGTCAAAGATGTAGTTTTTGCTGATGATTGGAATGTACTCGTCTTCCCATGTGTTGTAAATTGAAGAGGAGACGTATCTACAGTTTGGGATGATGTTCCAGATTCTGTTGCTCTAGAAGTTTCTGATGCTGGAACTGTTATTGATGTTTGAGATAATGTTGTTTCTTTTACTGCGGAAGTGTAAAGTGGAGACGTTTGCAAATTCAAAGAGGTAGGTGATATTTCTGAGAATGTTGATGGTTGTACGGTTGCAGTAAAAGTTGATGACTCGGATGTAGATAATGGTTTGGATGGAAGAGAAGTTATACTTGTAATTGTACCAGGAACATGGGTTTCCTTCATTGTTGAAAACCCAGTTGAAAGAGCTGATTGAGATGTTTCAAACACAGCTGAGGATTTTGTTGATGATGAGGATTTTATTGATGGTGAAGCTTCTGAAAGAGTTGATGGCTCATTAGAAGGACTTGTTACTTCCATTGGTGTGGACTTTCTTGATGGAACTAATTGTGATGTGTCCAGCACAGTGGAAGATGTTTCTGTTTGAGAAGCAGTAGATGATAACCTCATAGAGATTGGAGAGGATGTGCTAGGAGAGGTTGATAACTCTGCAGATTTTGGAGTTTCTGATTGACCAGTTGATGGAAATGTCTTGGATGGACTTGAAGGTTCAGTTTCCTGAGAAGTGTGAAGTGTTTGGGTGTGAGATGATGTTCTATAAGTTGTTGATGCACTTGGTATCTCTGAGAATGTTGATGGTTCTATTGTTGCAGTAGAAATTGATGATTGAAATGAAGTTTGTGCCTCAGTTTTGTGAGACAAGGTTGACACTTCATTTTCTGATGTACCTAAAGAACTTGTTGGAAACACTGTTGTGGACATTGGTGAGTGAACTGATTGTGAAGTCTCCATCACAGTGGAAGACTCTGTTGTAGATAAAGAGGTCACAGAAATTGGAAGTAAAGTTTGTGAAAAAGTTACTTTCGATGTAGAAGCTTCTGATGTTAAAGTGGACAATGATATCTCAGATGGTGATGAGGTTTCTGTTGCTGGGGAAGTGTGCAGTGTTTGGACATGGGCAGATGTTTCAGAAGTAAGACTTATACTTGATGTTTCCAAAAAGGTTGATGGCTGCAAAGAAGTAGTAGAAGCAGATAATCCCAATGAGGTTGATGCCTCCGTTGTATAAGGATTTGAGGCTGTTCTCTCTGTAGTAGAAGCGAAACCTGTTTCTTTCATAGTTGAAAACTCTGTTGGTAGAGATGTTTGTGATGTTTCCAATGTACTGGAGGCTTCTGTTGGTAGATAATTAGTGGACGGTGTGGTAGAAGAAACTGGGTGCGATGTGCTAGGGAAGGATACTGATTCAGTTGATGTAGCAGTCTCTGATGATACAGGTGACTGTGAAGTTTCAGATGAAGGTGAGGTTTCTGTTGCGGAGGAAGTATGCAATGTTACAGAATGAGGTGAGGTTAGTGAGATGAAAGAAGTCCTTGATATTTCTGTGAATGTTGATGTTTGGACTGTTCCAGGAGCTGTAGAGGACTCATGTGAGGTTGGTGCCTCGGTTGTGTAAGACAGAGGAGATGGTGTTGATGTTGAAGCAATACTGCTGGTTTCTTCACTTTTGGAGGTTGAAAATGTCTGTGTGTAAAATACAGAGGGGGAAACCCTTTCAGTTACTGATTGTGTAGAAGCCGATTCCTCTGTTGATGATGATACCATTTCTGTTCCAGCAGTGCTGGTCTCATGTAGAGATACACTGTGTGTTGTGACTGATGCTGGCTCAGTGGTACTTTCTGTCTCTAATGCAGTAGGTATAGTATTTGTGGTCTCTCTTGTAGATGATGATGTTTCTGAAGTTGCCAATGTTGATTCTGACAGACTAGGAGAAAAGTAAGTCAGTGAAGATGTGGCCACTGTTGGGGTGGGGACACCTTCAGATGTTGGCTGAGTGGAAGTGGAGATGCTCTGCATGGTGGATGTGTGTAGTTCTGTAGTACTCTGTGGTTCAGATGGGTTTGGTGTAGATTTTGTAAGTGTTGAAGATGATATTTCTGAGGCTGTCACTATGGATACTCTGCTGGTTTCTCTGGTTATTTCAGGAGATGTCACTAGTGTGGAAACCACAGGAGTGGAAGCTATCTCAGATGATGGTTCTGTAGAAGTGGAATGTTGTGCTAATGTAGAAAGGTTTGTCACTCCAACAGTGCTGGTCTCATGCTCAGATGTGCTCTGTACAGTGGTTGTGGTTGGCTCAGTTGTACCTTCAGTTTCATATGTACTTATTGAAGTATTAGTGGTGGTAACTCTTGTAGATAATACTTCTGAAGTTGTCACTATGGATTCTGGTAGACTAGGAGAGAAGGAGGTGAATGGGGAGGGTGTTGAAGCAATACTGCTGGTTTCTTCATATTTGGAGGTTGATAATATCTGTGTGGAAAATACAGAGTGGGAAACCCTTTCAGTTACTGGTTGTGTAGAAGCCGATCCCTCTGTTGATGGTGATACGATTGTTGTTCCAGCAGTGCTGGTCTCATGTAGAGATACACTTTGTGTTGTGACTGATGCTGGCTCAGTGGTACTTTCTGTCTCTAATGCAGTAGGTATAGTATTTGTGGTCTCTCTTGTAGATGATGATGTTTCTGAAGTTGTCAATGTTGATTTTGACAGACTAGGAGAAAAGGAAGTCAATGAAGATGTGGCTACTGTTGGGATGGATATACCTTCTGACGGTGGCTGTGTGGAAGTGGAGATGCTCTGCATGGTGGATGTGTATCGTTCTGTAGTGCTCTGTGGTTCAGATGGGTTTGGTGTAGATTTTGTAACTGTTGAAAATGATGTTTCTGAGGTTGTCACTATGGATACTCTGCTGGTTTCTCTGGTTATTTCAGGAGATGTCACTAGTGAGGAAACCACAGGAGTGGAAGCTCTCTCAGATGTTGGTTCTATAGAAGCGGAATGTTGTGCTGATGTAGAAAGGTTTGTCACTCCGACAGTGCTGGTCTCATGCTCAGATGTGCTCTGTACGGTGGTTGTGGTTGGCTTAGTTGTACCTTCGGTTTCATATGCACTTATTGCAGTATTAGTGATGGTCACTCTTGTAGATAATACTTCTGAAGTTGTCATTATGGATTCTGGAAGACTAGGAGAGAAGGAAGTGAATGGCGATGGTGTTGATGTTGGAGGAATAGTGCTGGTTTCTTCAGTTTTGGAGGTTGAAAATGTCTGTGTGGAAAATACAGAGGGGGAAACCCTTTCAGTTACTGGTTGTGTAGAAGCCGATCCCTCCGTTGATGGTGATACGATTGTTGTTCCAGCAGTGCTGGTCTCATGTAGAGATACACTGTGTGTTGTGACTGATGCTGGCTCAGTGGTACTTTCTGTCTCTAATGCAGTAGGTATAGTATTTGTGGTCTCTCTTGTAGATGATGATGTTTCTGAAGTTGCCAATGTTGATTCTGACAGACTAGGAGAAAAGGAAGTCAGTGAAGATGTGGCCACTGTTGGTGTGGAGACACCTTCAGATGTTGGCTGTGTGGAAGTGGAGATGCTCTGCATGGTGGATGTGTGTAGTTCTGTAGTACTCTGTGGTTCAGATGGGTTTGGTGTAGATTTTGTAAGTGTTGAAGATGATGTTTCTGAGGTTGTCACTATGGATACTCTGCTGGTTTCTCTGGTTATTTCAGGAGATGTCACTAGTGAAGAAACCACAGGAGTGGAAGCTCTCTCAGATGATGATTCTGTAGAAGTGGAATGTTGTGCTAATGTAGAAAGGTTTGTCACTCCAACAGTGCTGGTCTCATGCTCAGATGTGCTCTGTACGGTGGTTGTGGTTGGCTCAGTTGTACCTTCAGTTTCATATGTACTTATTGAAGTATTAGTGGTGGTAACTCTTGTAGATAATACTTCTGAAGTTGTCACTATGGATTCTGGTAGACTAGGAGAGAAGGCCGTGAATGGGGAGGGTGTTGAAGCAATACTGCTGGTTTCTTCATATTTGGAGGTTGATAATATCTGTGTGGAAAATACAGAGCTGGAAACCCTTTCAGTTACTGGTTGTGTAGAAGCCGATCCCTCCGTTGATGGTGATATGATTGTTGTTCCAGCAGTGCTGGTCTCATGTAGAGATACACTTTGTGTTGTGACTGATGCTGTCTCAGTGGTACTTTCTGTCTCTAATGCAGTAGGTATAGTATTTGTGGTCTCTCTTGTAGATGATGATGTTTCTGAAGTTGTCAATGTTGATTTTGACAGACTAGGAGAAAAGGAAGTCAGTGAAGATGTTGCCACTGTTGGGGTGGAGACACCTTCAGACGTTGGCTGTGTGGAAGTGGAGATGCTCTGCATGGTGGATGTGTGTAGTTCTGTAGTATTCTGTGGTTCAGATGGGTTTGGTGTAGATTTTGTAAGTGTTGAAGGTGATGTTTCTGAGGTCGTCATTATGGATACTCTGCTGGTTTCTCTGGTTATTTCAGGAGATGTCACTAGTGAGGAAACCACAGGAGTGGAAGCTCTCTCAGATGTTGGTTCTATAGAAGCGGAATGTTGTGCTGATGTAGAAAGGTTTGTCACTCCAACAGTGCTGGTCTGATGCTCAGATGTGCTCTGTACGGTGGTTGTGGTTGGCTCAGTTGTACCTTCGGTTTCATATGTACTTGTTGCAGTATTAGTGATGGTCACTCTTGTAGATAATACTTCTGAAGTTGTCATTTTGGATTCTGGAAGACTAGGAGAGAAGGAAGTGAACGGCGATGGTGTTGATGTTGGAGGAATAGTGCTGGTTTCTTCAGTTTTGGAGGTTGAAAATGTCTGTGTGGAAAATACAGAGGGGGAAACCCTTTCAGTTACTGATTGTGTAGAAGCCGATTCCTCCGTAAATGGTGATACGATTGTTGTTCCAGCAGTGCTGGTCTCATGTAGAGATACACTGTGTGTTGTGACTGATGCTGGCTCAGTAGTACTTTCTGTCTCTAATGCAGTAGGTATAGTATTTGTGGTCTCTCTTGTAGATGATGATGTTTCTGAAGTTGCCAATGTTGATTCTGACAGACTAGGAGAAAAGGAAGTCAGTGAAGATGTGGCCACTGTTGGGGTGGAGACACCTTCAGATGTTGGCTGTGTGGAAGTGGAGATGCTCTGCATGGTGGATGTGTGTAGTTCTGTAGTACTCTGTGGTTCAGATGGGTTTGGTGTAGATTTTGTAAGTGTTGAAGATGATGTTTCTGAGGTTGTCACTATGGATACTCTGCTGGTTTCTCTGGTTATTTCAGGAGATGTCACTAGTGAGGAAACCACAGGAGTGGAAGCTATCTCAGATGATGGTTTTGTAGAAGTGGAATGTTGTGCTAATGTAGAAAGGTTTGTCACTCCAACAGTGCTGGTCTCATGCTCAGATGTGCTCTGTACGGTGGTTGTGGTTGGCTCAGTTGTACCTTTAGTTTCATATGTGCTTATTGCAGTATTAGTGGTGGTAACTCTTGTAGATAATACTTCTGAAGTTGTCACTATGGATTCTGGTAGACTAGGAGAGAAGGAGGTGAATGGGGAGGGTGTTGAAGCAATACTGCTGGTTTCTTCATATTTGGAGGTTGAAAATGTCTGTGTGGAAAATACAGAGCTGGAAACCCTTTCAGTTACTGATTGTGTAGAAGCCGATTCCTCCGTTGATGGTGATACAATTGTTGTTCCAGCAGTGCTGGTCTCATGTAGAGATACACTTTGTGTTGTGACTGATGCTGGCTCAGTGGTACTTTCTGTCTCTAATGCAGTATGTATAGTATTTGTGGTCTCTCTTGTAGATGATGATGTTTCTGAAGTTGCCAATGTTGATTCTGACAGACTAGGAGAAAAGGAAGTCAGTGAAGATGTGGCCACTGTTGGGGTGGAGACACCTTCAGATGTTGGCTGTGTGGAAGTGGAGATGCTCTGCATGGTGGATGTGTGTAGTTCTGTAGTACTCTGTGGTTCAGATGGGTTTGGTGTAGATTTTGTAAGTGTTGAAGATGATGTTTCTGAGGTTGTCACTATGGATACTCTGCTGGTTTCTCTGGTTATTTCAGGAGATGTCACTAGTGAGGAAACCACAGGAGTGGAAGCTATCTCAGATGATGGTTCTGTAGAAGTGGAATGTTGTGCTAATGTAGAAAGGTTTGTCACTCCAACAGTGCTGGTCTCATGCTCAGATGTGCTCTGTACGGTGGTTGTGGTTGGCTTAGTTGTACCTTCAGTTTCATATGTACTTATTGCAGTATTAGTGGTGGTAACTCTTGTAGATAATACTTCTGAAGTTGTCACTATGGATTCTGGAAGACTAGGAGAGAAGGAAGTGAATGGCGATGGTGTTGATGTTGGAGGAATAGTGCTGGTTTCTTCACTTTTGGAGGTTGAAAATGTCTGTGTGGAAAATACAGAGGGGGAAACCCTTTCAGTTACTGATTGTGTAGAGGCCGATACCTCCATTGATGGTGATACGATTGTTGTTCCAGCAGTGCTGGTCTCATGTAGAGATACACTTTGTGTTGTGACTGATGCTGGCTCAGTGGTACTTTCTGTCTCTAATGCAGTAGGTATAGTATTTGTGGTCTCTCTTGTAGATGATGGTGTTTCTGAAGTTGCCAATGTTGATTCTGACAGACTAGGAGAAAAGGAAGTCATTGAAGATGTGGCCACTGTTGGGGTGGAGACACCTTCAGACGTTGGCTGTGTGGAAGTGGAGATGCTCTGCATGGTGGATGTGTGTAGTTCTGTAGTACTCTGTGGCTCAGATGGGTTTGGTGTAGATTTTGTAAGTGTTGAAGATGATGTTTCTGAGGTTGTCACTATTGATACTCTGCTGGTTTCTCTGGTTATTTCAGGAGATGTCACTAGTGAGGAAACCACAGGAGTGGAAGCTATCTCAGATGATGTTTCTGTAGAAGTGGAATGTTGTGCTAATGTAGAAAGGTTTGTCACTCCAACAGTGCTGGTCTCATGCTCAGATGTGCTCTGTACGGTGGTTGTGGTTGGCTCAGTTGTACCTTCAGTTTCATATGTACTTATTGCAGTATTAGTGGTGGTAACTCTTGTAGATAATACTTCTGAAGTTGTCACTATGGATTCTGATAGACTAGGAGAGAAGGCGGTGAATGGGGAGGGTGTTGAAGCAATACTACTGGTTTCTTCATATTTGGAGGTTGATAATATCTGTGTGGAAAATACAGAGGGGGAAACCCTTTCAGTTACTGGTTGTGTAGAAGCCGATCCCTCCGTTGATGGTGATAGGATTGTTGTTCCAGCAGTGCTGGTCTCATGTAGAGATACACTTTGTGTTGTGACTGATGCTGGCTCAGTGGTACTTTCTGTCTCTAATGCAGTATGTATAGTATTTGTGGTCTCTCTTGTAGATGATGATGTTTCTGAAGTTGCCAATGTTGATTTTGACAGACTAGGAGAAAAGGAAGTCAGTGAAGATGTGGCTACTGTTGGGGTGGAGACACCTTCAGACGTTGGCTGTGTGGAAGTGGAGATGCTCTGCATTGTGGATGTGTGTAGTTCTGCAGTACTCTGTGGTTCAGATGGGTTTGGTGTAGATTTTGTAAGTGTTGAAGATGATGTTTCTGAGGTTGTCGCTATGGATACTCTGCTGGTTTCTCTGGTTATTTCAGGAGATGTCACTAGTGAGGACACCACAGGAGTGGAAGCTCTCTCAGATGTTGGTTCTATAGAAGTGGAATGTTGTGCTGATGTAGAAAGGTTTGTCACTCCAACAGTGCTGGTCTCATGCTCAGATGTGCTCTGTACGGTGGTTGTGGTTGGCTCAGTTGTACCTTCGGTTTCATATGTACTTATTGCAGTATTAGTGATGGTAACTCTTGTAGATAATACTTCTGAAGTTGTCACTATGGATTCTAGAAGACTAGGAGAGAAGGAAGTGAATGGCGATGGTGTTGATGTTGGAGGAATAGTGCTGGTTTCTTCAGTTTTGGAGGTTGAAAATGTCTGTGTGGAAAATACAGAGGGGGAAACCCTTTCAGTTACTGATTGTGTAGAGGCCGATACCTCCGTTGATGGTGATACGATTGTTGTTCCAGCAGTGCTGGTCTCATGTAGAGATACACTTTGTGTTGTGACTGATGCTGGCTCAGTGGTACTTTCTGTCTCTAATGCAGTAGGTATAGTATTTGTGGTCTCTCTTGTAGGTGATGATGTTTCTGAAGTTGCCAATGTTGATTTTGACAGACTAGGAGAAAAGGAAGTCAGTGAAGATGTGGCTACTGTTGGGGTGGAGACACCTTCAGACGTTGGCTGTGTGGAAGTGGAGATGCTCTGCATTGTGGATGTGTGTAGTTCTGTAGTACTCTGTGGTTCAGATGGGTTTGGTGTAGATTTTGTAAGTGTTGAAGATGATGTTTCTGAGGTTGTCGCTATGGATACTCTGCTGGTTTCTCTGGTTATTTCAGGAGATGTCACTAGGGAAGAAACCACAGGAGTGGAAGCTCTCTCAGATGTTGGTTCTATAGAAGTGGAATGTTGTGCTAATGTAGAAAGGTTTGTCACTCCAACAGTGCTGGTCTCATGCTCAGTTGTGCTCTGTACGGTGGTTGTGGTTGGCTCAGTTGTACCTTCGGTTTCATATGTACTTATTGCAGTATTAGTGGTGGTAACTCTTGTAGATAATACTTCTGAAGTTGTCACTATGGATTCTGATAGACTAGGAGAGAAGGCGGTGAATGGGGAGGGTGTTGAAGCAATACTACTGGTTTCTTCATATTTGGAGGTTGATAATATCTGTGTGGAAAATACAGAGCTGGAAACCCTTTCAGTTACTGGTTGTGTAGAAGCCGATCCCTCCGTTGATGGTGATACGATTGTTGTTCCAGCTGTGCTAGTCTCATGTAGAGATACACTTTGTGTTGTGACTGATGCTGGCTCAGTGGTACTTTCTGTCTCTAATGCAGTAGGTATAGTGTTTGTGGTTTCTCTTGTAGATGATGATGTTTCTGAAGTTGCCAATGTTGATTCTGACAGACTAGGAGAAAAGGAAGTCAGTGAAGATGTGGCCACTGTTGGGGTGGAGACACCTTCAGATGTGGGCTGTGTGGAAGTGGAGATGCTCTGCATGGTGGATGTGTGTAGTTCTGTAGTACTCTGTGGTTCAGATGGGTTTGGTGTAGATTTTGTAAGTGTTGAAGGTGATGTTTCTGAGGTCGTCATTATGGATACTCTGCTGGTTTCTCCAGTTATTTCAGGAGATGTCAATAGTGAAGAAACCACAGGAGTGGAAGCTCTCTCAGATGTTGGTTCTTTAGAAGTGGAATGTTGTGCTGATGTAGAAAGGTTTGTCACTCCAACAGTGCTGGTCTCATGCTCAGATGTGCTCTGTATGGTGGTTGTGGTTGGCTCAGTTGTACCTTCAGTTTCATGTTGTGTTACAGTTGAGGGGGTTGTTGCAGGAGACTCACATCTCTCCCCTGTATATGAACTGTTGCATCTGTAAAATAAACCGTTTAATGAAAGTTTTGTGTGTATCAAAGTCTAAGGCATGTGTTTCACAGTTAAGTGGCCATTAAAGCAGTATACAGAGTGTGCAAAATATTCATAACCATGTAAGCAGGGGTTAGTACCCTTTTTATAGGGGCCCTTCTCCTGAGAGGGTATTGAGAGTGGGGCTAGATTAGATTTTGGAGCCGGTGGAGCTTGGGGCACAGGGTGATGGAGAAAGGCTACCGCTAGTATATTGCCATGTAAGCTTTTGGCCTTAGGAAGTGAACCCTTTGGGGTAGGCTTGGGACAGGCTCTGTTGGTGAACCCACCAACGGGGACCTAGAGTGTAGACCACGGTAGGGCAGGGTGGACATCCTATGTTAATGTTGGACTTGCACTGCACAGAATTATTGATGTTGGGACAGAACAGGTGGAGGTGAAGGCTGTGGTTTCCAAAAATTGTTCATTTTGCTTCTGCTACAGTAAAACCTGTAAAGGCTGAATGTGTGGGCATTTCTTATTTCTGGAGGTGGGCCTTAGGCCTGGAGAATATGGGTGATCAAAAATGGTGAATTTCTTCACATTAGAGGGGTGTGTGTACCATATCTTGTTTCTAAGCAGGAGGATAGTGGGAGGGGTCCTTGGCCAGCGTGGTCATTGTTGGTGGCAAATTGGGGCCCTGCTAACACACAAAAGCATTCGAAAATTGTAGAGTTTAGGACTCAGTAATCCGGTTATGGAGGCAGAAGGCACATGTCAAATGAACCTTTGAAATAAGTAAGCTGCCATTGTTGATTTGTTTTTGGAGGTGCAGACCCTGGAGATGTCATCCTGGTCCTGGCTTTACAACTTAGTGGCTTAATAATTTGGAAGAAGTATACAGGATTAGAGGTCAGACTTTTCGGATTTCACCAGCTACATGTTGGTCAGTGACTTAAATAATGGTAAAGCCAGTATGAGGACGAAAACCCTACAGACTGCACTCTTACAAAGAGTAAGCAGTGACAATTTCCATAGAATTATCTTACCAGGTTCAGTGTAATAACTAAAGAAAAGGCTCATTTTCAAGGAAATTGCTCTGGCAAGTGGCAACCCAATCTAAAGTACTGCCATTCCACCCATAACTGATAAATAACATTTGGCAGATTTTGGCAGACACCTTTTATGTCTCTAGGGGACTCTGCACTGGGTTCTCAAATGGTATAATAACACTTTGTGGATATTACAATTTCCTCTTAGAAGTAAATAATATATGTTGACTAATTACATTTTCCCAATAAAAAATAGAAATGAGGTTAAAATACTTACGTGCACACAGGTCCTTTCTCTTGGTTATAGCAGGTGCCGTTATTATAGCAGTACTCAGGATTTTGAGCACATGGTCCGCTACACTTGCAAAATTCATTTCCACAGCTAAGATTGTAACCCGAAAAATTCAGATTGCAGGTCATGTACTCTTTAAGCTGTGCTACATCTGAAATGGGGGAATGACATATATGGACATATTAATAATGATAACATTTTATAATTCAGCATATTGGTTCTTTCTGCACAGAAAATGTTGACCAATTTGGTCCCAATCACGTTCTTCTACTAGTGGCTCTATATATGGCCTTGGGAAGAGTGGAGTCTGAGCTGAGGATGAGGCTGCAGAGAACACTCAGAGACCAAGCTTTCCAGTATTCTAGTATGATGCCAAAGATATTTCTATAAGATGTATGTGTGTGTGAGGTTATCTCAGATGGCTTCCAGGTGGTTGCATGAAATGGGTGGTCACCAACCTCCCATTGTCTCTTCCACATACCTCAGGAATGAGTAAGGTAATGGAGGTCCCATGCTCTGGAGCTTCTCCACCACACCTTTCAGTCATTGGAATTTTTGTATAGTAATTAGAGAAAGAACCCATGTGACCCCGCCGCAGTCAGCCAATGTGTTCAAGAGGAAGTAGCTGCTTGGCTGCCACCATGGCATGAAGGAGATGGGCCATAGTATTACAATGGGGACATGAAGGGTTCATCCACTCTGGACCCTCAATAGAAACACCGTATATCTGGGAAAAGAAAAAACGCTTGATGCTGGTAAAAGTGTGTACCGTGTTTAGCAACATCAAATGCTTGGGCGTTAATTAATTTCATTGGCCAGAATAAATTGGCCATTGAAATGAATTAACACTCAAGTGCTAAACACGCCTAGCGTTAACGCGCATTTAGAGGTGTTTCTACGCGTTTTTCCTGCGTCAAGCATCTTTCTGCCAAAACTCTCCCCTCCTAAATGCACTTCTTCTGCATTCAGGAGAGGAGCAGTTACTGCCTGTAAACGCTGCTTCTCCTAAACTCTGGTAAATGCCCGTGTGTCTGCATGGACTCATAGGCTTTTACTGAGTCACCAAAAAAATCACCCAACCTAGGACACCCCCTGACCTAAAGGGAATGGATTGTATAGTCTGCTGGAATATTTTATATACAGGTAGATATAAAGGGTTGATCTTGATGTTTATTTGGTCAGTATATTCATATGTCTTAAAAATGTTCTTTCTATCATCAGCTTGTAATGATTCTGATGTATGGGGGCGGCCATGTTTTCTCTTTACATGCTCATAATCTGCATCCTCTTTACAATGCTACAAGTTCTACTGTATGTACTTACAGCTTCTTCTCACAAAGCAAGTCTACTGACTGTATGCAGGTCAAAATGTAAAAGTCCAACCAATGACTTCAAGATACACAATGCGTGTCATAGCCCTCTCCTCTTCTGGGATCTGTCTGTGCTGGTCCAGCTCCTCCACTCCTCCCCTCATCTCCCTTCTCCCTCACCTTTCGTATAATCAACTAGCAATGTGTCTCTGAACCTGCTATAAAATGTGACCACTCCAGGAACAGACCATTCTTTATCCTAGCCCTCTTCTCTTCTGGGAGGGTCTAATTCAGGGGTGGTCGGTCCATTAAGGGCGCTGCGGTGCCACCCCCCTAGTTTACATGCGAGATGCATGCGGGGCGCCGGACTGTGGAGGGGTGAGTGCAGGGACCGTGGAGGGGTGAGTTCGGAGGGACCGTGGAGTGGTGAGTGCAGGGACCGTTGAGGGGTGAGTGCAGGGACCGTGGAGTGGTGAGTGCGGGGACTGTGGGGAACCCACCAACGGGGATCTACAGTGAAGATCACGGTAGGGTGGGGTGGAATAAAAATTAGTACCAGCCGGAGGTCTGGTCTAATTATTGTCTGTGCTGGCCCAGCTCCTCTGCACCTCCCCTCACCTCCCTACATAACCTTTTATGTAGCTGCCCGGGGAGGAGTGAAGGGGAATACTATAGAGTGCCGCTTGCGTCTGCTGACATCTCATCCATGATGACGTCACCTCGCAGCAGTCTTGGTGTTTTTGAATCTCCACAGAAGGGGGGAGGGGGATATTACGGGAAATAACATGAATAAAACACATTCTATACACATATCATCTTATAGGAGGATGGTTGATGAAATGAATGGCTTGATGACGGGGTCTCTGATTCCTGTATACATCTTTCCATTAAATAATGAGGAATATTAAAGCTTTAAAGCTCACCCAATACGGGAGAAGACTCGGAAGTCACATTCAGGACGGTCGCCGTGGCGTTCAGGTCTGTCGGGTCGATATAAGAAAATTCTTTTAAAACATCATCTGTCAGATTGTAGTTGATATAATTGATTCCCGTCTGATTATTGGGGTAACTGTAGATCCCGGAGGTGTTCACTATGATGCTCCCTTTACTGAAGAGAGATAAGAATTAGGAAATGTTACAGGAAAGAAGAACATATGATAATAGATTTATTATTATAGTAATACGTGACAATGGACAGTTGTTTAATTTTTGGATTACAATTTCTGTAAGGGTTTCTTTCTATTTCGGTCAGTGACCCCATTGGGGAGATTTTTCTCACTTCCTGCCCATCGCTCCAAGTCCTAAACTTAAGAAGGAGCTCATCCAGCTCAGTAAGTACAGCAAGGATAAAATACAAACCCGTTCTCCATGAAAGTCATTCCATGATATTCAATGAAAATAACCAACTTTGTCCCTTCCATAAGCCACGCCCTGCTGATGCATTTTACCCCCATTGGGCCTGTATGAATAAGCCTGATTGGGGTGAAACGCGTAAAAGGGGGCACAGCTTACGGCAGGAACTGTGTTGAAGTTGGCTACTTTTATTAAATCTAATGGGATTGTGGGAAGGCGCAGCATGGTGCGGCGGCAGTAATCACAGAGAACGGTACTTCTATTAATGCAGAATCCGTTATTTCTAAACAAACCGGCAGGAAGGCACCCAACTGGGACCACTCATGGCAAAACCGGCAACGTGTAGCAGAGCAGGTCTCAGATGTGCCGACAGAGTCTGTCCTAAGAGGTGGAATGCAGGATGGCCGGTCCAAGCTCAAGTTGGGAGATCTCCAGAAGGACCTCTCCCTGCTGCTAATCACTGTCCCTTTAAGACGGGTGACCTGTCCCTATCCTACACAAACGCAAAATGCGTGCCGGACCAAGGAGCCAGGGCCTGACCCAAGATGGCTGCTAGGGTCGCATGGGGTGGCAGCTTCAAATGGGATAGATTCCCTGGTGACACTGGAAACCATAGAAGAACCAAGATCCTCTTGAATTCCTCTCCCCTGCTACGCTGCTGCGGTGGAGCGCCATCTGCAGTGGAGAAAGTAGACTGCACCTGCCTACAGGATGACTTTCATGGAGAGCGGTTTTGTACTCTTCCCCACTTTACTGATATGGAGTCTTGTTTTTGCATGTGATCCCCCCCCCCCACCCCTCCCCTGGAAAGATGTCCAATCACTTTCTTTCTTTACAGGAAGAGATGGAGAAATCACCCCAATAGGGACACAGATGGCAATAAAAAAAGGAAACCACCCCCTGCTCCTCTATCCAAGATTAGAGAAACCACTGTCACTGGAGTTGGGCTAAAAGACATGGAACACATCAGGGTGTCGGCTTATTACAATGTAACCTTAAGAGGGAAGTGATGGCAGCTGAATGATAAATCATTACAGAGTAAAGAGGCATTTATTAGATTAATGGAGCAAAATAAAAGTAATGACACCTCAGATCATTCGCATCCCATAATAATGTTCCATTCAGCCCATTGATCTCCCCGGAGGTTATATTGATATTTATTAGAGCCCATTGATCTCCCCGGAGGTTATATTGATATTTATTAGAGCCCATTGATCTCCCCGGAGGTTATATTGATATTTATTAGAGCCCATTGATCTCCCCGGGGGTGATATTGACATTTATTAGAGCCCATTGATCTCTCCGGAGGTTATATTGATATTTATTAGAGCCCATTGATCTCCCTGGAGGTTATATTGATATTATTAGAGCCCATTGATCTCCCTGGAGGTTATATTGATATTTATTAGAGCCCATTGATCTCCCCGGAGGTTATATTGACATTTATTAGAGCCCATTGATCTCTCCGGAGGTTGTATTGATATTTATTAGAGCCCATTGATCTCCCTGGAAATTATATTGATATTATTAGAGCCCATTGATCTCCCCGGAGGTTATATTGATATTTATTAGAGCCCATTGATCTCCCCGGAGGTTATATTGATATTTATTAGAGCCCATTGATCTCTCTGGAGGTTACATTCTTATTTAATAGAGGCCATTGATCTCCCTGGAGGTTATATTGATATTTATTAGAGCCCATTGATCTCCCCGGAGGTTATATTGATATTTATTAGATCCCATTGATCTCCCCGGAGGTTATATTGATATTTATTAGAGCCCATTGATCTCCCCGGAGGTTATATTGATATGTATTAGAGCCCATTGATCTCCCCGGAGGTTATATTGATATTTATTAGATCCCATTGATCTCCCCGGAGGTTATATTGATATTTATTAGAACCCATTGATCTCCCCGGAGGTTATATTGATATTTATTAGAGCCCATGGTTCTCCCCGGAGGTTATATTGATATCGGAGTCTCATGCTGGGTCACACTTTGTTCTCAGCGTTTTCCTGACCTTCAGACCCAGAAATCAGAGACTGCAGGTAAGTGTGCTACAAATCTGGGAAGTACCTGAATCCATGGACTACCATCCCCACGTAGTATGTTGGAGCCACCTTCTTGTATTTTCCATTGAATTCCTAAAACAAACCAGAGATGAAGAGTTAAAGTATGTGAACCCCAACCATCAACACCCCTTTTTGTTACAGTTAAAAAACTCCTTTTATTTAAAGCTATTACCAGTTTTAAAGTTACAATGTAACAAAAAACAGAGACAAACAGTACCACAAATTATAGCCAACAAACAGAAAATAGTATGGAAAGAAGTCCAAAATCTGTATAGTCCTCACAGAGACCCTAGTTCAAGACATCTTGTAGGCCCAAATTAAAGGAGCCTCATCAACAATCTAAACATTTTAAAACCTGGAGAAATAGAAGAGGGAGGGGAAGGGGGGGGGGGACCAATCACCACTAATTATAGGATGGTGGTGAGGAATTGCTATTTGGAAGAATTTCTCTTCCAGCATAAAAAAATGTGTAATTTTGCATGTTTTTTTTTTAATGGAGAGATAAATACCCAACAATCGTACAATAGGATATGTTGTTAGTACCTTGGACAGTCTGATTGCAATTTGATTCCAGTATTTAAGAACCTGGGGTCACCCCCACACCATACAATAGAAAGTGGAACATCTTTTTTTGGTCTATCAGTCGATCGGTCTGTACATTGTGAATGAAAACCCGTACGATCCCTGTGCTGCCCCGGTGACCGTGTAATGTATGGACAATTGTATGAATGTCATTGGTCCCAGTTGGAAGTCCTCACCCTGCTCTCCTCACATACGTACTGTACCGCCCTTCTGTTCCCGGGACGTTTCTCACAATAGTCGGTGTCACAAATAATTCTACTCATGGAATAAAACCCATCAGCACAGTGCTTACTTATTTCATTTGTATTCTCTTTTGATTTTAGTAGGCTGGCCTGAATGTGAACATTGGAAATGTGATATAAAATGTGTTCATCTGGAAGACGTTATTTGATCCAGAAGCACAGATATCGACCGTTCCTTCATACAATGGGATCAGAACGTTTTCTATTCTCCCACTTTAAATGGAAATGTGAGTGGAGTCTTACCCGTGTAACAGCGGCGGATAGATTGGCGTACTCCGGGGACGTCTTATCTTCCAGTTCTGAAGTAAATATCCTATTCAATGATACCCGCACATTTATATTCTTTGATGGCGCCCTGTTTTCGTCTGGAAGGATAAAATATACAGATAAGTCAAAGAGAAGACCTCCCATTCCTCCTCCGATCATAGAATGCAGGTAAAGGGCATGGCAACCTTTTATCTGGAATAGCGCCTCTATACAGGTACCACCAAATACCCACGTCCTGTGCCTTTCATTACACATTTCCCTGGTGCACTTGTGTGGTGAACCCTTCAAATTCCTGGTACTTATTTGCTGGCAGGTATCAGACCAGCACCCGGCCATTGCAAACAGCCATGAGAGCCGACATCCACCCGGAGCACCATGTCTGAGTTACATAGGTTGAAAAATGACCTTCTAGTTCAAGCAATAGAAAACCTCCATATACACCACCCTGTACCTACAGTTAACCAGAGGAAGACAAAAAAAAACCCCACTAAAGCATGATCTAATCTTCTCCAGCGGGGGAAAAAAATCCGTCCTGACCCCTCAAAAGGCAATCAGATATTCCCTGGATCACCTTTACCTATAAATTCCCTGGATCACCTTTACCTATAAATACAGTGCCTTGAAAAATAATTCATACCCCTTGAACTTTTTCACATTTTGTCATGTTGCAACCTAAAATTTAAATGTATTTTATTGGGATTTTATGTGATAGACCAACACAAAGTGTCACATAATTGTGAAGTGGAAGGAAAATGATAAATGATACAAAATAAATATGTGAAAAGTGTGGGGGAGGGGCATTTGTATTCAGCCCCTTTACTCTGATACCTCTAACTAAAATCTAGAGGAACCAATTGCCTTCAGAAGTCACCTAATTAGTAAATAGAGTCCACCTGTGTGTTATGTAATCTCTGTATAAATACAGCTGTTCTGTGAAGCCCTCAGTGCCGGTTCACACTACAGCGACCTGAAAGTCGGCACAACTTTGACAGGCAACTTCAAGGAATTCCTGGGTAATCTTCCTGTAATGTTGGTTCCAAATCACATCAATTAAGATAAGGAGGCAACTTCCATTGAAATCTATGGGTACAAGTCGGCTAGAAGTAGTACAGGAACCTTTTCCGAAGTCGGAGCGACTTCAGTAGTGTACATTAAGACAGCTCTCATTCACTTCAATGGAATTTCTTATGTCCAGCGACTTGGGGCAATTTGAGGTCTGACAAGTCAGATCCCAAGTCGCTGTAGTGTGAACTGGCACTCAGAGGTTGGTTAGAGAACCTTAGTGAACAAACAGCATCATGAAGGCCAAGGAACACACCAGACAGGTCAGGGATAAAGTTGTGGAGAAGTATAAAGCAGGGTTAGGTTATAAAAACATCTCCCAAGCTTTGATCATCTCACGGAGCTCTGTTCAATCCATCATCGGAAAATGGAAAGAGTATGGCTCAACTGCAAACCTACCAAGACATGGCCGTCCACCTAAACTGACCGGCCGGGCAAGGAGAGCATTCATCAGAGAAGAGCTAAGAGGTCCATGGTAACTCTGGAGGAGCTGCAGAGATCCACAGCTCAGGTGGGAGAATCTGTCCACAGGACAACTATTAGTCGTGTTCTCCACAAATCTGCCCTTTATGGAAGAGTGACAAGAAGAAAGACATTGGTGAAAGAAAGTCATAAGAAGTCCTGTTTGTAGTTTGTGAGAAGCCATGTGGAGGACACAGCAAACATGTGGAAGAAGGTGCTCTGGTCACATGAGACCAAAATTATACTTTATGGCCTAAAAGTAAAACGCTATGTGTGGGGAAAACTAACACTGCCCATCACCCTGAACACACCATCCCCACCGTGAAACATGGTGGTAGCAGCATCATGTGGTGGGGATGTTTTCTGCAGCAGGGAAGCTGGTCAGAGTTGTTAAACATACAGCCAGAGCTACAATGGAATTGTTTTGATCAAAGCATATTCATGTGTTAGAATGGCCCAGTCACAGTCCAGACCTAAATCACACTGAGAATCTGTGGCAAGACTTGAAAATTGCTGTTCACAGACGCTCTCCATCCAATCTGACAGAGCTTGAGATATTTTACAAAGAATGGGCAGAAATGTCCCTCTCTAGATGTGCAAAGCTGGTAGAGACATCCCCAAAAAGACTTGTAGAGAAAGGGGGTTCTACAAAGTATTGACTCCGGGGGGCGCCATACAAATACCCCCCCCCCCCCCCCCCACACACACACACACTTTTCACATATTTATTTGTATCATTTATCATTTTCCTTCCACTTCACAATTATGTGACACTTTGTGTTGGTCTATCACATAAAATCCCAATAAAATACATTTATGTTTTTGGTTGTAACATGAGAAAATGTGGGGAATTTCAAGGGGTATGAATACTTTTTCAAGGCACTGTATATGGCTTTATAGATGTGGATGGCCAGATGGCCTCAGTTTTGGATCTGCGCAAGAAAAAAAGGTCAAGAATCTGATGCTTCTATGAGCTGTTCAAACATTTTCATCCCTAATCACATATCACCTACCGCATCGAACGTATCAGATGTACCATCTTCAATGTATTTTATTAGGAAAGCTGATAGACACAAAAGGCTTCTCTTGCTGACAACAGCTTCTCTTGCTTGTTATTCTAAAAGCTATCCTAATTATTTTCTATATTTTTTCCCCAGTCATATAAAATTATAATTTAAAATAACATTTAAATAATCATATAAATATATACTATAATCACTTTAATATCATATCTATCGATCTACTATATATGTAAAAATGAAACAACATTGTACCTATTGTGACATTGATTTGGTTCATTCCATCTTCACAGTTATCTCCGAACAGAAACTCAGAACATTGCTTTATGGAGGTTTTGGGTATTGAAGAAGTCAAAGGTGTCGTTTTTGCTGATGATTGGAATGTACTCGTCTTCCCATGTGTTGTAAATTGAAGAGGAGACGTATCTACAACTTGGGATGATGTTCCAGATTCTGTTGCTCTAGAAGTTTCTGATGCTGGAACTGTTATTGATGTTTGAGATAATGTTGTTTCTTTTACTGTGGAAGTGTAAAGTGGAGACGTTTGCAAATTCAAAGAGGTAGGTGATATTTCTGAGAATGTTGATGGTTGTACGGTTGCAGTAAAAGTTGATGACTCGGATGTAGATAATGGTTTTGATGGAAGAGAAGTTATACTTGTAATTGTACCAGAAACATGGGTTTCCTTCATTGTTGAAAACCCCGTTGAAAGAGCTGATTGAGATGTTTCAAACACAGCTGAGGATTTTGTTGATGATGAGGATTTTATTGATGGTGAAGCTTCTGAAAGAGTTGATGGCTCATTAGAAGGACTTGTTACTTCCATTGGTGTGGACTCTCTTGATGGAACTAATTGTGATGTGTCCAGCACAGTGGAAGATGTCTCTGTTTGAGAAGCAGTAGATGATAACCTCACAGAGATGGGAGAGGATGTGCTAGGAGAGGTTGATAACTCTGCAGATTTTGGAGTTTCTGATTGACCAGTTGATGGAAATGTCTTGGATGGAGTTGAAGTTTCAGTTTCCTGAGAAGTGTGAAGTGTTTGGGTGTGAGATGATGTTCTATAAGTTGTCGATGCACTTGGTATCTCTGAGAATGTTGATGTTTCTATTGTTGCAGTAGAAGTTGATGATTGAAATGAAGTTTGTGCCTCAGTTTTGTGAGACAAGGTTGACACTTTACTTTCTGATGTACCTAAAGAACTTGTTGGAAACATTGTTGTGGACATTGGTGAGTGAACTGATTGTGATGTCTCCATCACAGTGGAAGACCCCGTTGTAGATAAAGAGGTCACAGAAATTGGAGGTAAAGTTTGTGAAGAAGTTACTCTCGATGTAGAAGCTTCTGATGTTGAAGTGGACAATGATAATACAGATGGTGATGAGGTTTCTGTTGCTGGGGAAGTCTGCAGTGTTTGCACATGGGCAGATGTTTCAGAAGTAAGACTTATACTTGATGTTTCTAAAAAGGTTGTTGGCTGCACTGATGTTGTAGAAGCAGATAATCCCAATGAGGTTGATGACTCCATTGTATGAGGATTTGAGGCTGTTCTCTCTGTGGTAGAAGCAAAACCTGTGTCTTTCATAGTTGAAAACTCTGTTGGTAGAGATGTTTGTGATGTTTCCAAAGTACTGGAGGCTTCTGTTGGTAGATAAGTAGTGAATGGCGTGGAAAAAGAAACTGCATATGATGTGCTAGGAAAGGATGATGGTTCTGCAGTAGTCTCGGATGATACAGGTGATTGGGATGTTTCAGATACAGGTGATCGCTCTGTCACAGAGGAAGTCTGCAGTGTTACAGAGTGAGGTGAAGTTTGTGAAATTACAGATGTACTAAATGTTTCTGAGAATGTTAATGGCTGTACTGTTCCAGATGAAGCAGAAGATTCTGATATCAATATCTCACTTGTGTGGGGTAAAGTTGATGTCTCGCTGTAAGTTGTGCTGGAAGAACCTGTTACTTCCATTGGTGTGGTCTCTCTTGATGGAACTGATTGTGATGTTTCCAACACAGTGGAAGATGCCTCTGTTTGAGAAGCAGTAGATGATAAACTCACAGAGATTGGAGAGGATGTGATAGGAGAGGCTGATGACTCTGCAGATGTTTGAGCTACTGAATGAGCAGTTGATGGAAATGTCTCGGATGGAGTTAAAGTTTCCGTTTCCTGGGAAGTGTGAAGTGTTTGGGTGTGAGGTGATGTTCTATAAGTTGTTGATGCACTTGGTATCTCTGAGAATGTTGATGGTTCTATTGTTGCAGTAGAAGTTGATGATTGAAATGAAGTTTGTGCCTCAGTTGTGTGAGACAAGGTTGGCGCTTCACTTTCTGATGTACCTAAAGAACTTGTTGGAAACATTGTTGTGGACATTGGTGAGTGAACTGATTGTGAAGTCTCAATCACAGTGGAAGACTCTGTTGTAGATGAAGAGGTCACAGAAATTGGAGGTAAAGTTTGTGAAGAAGTTACTCTTGATGTAGAAGGTTCTGATGTTGAAGTGGACAATGATATCTCAGATGGTGATGAGGTTTCTGTTGCTGGGGAAGTGTGCAGTGTTTGGGCATGGGCAGATGTTTCAGAAGTAAGAATTACACTTGATGTTTCCAAAAAGGTTGATGGCTGTACTGATGTAGTAGAAGCAGATAACCCCAATGAGGTTGATGCCTCCATTGTATGAGGATTTGAGGATGTTCTCTCTGTGGTAGAAGAAAAACCTGTTTCTTTCATAGTTGAAAACTCTGTTGGTAGAGATGTTTGTGATGTTTCCAATGTACTGGAGGCTTCTGTTATTAGATAAGTAGTGGACGGTGTGGTAGAAGAAACTGGGTGTGATGTGCTAGGGAAGGATACTGATTCAGTTGATGTAGCAGTCTCTGATGATACAGGTGATTGTGAAGTTTCAGATGAAGGTGAGGTTTCTGTTGCGGAGGAAGTATGCAATGTTACAGAATGAGGTGAGGTTTGTGAGATGAAAGAAGTCCTTGATATTTCTGTGAATGTTGATGTTTGGACTGTTCCAGGAGAAGTAGAGGACTCATGTGAGGTTGGTGCCTCAGTTGTGTAAGACAGAGTTGGAACCTCAACTTCTGCTGTAGTCAATAAACTTGTTTGAGCCATTGATGAGTGAACTGGTTGTGAAGTCTCCATCACAGTGGAAGACTCTATTGTAGGAAAAGAGCTAATTGGAACTGGAAGTAATGTACTGGAAGAAGTTACAAATTTTGTTGAAGCTTCTGAACTTGACAATGATATCTCAGATGGTGACGAGGATTCTGTCATTGGGGAAGTTTCTGATATTTTAGAGTAAGGAGATGTCTGTGATATTTCAGAGGATGTTGATGGCTGTCCTGATGTAGTAAAAGTTGGTGACTCCAATGAGGGTGATGCCTCCATTGTATGAGGATTTGAAGCTGTCACAGAGATTGGAGAGGATGTGATAGGAGAGGCTGATGACTCTACAGATGTTTGAGCTACTGAATGAGCAGTTGATGGAAATGTCTCGGATGGAGTTGAAGTTTCGGTTTCCTGAGAAGTGTGAAGTGTTTGGGTGTGAGGTGATGTTCTATAAGTTGTTGATGCACTTGGTATCTCTGAGAATGTTGATGGTTCTATTGTTGCAGTAGAAGTTGATGATTGAAATGAAGTTTGTGCCTCAGTTGTGTGAGACAAGGTTGGCGCTTCACTTTCTGATGTACCTAAAGAACTTGTTGGAAACATTGTTGTGGACATTGGTGAGTGAACTGATTGTGAAGTCTTAATCACAGTGGAAGACTCTGTTGTAGATGAAGAGGTCACAGAAATTGGAGGTAAAGTTTGTGAAGAAGTTACTCTCAATGTAGAAGCTTCTGATGTTGAAGTGGACAATGATATCTCAGCTGGTGATGAGGTTTCGGTTGCTGGGGAAGTGTGCAGTGTTTGGGCATGGGCAGATGTTTCAGAAGTAAGAATTACACTTGATGTTTCCAAAAAGGTTGATGGCTGTACTGATGTAGTAGAAGCAGATAACCCCAATGAGGTTGATGCCTCCATTGTATGAGGATTTGAGGCTGTTCTCTCTGTGGTAGAAGAAAAACCTGTTTCTTTCATAGTTGAAAACTCTGTTGGTAGAGATGTTTGTGATGTTTCCAATGTACTGGAGGCTTCTGTTATTAGATAAGTAGTGGACGGTGTGGTAGAAGAAACTGGGTGCGATGTGCTAGGGAAGGATACTGATTCAGTTGATGTAGCAGTCTCTGATGATACAGGTGATTGTGAAGTTTCAGATGAAGGTGAGGTTTCTGTTGCGGAGGAAGTATGCAATGTTACAGAATGAGGTGAGGTTTGTGAGATGAAAGAAGTCCTTGATATTTCTGTGAATGTTGATGTTTGGACCGTTCCAGGAGAAGTAGAGGACTCATGTGAGGTTGGTGCCTCAGTTGTGTAAGACAGAGTTGAAACCTCAACTTCTGCTGTAGTCAATAAACTTGTTTGAGCCATTGATGAGTGAACTGGTTGTGAAGTCTCCATCACAGTGGAAGACTCTGTTGTAGGGAAAGAGCTAATTGGAACTGGAAGTAATGTACTGGAAGAAGTTACAGATTTTGTTGAAGCTTCTGAAGTTGACAATGATATCTCAGATGGTGACGAGGATTCTGTCACTGGGGAAGTTTCTGATATTTTAGAGTAAGGAGATGTCTGTGATATTTCAGAGGATGTTGATGGCTGTCCTGATGTAGTAGAAGTTGGTGACTCCAATGTGGTTGATGCCTCCATTGTATGAGGATTTGAAGCTGTCACAGAGATTGGAGAGGATGTGATAGGAGAGGCTGATGACTCTGCAGATGTTTGAGCTACTGAATGAGCAGTTGATGAAAATGTCTCGGATGGAGTTGAAGTTTCAGTTTCCTGAGAAGTGTGAAGTGTTTGGGTGTGAGGTGATGTTCTATAAGTTGTTGATGCACTTGGTATCTCTGAGAATGTTGATGGTTCTTTTGTTGCAGTAGAAGTTGATGATTGAAATGAAGTTTGTACCTCAGTTGTGTGAGACAAGGTTGACACTTCACTTTCTGATGTACCTAATGAACTTGTTGGAAACATTGTTGTGGACATTGGTGAGTGAACTGATTGTGAAGTCTCCATCACAGTGGAAGACTCTGTTGTAGATGAAGAGGTCAAAGAAATTGGAGGTAAAGTTTGTGAAGAAGTTACTCTTGATGTAGAAGCTTCTAATGTTGAAGTGGACAATGATATCTCAGCTGGTGATGAGGTTTCTTTTGCTGGGGAAGTGTGCAGTGTTTGGGCATGGGCAGATGTTTCAGAAGTAAGACCTACACTTGATGTTTCAAAAAAGGTTGATGGCTGCACTGAAGTAGTAGAAGCAGATAACCCCAATGAGGTTGATGCCTCCATTGTATGAGGATTTGAGGCTGTTCTCTCTGTGGTAGAAGAAAAACCTGTTTCTTTCATAGTTGAAAACTCTGTTGGTAGAGATGTTTGTGATGTTTCCAATGTACTGGAGGCTTCTGTTATTAGATAAGTAGTGGACGGTGTGGTAGAAGAAACTGGGTGCGATGTGCTAGGGAAGGATACTGATTCAGTTGATGTAGCAGTCTCTGATGATACAGGTGACTGTGAAGTTTCAGATGAAGGTGAGGTTTCTGTTGCGGAGGAAGTATGCAATGTTACAGAATGAGGTGAGGTTTGTGAGATGAAAGAAGTCCTTGATATTTCTGTGAATGTTGATGTTTGGACTGTTCCAGGAGAAGTAGAGGACTCATGTGAGGTTGGTGCCTCAGTTGTGTAAGACAGAGTTGGAACCTCAACTTCTGCTGTAGTCAATAAACTTGTTTGAGCCATTGATGAGTGAACTGGTTGTGAAGTCTCCATCACAGGGGAAGACTCTGTTGTAGGGAAAGAGCTAATTGGAACTGGAAGTAATGTACTGGAAGAAGTTACAGATTTTGTTGAAGCTTCTGAAGTTGACAATGATATCTCAGATGGTGACGAGGATTCTGTCATTGGGGAAGTTTCTGATATTTTAGAGTAAGGAGATGTCTGTGATATTTCAGAGGATGTTGATGGCTGTCCTGATGTAGTAGAAGTTGGTGACTCCAATGAGGTTGATGCCTCCATTGTATGAGGATTTGAAGCAGTCACAGAGATTGGAGAGGATGTGATAGGAGAGGCTGATGACTCTGCAGATGTTGGAGCTTCTGACTGAACAGTTGGTGGAAATGTCTCGGATGGAGTTGAAGTTTCAGTTTCCTGAGAAGTGTGAAGTGTTTGGGTGTGAGGTGATGTTCTATAAGTTGTCGATGCACTTGCTATCTCTGAGAAAGTTGATGGTTCTTTTGTTGCAGTAGACGTTGATGACTGAAAGGAAGTTTGTGCCTCAGTTGTGTGAGACAAGGTTGACACTTCACTTTCTGATGTACCTAAAGAACTTGTCGGAAACATTGTTGTGGACATTGGTGAGTGAACTGATTGTGAAGTCTCCATCACAGTGGAAGACTCTGTTGTAGATGAAGAGGTCACAGAAATTGGAGGTAAAGTTTGTGAAGAAGTTACTCTTGATGTAGAAGGTTCTGATGTTGAAGTGGACAATGATATCTCAGATGGTGATGAGGTTTCTGTTGCTGGGGAAGTGTGCAATGTTTGGGCATGGGCAGATGTTTCAGAAGTAAGAATTACACTTGATGTTTGCAAAAAGGTTGATGGCTGTACTGATGTAGTAGAAGCAGATAACCCCAATGAGGTTGATGCCTTCGTTGTATGAGGATTTGAGGCTGTTCTCTCTGTGGTAGAAGAAAAACCTGTTTCTTTCATAGTTGAAAACTCTGTTGGTAGAGATGTTTTTGATGTTTCCAATGTACTGGAGGCTTCTGTTATTAGATAAGTAGTGGACGGTGTGGTAGAAGAAACTGGGTGCGATGTGCTAGGGAAGGATACTGATTCAGTTGCTGTAGCAGTCTCTGATGATACAGGTGACTGTGAAGTTTCAGATGAAGGTGAGGCTTCTGTTGCGGAGGAAGTATGCAATGGTACAGAATGAGGTGAGGTTTGTGAGATGAAAGAAGTCCTTGATATTTCTGAGAATGTCGATGGTTGTACTGTTCCAGGAGAAGTAGAAGACTCATGTGAGGTTAGTGACTCGGTTGTGTAAGACGGAGTTGGAATCTCAACTTTTGCTGTAGTCAATGAACTTGTTTGAGCCATTGATGAGTGAACTGGTTGTGAAGTCTCCATCACACTGGAAGACTCTGTTGTAGGGAAGGAGCTAATTGGAACTGGAAGTAATGTACTGGAAGAAGTTACAGATTTAGTTGAAGCTTCTGAAGTTGACAATGATATCTCAGATGGTGATGAGAATTCTGTCATTGGGGAAGTTTCTGATATTTTAGAATGAGGAGATGTCTGTGATAGTTCAGAGGATGACTGTCCTGATGTAGTAGAAGTTGGTGACTCCAATGAGGTTGATGTCTCCATTGTATGAGGATTTGAAGCTGTTCTCTCTGTGGGAGAAGAAAAACCTGTTTCTTTCATAGTTGAAAACTCTGTTGGTAGAGATGTTTGTGATGTTTCCAATGTACTGGAGGCTTCTGTTGGTAGATAAGTAGTGGTTGATGTAGTAAGAGAAACTGGGTGTGAAGTGCTAGGGAAGGATGATGGTTCTGCAGTAGTCTCTGATGATACAGGTGCTTGGGATGTTTCAGATACAGGTGATCGCTCTGTTGTAGAGGAAGTCTGGAGTGTTACAGAATGAGGTGAGGTTTGTAAAATTACAGATGTACTTAATGTTTCTGAGAATGTTAATGGCTGTACTGTTCCAGATGAAGCAGAAGATTCTGATATCAATATCTCACTTGTGTGGGGTAAAGTTGATGTCTCGCTGTATGTTGTACTGGAAGAACCTGTTACTTCCATTGGTGTGGTCTCTCTTGATGGAACTGATTGTGATGTTTCCAACACAGTGGAAGATGCCTCTGTTTGAGAAGCAGTAGATGATAAACTCACAGAAATTGAAGAGGATGTGATAGGAGAGGCTGATGACTCTGCAGATGTTGGAGCTTCTGACTGAACAGTTGGTGGAAATGTCTCGGATGGAGCTGAAGTTTCAGTTTCCTGAGAAGTGTGAAGTGTTTGGGTGTGAGATGATGTTCTATAAGTTGTCGATGCACTTGGTATCTCTGAGAATGTTGATGGTTCTGTTGTTGCAGTAGAAGTTAATGATTGAAATGAAGTTTGTGCCTCAGTTGTGTGAGACAAGGTTGACACTTCACTTTCTGATGTAACTAAAGAACTTGTTGGAAACATTGTTGTGGACATTGGTGAGTGAACTGATTGTGAAGTCTCCATCACAGTGGAAGACTCTGTTGTAGATGAAGAGGTCACAGAAATTGGAGGTAAAGTTTGTGAAGAAGTTACTCTTGATGTAGAAGCTTCTGATGTTGGAGTGGACAATGATATCTCAGATGGTGATGAGGTTTCTGTTGCTGGGGAAGTGTGCAGTGTTTGGGCATGGGCAGATGTTTCAGAAGTAAGACTTACACTTGATGTTTCAAAAAAGGTTGATGGCTGTACAGATGTAGTAGAAGCAGATAACCCCAATGAGGTTGATGCCTTCGTTGTATGAGGATTTGAGGCTGTTCTCTCTGTGGTAGAAGAAAAACCTGTTTCTTTCATAGTTGAAAACTCTGTTGGTAGAGATGTTTGTGATGTTTCCAATGTACTGGAGGCTTCTGTTATTAGATAAGTAGTGGATGGTGTGGTAGAAGAAACTGGATGTGAAGTGCTAGGGAAGGATGGTGGTTCTGCAGTAGTCTCTGATGATACAGATGCTTGGGATGTTTCAGATACAGGTGATCGCTCTGTTGTAGAGGAAATCTGGAGTGTTACAGAATGAGGTGAAGTTTGTGTAATTACAGATGTACTTAATGTTTCTGAGAATGTTAGTGGCTGTACTGTTCCAGATGAAGCAGAAGATTCTGATATCAATATCTCACTTGTGTGGGACAGAGTTGCTGCCTCGCTGTATGTTGTGCTGGAAGAACCTGTTACTTCCATTGGTGTGGTCTCTCTTGATGGAACTGACTGTGATGTGTCCAACACAGTGGAAGATGCCTCTGTCTGGGAAGCAGTAGAGGATAAACCCACAGAGATTGGAGAGGATGTGATAGGAGAGGCTGATGACTCTGCAGATGTTGGAGCTTCTGACTGAACAGTTGGTGGAAATGTCTCGGATGGAGCTGAAGTTTCAGTTTCCTGAGAAGTGTGAAGTGTTTGGGTGTGAGGTGATGTTCTATAAGTTGTCGATGCACTTGGTATCTCTGAGAATGTTGATGGTTCAATTGTTGCAGTAGAAGTTAATGATTGAAATGAAGTTTGTGCCTCAGTTGTGTGAGACAAGGTTGACACTTCACTTTCTGATGTAACTAAAGAACTTGTTGGAAACATTGTTGTGGACATTGGTGAGTGAACTGATTGTGAAGTCTCCATCATAGTGGAAGACCCTGTTGTAGATAAAGAGGTCACAGAAATTGGAGGTAAAGTTTGTGAAGAAGTTACTCTCAATGTAGAAGCTTCTGACGTTGAAGTGGACAAGGATATCTCAGATGGTGATGAAGTTTCTGTTGCTGGGGAAGTGTGCAGTGTTTGGGCATGGGCAGATGTTTCAGACGTAAGACTTACACTTGTTTCCAAAAAGGTTGATGGCTGCACTGAAGTAGTAGAAGCAGATAACCCCAATGAGGTTGATGCCTCCGTTGTATGAGGATTTGAGGCTGTTCTCTCTGTGGTAGAAGAAAAACCTGTTTCTTTCATAGTTGAAAACTCTGTTGGTAGAGATGTTTGTGATGTTTCCAATGTACTGGAGGCTTCTGTTATTAGATAAGTAGTGGATGGTGTGGTAGAAGAAACTGGGTGCGATGTGCTAGGGAAGGATACTGATTCAGTTGCTGTAGCAGTCTCTGATGATACAGGTGACTGTGAAGTTTCAGATGAAGGTGAGGTTTCTGTTGCGGAGGAAGTATGCAATGGTACAGAATGAGGTGAGGTTTGTGAGATGAAAGAAGTCCTTGATATTTCTGAGAATGTCGATGGTTGTACTGTTCCAGGAGAAGTAGAAGACTCATGTGAGGTTAGTGACTCGGTTGTGTAAGACGGAGTTGGAATCTCAACTTTTGCTGTAGTCAAAGAACTTGTTTGAGCCATTGATGAGTGAACCTGTTGTGAAGTCTCCATCACAGTGGAAGACTCTGTTGTAGGGAAGGAGCTAATTGGAACTGGAAGTAATGTACTGGAAGAAGTTACAGATTTAGTTGAAGCTTCTGAAGTTGACAATGATATCTCAGATGGTGATGAGAATTCTGTCATTGGGGAAGTTTCTGATATTTTAGAATGAGGAGATGTCTGTGATAGTTCAGAGGATGACTGTCCTGATGTAGTAGAAGTTGGTGACTCCAATGAGGTTGATGTCTCCATTGTATGAGGATTTGAAGCTGTTCTCTCTGTGGGAGAAGAAAAACCTGTTTCTTTCATAGTTGAAAACTCTGTTGGTAGAGATGTTTGTGATGTTTCCAATGTACTGGAGGCTTCTGTTGGTAGATAAGTAGTGGTCAATGTAGTAAGAGAAACTGGGTGTGAAGTGCTAGGGAAGGATGATGGTTCTGCAGTAGTCTCTGATGATACAGGTGCTTGGGATGTTTCAGATACAGGTGATCGCTCTGTTGTAGAGGAAGTCTGGAGTGTTACAGAATGAGGTGAGGTTTGTAAAATTACAGATGTACTTAATGTTTCTGAGAATGTTAATGGCTGTACTGTTCCAGATGAAGCAGAAGATTCTGATATCAACATCTCACTTGTGTGGGGTAAAGTTGATGTCTCGCTGTATGTTGTGCTGAAAGAACCTGTTACTCCCATTGGTGTGGTCTCTCTTGATGGAACTGATTGTGATGTTTCCAACACAGTGGAAGATGCCTCTGTTTGAGAAGCAGTAGATGATAAACTCACAGAAATTGAAGAGGATGTGATAGGAGAGGCTGATGACTCTGCAGATGTTGGAGCTTCTGACTGAACAGTTCGTGGAAATGTCTCAGGTGGAGCTGAAGTTTCAGTTTCCTGAGAAGTGTGAAGTGTTTGGGTGTGAGGTGATGTTCTATAAGTTGTCGATGCACTTGGTATCTCTGAGAATGTTGATGGTTCTATTGTTGCAGTAGAAGTTAATGATTGAAATGAAGTTTGTGCCTCAGTTGTGTGAGACAAGGTTGACACTTCACTTTCTGATGTAACTAAAGAACTTGTTGGAAACATTGTTGTGGACATTGGTGAGTGAACTGATTGTGAAGTCTCCATCACAGTGGAAGACTCTGTTGTAGATGAAGAGGTCACAGAAATTGGAGGTAAAGTTTGTGAAGAAGTTACTCTCGATGTAGAAGCTTCTGATGTTGAAGTGGAAAATGATATCTCAGATGGTGATGAGGTTTCAGTTGCTGGGGAAGTGTGCAGTGTTTGGGCATGGGCAGATGTTTCAGAAGTAAGACTTACACTTGATGTTTCCAAAAAGGTTGATGGCTGTACTGATGTAGTAGAAGCAGATAACCCCAATGAGGTTGATGCCTCCGTTGTATGAGGATTTGAGGCTGTTCTCTCTGTGGTAGAAGAAAAACCTGTTTCTTTCATAGTTGAAAACTCTGTTGGTAAAGATGTTTGTGATGTTTCCAATATACTGGATGCTTCTGTTATTAGATAAGTAGTGGACGGTGTGGTAGAAGAAACTGGGTGCGATGTGCTAGGGAAGGATACTGATTCAGTTGAAGTAGCAGTCTCTGATGATACAGGTGACTGTGAAGTTTCAGATGAAGGTGAGGTTTCTGTTGCGGAGGAAGTATGCAATGTTACAGAATGAGGTGAGGTTTGTGAGATGAAAGAAGTCCTTGATATTTCTGTGAATGTTGATGTTTGGACTGTTCCAGGAGAAGTAGAAGACTCATGTGAGGTTGGTGCCTCAGTTGTGTAAGACAGAGTTGGAACCTCAACTTCTGCTGTAGTCAATAAACTTGTTTGAGACATTGATAAGTGAACCTGTTGTGAAGTCTCCACCACAGTGGAAGACTCTGTTGTAGGCAAGGAGCTAACTGGAACTGAAAGTAATGTACTGGAAGAAGTTACAGATTTTGTTGAAGCTTCTGAAGTTGACAATGATATCTCAGATGGTGATGAGGATTCTGTCATTGGGGAAATGTCTGGTGTTTTAGAATGAGGAGATGTTTGTGAAATGACAGATGTACTTATTGTTTCTGAGAATGTTAATGGCTGTACTGTTCCAGATGAAGCAGAAGATTCTGATATCAATATCTCACTTGTGTGGGGTAAAGTTGGTGCCTCGCTGTATGTTGTACTGGAAGAACCTGCGACTTCCATTGGTGTGGTCTCTCTGGATGGAACTGATTGTGATGTTTCCAACACAGTGGAAGATGCCTCTGTTTGGGAAGCAGTAGATGATAAACTCAGAGAGATTGGAGAGGATGTGATAGGAGAGGCTGATGACTCTGCAGATGTTGGAGCTTCTGATTGACCAGTTGGTGGAAATGTCTCAGATCGAGTTGAAGTTTCAGTTTCCTGGGAAGTGTGAAGTGTTTGGCTGTGAGGTGATGTTATAAAAGTTGTTAATGTACTTAATATTTCTGAGAATGTTGATGGTTGTATTGTTTCAGTAAAAGTCGATGATTCAAATGAAGTATGAGCCTCAGTTGTGTGAGACAAGGTTGACACCTGATTTACAGATGTACCAGAAGAACTTGTTTCCAACATTGTTGATGAATCTGTTGCGTGGACTGATCGTGAAGTGTCCATTATAGTGGAAGACTCTGTTCTTGTAAAAGAGCTTTCAGAAATTGACGATGACTCTGTTGATGCAGAAGTCTCAGATGTTTCAGATTGGGTCACAGTTTCTGTAGTTGTCGAAAGATCTCTAAATGAAAAAGGAGAGTTTAGTTATTCATGTATCAGACCCCAACTGGAAGAAATACAGAAGTTGTTATTGACAACCTCATTCTGAAATTGCTTGTTGGTTATCTGTTATACTAACCCTTTGGATTCACTATTTTCTAATTTACTTATTTAGAACAATTATGTAGATCATTGTTAGAGTTACGTCAGAAATCCTTCTCTGTATGCTGATTCAAAATACTTTAGCAGTAGGGTCAGCATGAGAGCCAGGCAAATAGCAGCTACAGGATAAGAAGTTATCAATAGCAGCCTCCATTATTGTCTCAGAAAATGTTTCTTTTTTAAGCATTAATAAAGATAATATTTTTAATATGGTTTGCGGGATATGTGACAGTATTCCCTGGAACTGCTTTCAAGCCCCTCAATGCCCCTACTTCTCCAGCCACCCAGTGGTACAGGTCTCTCTCTGGGATAAGAAAACAGACTTCAAACAATAAGCCCTTACACCATATCCTCTGGAATTCCTCAGAAGACGAAGGTTTTGTGAAGACGGCATGGTATTTGGCCTTATTGCTTGAAGAAATGGGTCACAGCATGTTTATTGAACTATCTACTGGCCTCTTACATTGTGCATGGAGTAGCAAGGCATGACCCTCTGACCAGAGTATTTTGTTATGCCTCCTCCATTGGGCATTGGGTCACCCTTCTCCCATTACGTATAACAAATACCATAGTAAACATAAGAGGCCTTTAAGTGCTGAAGGAGATTAGAACAGGGAATTCAGTAGTAGAAGGATTCTTAGTCCATTGAATAATCTTCAGTTTCATACAAATGTTGCTAATCTTTAGTTCCAAAAGGCCACCTACAGTTCATGTTTTATGCTTTATCATGAGCACATCTGCATAAATAGAAGACCATTATAAGAGCACCCCCCTCTGATCCTGAGAAGATAACTGAGAGATAGAACTGGTTGGTGGCTTTTGAGAAATGAGGTTGTACACCATTGCTCTATGTGTAACTTCAGAATGCTTAGTAAAGGTCAATCACAGTTATAAAGTTAGAGCGTAACCCTAGGCAGATATACCCCACCACCACCACCACCACCACCATCACCATTACCTCTTTAGTAAAGCTGTAATAAGCTTGTTAAGTCTAGGGGGCTATAACAAAGACTATAGATACTTAAATGACTCCTGGCTCTCATGCAGGTTTCTTCCCCACCGAATGACCAGTACCACAGAGCAGCTCCTCTTCACTGGTCTCCCAGCTGCCCCCTCACCAACGTTATCCTGTACAATGCTGGACCAGTGGGCCTGCACTGTACGTGAGGTCATCAAGAGCCCACCCACATTGTGGGAGCAAGGATGTTCTTCGGTTTCAGCACCCTAGACTTAATGAGCATTAGAGCCTTAATAGAGGAGAGGGGAGCTTACCAATAAGGCATTTTTACAAGCTGTTTGTTGTTTGACTTTAACATTATCAGATTATTATAGTACATGCAGCACCTACTTAGTGCAGAGCAGGCTGCCAGGTACATTTAGTTAGCTCCACAGTTATCAGAGGAGAGGGGGTTGATTATTTAGGGCTGTTCATTGTCTCACAGGCTGGTGCTCTGTTTCATCCCCCTGTCTTCTAGATGATTCTAGAATCAGAGTGAGACTCCAGGGTGATGTGCCCACTAGATAGTTGGAGAGCCTATAAGTAGTCTGAGGCCTGAGGCAGCATATGCAGATTTCCTGGGTCCAGTCCTCCTGGAGGAGACTCCTGGGCAAGAGGCTCTGCCTCTGGGGAATTTTCTTGAAGAAGCCATCAGGAAGGCACCAAGGTCCCAGCTAGGCTTAGCTCAGGGGCCTATTCGCAAGCTTAAGTCAAGTTGGGTCTGGAGAAGCTCACCGGAGAGAGCCAGGAGGAAGTTGGTGAGGAATAGTCCATCTATCCTATGGTGGTGTGAGTCTACAGCTCCCTCATTAGGAAGAGCCTCGTGGATATCAGCAGGAGGCAACCAGAGATCCCATGCCTGTGTGAGTAAATGACCCCAGTGCTGAAGAGTTAGGGACTGTGTGGAGCTTTTAAACTCTGGAAGGAGTACTAGTCACTGTCAGCATAGAGATCCTGTAAGACTTTCCCTTTTGTACAGTGCAGCCAGAAAACTAAGGAGCCCTCAAGTTATTTGGTTCTGCAGTTTATTGGGGTATCTCATGCTCCCCTTATCCCTATCCAAGTACAACGTCCCAGAGAAAAAACCCAAAAAAGAAACCCCTATACTTTTCCATGGAGCCAGGAGTGAAGAAGATTCTATGTGCCTGTAGGAGCCGCTAGGGAATGTAGTCCTATTTCCTCACTGACAGCGCACACAGTGCTACATTCACAAGCGGCTCCTATAGAGGTGCGTCACATCCATAAAAGATAGTGATATTAGATATACCAATCAATGAACCTAGTTGAATTAAACATATATTTTCAACAAAAAGTTCTCTTACATGCAAACCGATCCGCTGACTTGGTTGAAGCACTGCTGACCGGCTGCACAATTGCCGTTATTTTGAACGCACGGCCCGAGACACGCGCAGGACTCATTGCATTCCACCATGTAACCACTGAAGTTTGTGCTGCAATTTATATACAGCTTCATCTGATTTACATCTGAAAAGAGAAACAGAAGACTTTTTAGTTTTCTTTAAAAATGTGTGTCGCCTATTTTTGGGTTGCTGGTAGTCGGCACCAATGTGTAACGAGATATAATGAGAGGTGACCTGTGTGCAGATATATGTTATATATGATATATGTTATATACTAATGTGCCATTCTAAGCTCACAAATATTGGTTTGGATCTGTTTGGGTGTGAAAAGGCAAAGATAAACTGAAAGGATGAAGATACACACAGGGTTTTATGATGTTTTTTATGGCGGTACCCATCTTTTGTAGTTGTCTTAGGCAAAGTCCTGCAGGTGCCGTATGGTAAATATCGCTTTAGTGAAAATCATAAACAGAATGAAAAAAGGAGAAATGGGGGAAAAAAATGGTCACTAGGACAACCCTTTACTTTGATTTAAAAAAAAAATAATTTCCCCAAAGGGTAAGTGCCGTGGTTGTGTCTGTTTACAGAACTAGCATTGAAAAAAATTCAGATACATGGCAGGAGCGGGGCCTGACTGGTAGGACATCGAAGAAGGGGCTATGTCACTGGTGGGCAGGAGCGGGGCCTGACTGGGAGGACATCGAAGAAGGGGCTATGTCACTGGTGGGCAGGAGCGGGGCCTGACTGGGAGGACATCAAAGAAGGGGCTATGTCACTGGTGGGCAGGAGCAGGGCCTGACTGGGAGGACATCGAAGAAGGGGCTATGTCACTGGTGGGCAGGAGCCTGGCCTGACTGGGAGGACATCGAAGAAGGGGCTATGTCACTGGTGGGCAGGAGCGGGGCCTGACTGGGAGGACATCGAAGAAGGGGCTATGTCACTGGTGGGCAGGAGCGGGGCCTGACTGGGAGGACATCGAAGAAGGGGCTATGTCACTGGTGGGCAGGAGCGGGGCCTGACTGGGAGGACATCGAAGAAGGGGCTATGTCACTGGTGGGCAGGAGAGGGGCCTGACTGGGAGGACATCGAAGAAGGGGCTATGTCACTGGTGGGCAGGAGCGGGGCCTGACTGGGAGGACATCGAAGAAGGGGCTATGTCACTGGTGGGCAGGAGCGGGGCCTGACTGGGAGGACATCGAAGAAGGGGCTATGTCACTGGTGGGCAGGAGCGGGGCCTGACTGGGAGGACATCGAAGAAGGGGCTATGTCACTGGTGGGCAGGAGCGGGGCCTGACTGGGAGGACATCGAAGAAGGGGCTATGTCACTGGTGGGCAGGAGCGGGGCCTGACTGGGAGGACATCGAAGAAGGGGCTATGTCACTGGTGGGCAGGAGCGGGGCCTGACTGGGAGGACATCGAAGAAGGGGCTATGTCACTGGTGGGCAGGAGTGGGGCCTGACTGGGAGGACATCGAAGAAGGGGCTATGTCACTGGTGGGCAGGAGTGGGGCCTGACTAGGAGGACATTGAAGAAGGGGCTATGTCACTGGTGGGCAGGAGTGGGGCCTGACTGGGAGGACATCGAAGAAGGGGCTATGTCACTGGTGGGCAGGAGCGGGGCCTGACTGGGAGGACATCGAAGAAGGGGCTATGTCACTGGTGGGCAGGAGTGGGGCCTGACTGGGAGGACATCGAAGAAGGGGCTATGTCACTGGTGGGCAGGAGTGGGGCCTGACTAGGAGGACATCGAAGAAGGGGCTATGTCACTGGTGGGCAGGAGTGGGGCCTGACTGGGAGGACATCGAAGAAGGGGCTATGTCACTGGTGGGCAGGAGTGGGGCCTGACTAGGAGGACATTGAAGAAGGGGCTATGTCACTGGTGGGCAGGAGCGGGGCCTGACTGGGAGGACATCGAAGAAGGGGCTATGTCACTGGTGGGAAGGAGCGGGGCCTGACTGGGAGGACATCGAAGAAGGGGCTATGTTACTGGTGGGCAGGAGCGGGGCCTTACTGGGAGGACATCGAAGAAGGGGCTATGTCACTGGTGGGCAGGAGCGGGGCCTGACTGGGAGGACATCGAAGAAGGGGCTATGTCACTGGTGGGCAGGAGCGGGGCCTGACTGGGAGGACATCGAAGAAGGGGCTATGTCACTGGTGGGCAGGAGCGGGGCCTGACTGGGAGAACATCGAAGAAGGGGCTATGTCACTGGTGGGCAAGAGAGGGGCCTGACTGGGAGAACATCGAAGAAGGGGCTATGTCACTGGTGGGCAGGAGCGGGGCCTGACTGGGAGAACATCGAAGAAGGGGCTATGTCACTGGTGGGCAGGAGCGGGGCCTGACTGGGAGGAAATCGAAGAAGGGGCTATGTCACTGGTGGGCAGGAGCGGGGCCTGACTGGGAGGACATCGAAGAAGGGGCTATGTCACTGGTGGGCAGGAGTGGGGCCTGACTGGGAGGACATCGAAGAAGGGGCTATGTCACTGGTGGGCAGGAGCGGGGCCTGACTGGGAGGACATCGAAGAAGGGGCTATGTCACTGGTGGGCAGGAGCGGGGCCTGACTGGGAGGACATCGAAGAAGGGGCTATGTCACTGGTGGGCAGGAGCGGGGCCTGACTGGGAGGACATCGAAGAAGGGGCTATGTCACTGGCGGGCAGGAGCGGGGCCTGACTGGGAGGACATCGAAGAAGGGGCTATGTCACTGGCGGGCAGGAGAGGGGCCTGACTGGGAGGACATCGAAGAAGGGGCTATGTCACTGGTGGGCAGGAGCGGGGCCTGACTGGGAGGACATCGAAGAAGGGGCTATGTCACTGGCGGGCAGGAGAGGGGCCTGACTGGGAGGACATCGAAGAAGGGGCTATGTCACTGGTGGGCAAGAGAGGGGCCTGAGATCTCAATGGAGCTCTGACAGAAGGCGCGGGTTACTATCTGTTAAATCATTCAGAAGAGGTTGTAAAAACGTCCCGTGTACGTGAAGCCTTAAAGTATTCCTTGCCAGTTTTGGGAGGGCATCCGGACAAACTAAGGCTGAATTCACCATGAAATTACAGCTGGCTCTCCCAATCACCCCATCTTTGGCACTATTGGGTATCAAGAATGACGAACAAAGGTCCTACCATACTAAGGTACTGATAGCATATCTCCTTTTATTAATGCGAAAAAAAAAAAATATGAAATGGTTGTCCCCATCTACCCCTGTAGTATCCTCCTGGGAGGACATGGTGGATGCTGCCCTCCCTATGTACAAAATGACATATATCAATCAGGGAAAAGTATGGTCCCTATGGATCTCTGATTAGCTGGCCAACATAAGGGACAAGGATGGGGCAGATGGTCTGGGTGAGGAGTTTTGCTCTATGTGAGTCCTTTGAGAACGTCCCCGGAGGACGGGACTTCTGTGTTGTTTCTATTGATGATGTAATACATTGTATATATCTTCTTTATGTTTCTTCTGTATAATGGTGAAATAAAACCACCCCTGTTTGTGTAAGGCTGAATTCACTGGAAGCACCATTACTATTGTTTTTACTGCCACCACCACATACCTAATGTTGTTGGGGGCGGGGCAAATTTCATAAGCCGGCTGTCAGCTGTCAGAAGGAAGTGATCCGGCGGCTGTGCAGCCACTAGATTGCTTCCACTCACCCCTGTAAGTGTCAATCCCCTCCCCCCATGCATCACATGGAGGACTTTTTGTCCCCCTATAGAATGATAAAGTTTAGTGAAAGAAGTGTGAAAAATGAAAGTTCCATCCAAGCACGTACCCCCCCCCCCCCCCCAAAAGAATGCCCCCCCTCACCCCCCCACATACGCACAAGAATGAATGTAATTTACACATGTTGAAGGTGCCTATGCACAAAAACGTTGCTTGTGATACACGTTACATATTACCCCGCATGCTAGACTGAGGCCAATAATTCTTGGCCTATTATTCACCGTTATTTCTAAACTGATGACCTGGAGGGGCTTTTAGAAACGTCCCCCATAAAAAATATAGTGTACCAAAGTTTGTCGCTGTTTCTTGGGAGTACAATTTTAAAGTTTGACACGTTCGGTATCTATTTGCTCTGCAACATCATCTTTTATATATTTTTTTACCAAAAACTTGGATAATATAATGGGGTTGATTTACTAATAGCAAATATACTGCGCACTGCGAGTGTACTCGCTTCTTAGCTTAGTAAATCAGATGAAGCTTCACATCCAAGGAAAATAAAAACAGCATCTTTCAGTAGCAGCTGGTGGGCTTTCCCTCCCCCCCCCCCTCCAGGCAGCGCGGCACTGTCACCCAGCACCCCCTGACCCCCCCGGGAAGTCCATCACTTACTATGTGGATGTGGCGGACTGCGTCCTCCTCTCCTCTCCTCCTGTGTCCTCCTCTCCTCCTGTGTCCTCCTCTCCTGTGTCCTATTCTCCTCCTGTGTCCTCCTCTCCTTCTGTGTCCTCCTCTCCTCTTGTGTCCTCCTCTCCTCCTGTGTACCCCTCTCCTTCTGTGTCCTCCTCTCCTTCTATGTACCCCTCTCCTCCTGTGTCCTCCTCTCCTTCTGTGTCCTCCCCTCCTCTTGTGTCCTCCTCTCCTTCTGTGTCCTCCTCTCCTCTTGTGTCCTCCTCTCCTCCTGTGTACCCCTCTCCTTCTGTGTCCTCCTCTCCTTCTATGTACCCCTCTCCTCCTGTGCCCTCCTCTCCTCCTGTGTACCCCTCTCCTCCTGTGTCCTCCTCTCCTCCTGTGTCCTCCTCTCCTCCTGTGTCCTCCTCTCCTCCTGTGTCCTCCTCTCCTTCTGTGTCCTCCTCTCCTCCCGTGTCCTCCTCTCCTCCTGTGTCCTCCTCTCCTCCTGTGTCTTATTCTCCTCCTGTGTCCTCCTCTCCTCCTGTGTCCTATTCTCCTCCTGTGTCTTCCTCTCCTGCAGTGTCCTCCTCTCCTCCTATGTCCTCCTCTCCTCCCATGTCCTCCTCTCCTCCTATGTCCTCCTCTCCTTCTGTGTCCTCCTCTCCTCTTCTCCTGTGTCCTCCTCTCCTCCTGTGTCCTCCTCTCCTCCTATGTCCTCCTCTCCTTCTGTGTCCTCCTCTCCTCCTGTGTCCTCCTCTCCCCCTATGTCCTCCTCTCCTTCTGTGTCCTCCTCTCCTCTCCTCCTGTGTCCTCCTCTCCTCCTGTGTCCTCCTCTCCTCTTGTGTCCTCCTCTCCCCCTGTGTCCTCCTCTCCTCCTGTGTCCTCCTCTCCTCCTGTGTCCTCCTCTCCTCTCCTCCTGTGTCCTCCTCTCCTCCTGTGTCCTCCTCTCCTCCTGTGTCCTCCTCTCCTCTACTCCTCTGACCTCCTCTTCTGCTGTGTCCTCTGGGCGGTGGCAGCGGTGGGTCCGGCTCCAGCGTGTCTCCTCTTCCACAGCGCTAAGCATCCAATAGGATTGCCCAGCACTTTGGCCAATCAGAAATCAGGTCTCACTGCCCTGTCTCCTGATTGGCGGGGAGTAACTGTAGTGTGAAAATAGCGAAAACTTGTTTGCAATGGTCACACAATTGGGTGGGATTGGAGCGCACTCTCTGCACCCTGAGCCCACCATATTTTGAAGCCTATTAGAGCATCTGGCTCCAATCATGGGCTTCAAAAAACACTCCCGCCCCCTGCCTATCCTCGCCATAGGAATGAATGCATCCGGCATCCTGAAAGGGGCTGGGCACATGGATAGGGAGGGCAGAGGGGGTGCTTGCGGGGGGGCGGCACCCGTGTGCCCACAATGTACGGGCAGCCCCTGGCATTTTTGCTTGTAGATGATTGGAGGATCAGCAGAGATCCCCCTCATTTCTGAGCTGCCCCTCAGATCACAGCAGTTGCAGTATACGGCATATTTGCCTTCAGTAAATCCACCTCATTGTGTTTGTGAGACCTAAAATTGCCTTTAGCATATATTTTACTGAAATTTTGTGTTTTGTGAACTGCTGTGCTGATATCATGTAACATGAAACATTGGAACGAGCACTACTTTATTCTCCAGGGTCTCTGCTTTCATGTTTGGGGGTTTTAATTAATCTTCAGGCCTAAAATGTTTTTTTGAAGCATGTGAGGAAAGAAAGCCATGAAGAGGTCTCTGGCGGTGAGCGGGTTAATCTGAAGACATACCTGTTATGGGGGAGGGGCCGGGCGTGACGCTCACGTCCTTCACACTGGAGTTGAGGCTCGTGGTGTTCAGATCTGTCAGATTGTTTGTAAAGATTGTATTGAGGTTGGTTGTCAGGTTGTTATTGATGAAGTTGATGTCCGTCTGGTTGTTGGGGTAGGTATAGTCTCCGGTGGTGTTCACAACGGTGCTTCCATTTCTGGAAGAAGATTTATGAGAAAAGTGATCAGTAATTGTGCAATCCTACAGAGCTACAGAAACCTCGAGGGGGGGAGGGGAGGGGAGAGGGGCGGGGCAAATACCAATCCAGGGGCGGCTCTAATCCCATCAATATATCAACATTTGAAGATGTCAGGGGGGGACCTTCAGTAGTTCTTCTCCCACTTACCACCAATGTAAGTCCCTTCCGTCCAACAAACTTCATTCAAATGAAGGACACAGGCTGCCAGTCCCCGCCCAGGAACCTCCCCCAACTGACGCATTTCACTCTCATGGGCCTAATCCTAGAAATCTCTTCTTTTCTTTTTTTATTGTTACATTTTATGAACATTGATGAGTCCACTTACCGGACGGAGATCACTCTCATCCCTGAAAAGTATTGCGGTGCCGCCTTCTTATATAACGGTGAGAAGACCTGAGAAGGGAAGCAGAGAATCTCTGACACAGAACGCGATATTTTATACTGATTGACATTAAAGGTCGTTCGTCCTCATTACTCTGCACCGATCCTCGCCAAAATGTCTCAGTGCTCAAATCATTGTACACGTTTTTTTTTTTTTTTAATTTAAATCAAATAATTTTTATTCATTTTTTTTGTTGTAATACATATAATCAAAATATATCAGATTATTCCATTAGATATTTTTGTTGTAATATAAATATATAAACAAATAATATATCAAGTTAATCCATAAAGTATTATAAAGTAAGAGAAAACACAAAACAAACATCTTCCTTCTTAAAGTGTCTTTCCACTTCTGCGGTCCAATTAGAGAGAACCTCATTCTATGTATCTTTGTGTTCCCATTCATACAGAATACATTAAAAAAATATATATAAAAAGTATCTCCTGACGTGTTGTAGCAACACTGTGTGCCGTGGCGTCCATCGCAAAAATCCATCTCTACCTTTTGTACGGATTAAAGCCAGAATCAATGCTATCAGCGGCATCCCGTCCATTAGGGGCACACGGGCGCCGCCCCCTCTATCCCGCCACCCCCCTATATGGTTAAAGGATAGATTCATGCATAGCCACCCCCTATTCATGGATCCGCCCCCTTTCAGGACGCCGGGCGCCTGAATTACAGCGGCGGGGGTGTTTTTTTTTTTTAAGGAGCCAGAGGCTCTAATAGGCTTCAAAATCGTGTGGACTTGGATCGCAGAGCATTGCGCTCGGAGCCCACCCAGGTGTGTTAGAAAAGCAAATGAATATTCACTCTTCTAACACTGAATCGCCTCTCCGCCAATCATGAAGCGCGGGTCTGTTACCTGTTTTCCGATTGGCTGAAAGGTCAGGCGATTTTATTGGACGCCTAGGAGGGGGGGGGGGGAGACACAGGCGGAAGCCGCCGTGATCTCAGAAGGAAAGATGACACAGGAGATGCTGCCAGATGCCCGTCGCAGCCTGTTTCCCTGCTCGATGTGCCCGCCGATCCCCGATGTGCCCGCCAATCCCCGATGTGCCTGCCAATCCCCAATGTGCCCGCCGATCCCTGATGTGCCCGCCGATCCCCGATGTACCCGTTGATCCCTGATATGCCTGCTGATCCCTAATGTGCCCGCCGATCCCCGATGTGCCCGCCGATCCCCGATGTGCCCGCCAATCCCTGATGTGCCCGCCGATCCCTGATGTGCCCGCCGATCCCCGATGTGCCCGCCGATCCCCAATGTGCCCGCCGATCCCTGATGTGCCTGCCAATCCCTAATATGCCCGCCGATCTCTGATGTGCCCGCGGATCCCCGATGTGCCTGCCGATCCCTGATGTGCCCATCGATACCCGATGTGCCTGCCGATCCCCGATGTGCCCACCGATCCCCGATGTGCCCGCCGATCCCTGATGTGCCTGCCGATCCCCGATGTGCCCGCCGATCCCCGATGTGCCCGCCGATCCCCGATGTGCCTGCCAAACCCCGATGTGCCCACGGATCCCCGATGTGCCTGCCGATCCCCGATGTGCCCGCCGATCCCCGATGTGCCCACGGATCCCCGATGTGCCTGCCGATCCCTGATGTGCCCGCCAATCCCCGATGTGCCCGCCGATCCCCGATGTGCCCGCCGATCCCCGATGTGCCCGCTGATCCCCGATGTGCCCGCCGATCCCTGATGTGCCCGCCGATCCCCGATGTGCCTTCCCATCCCCACTGCCGATAGGGTAAGTGCCGGTGGACCGGCAGACAGGGTGATGGGGTTTGAAGTGCTGCCGCCCCCCCCCAAACAAAAAAGCACCAGCCTCCACTGAATGCTATTATTTTTCACGCTCATTCTGATTCCAATGCACCCCTTTCATGCACAATGGGATATCTGCTCTTCTATTTTCAATACAATAGCGGACTGATGTTTTTTATTTCTTTCTGTTTATGTAAATGACCTATTATGGCATTGCTGACAGGATGACGACTGATCTGTCTTATGTACCCTTTTTAAAAAATGTTTTTGTATATTTTTTTATTTACATTTTATTTCGTGTTTGTTATTGATGAACATATTCTAGAACTAAAAAAAAATGCTTTCTCCATTTGATCTACATTTATTATAACATTGTAATCTTATCGGCTCTTCTACCTACTAAAGATATACAACTTTTCTAAACATGGAAGTTTATATTTTGATATCGTATCTGACATGCGATATTTTTCAATAAACAGTCTGTAAACAAAAAAGATGAAAAAAAGGCCTCATGGCAGATTGCAAACATTTCTGAACAGTTGTATGCCCCATACACACGATCGGACATTGATCGGACATTGATCGGACATTGATCGGACATTGATCGGACATTGATCGGACATTGATCGGACATTCCGCCAACAAATCCACGGGATTTTTTCCTTCGGATGTTGGCTCAAACTTGTCTTGCATACACACGGTCACACAAATCTTGTCGGAAATTCCGATCGCCAAGAACGCGGTGACGCACAACACGTACGACGAGCCGAGAAAAATGAAGTTCAATAGCCAGGGCGGCTCTTCTGCTTTACTCTGAGCATGCGTGGAACTTTGTGCGTCGGAATTGTGTACACACGATCGGAATTTGCAACAACAGATTTTGTTGTCTGAAAATTTGAGATCCAGATCTCAAATTTTGTTTGTCGGAAATTCCGACGGAAAATGTCCGATGGAGCCTACACACGATCGGAATTTCCCACAAGCTCCCATCGAACATTTGTTGTCGGAAGTTCAGACCGCGTGTACGGGGCATAACAGTGTCTTTGTCCTCACACGGCCTGGGGACACGCTGAGCCCCCCCTCATTATCATACAATGCAGGTGGCCAGCTTCTAAATCTTTAACTCTTTGTGTCTAGTTTACAACTGATAATTAGCATGCATTAAAAAGGGAATTTACTCCAGAGATAAAACGATTATAAGACTCTGGTCCAGCCGCACCTGGAGTATTCCATCCAGTTCTGGTCACCAGTCGTCAGCAGAAGGGATGTGCTGGAACTGGAGAGAGTCTAGAGAAGGGCAACAAAACTAATATGAGGACTGGAGGATCTCAATTATGAGGAACGACTACAAGTGCTACATTTGTTCTTCTTGGAGAAGAGACATTGAGAGGAGATATGATAGTGATATACAAATATCTCAATGGCGATCCCAGCGTAAGTATGAAACTTTCCAGTCTCAGGGAGTATAAGAAGACACGGGGGCCACACGATGAGACTGGAGGGGAAGAGGTATAAGCTGTGTAGGGGGTTTGTCACTGTCAGGGCAGTAAAGATGTGGAACTCTCTTCTACAATCGGTGGTGTCAGCAGGAAGTATGGATAGTTTTAAAAGACTCTTGGACAGGCATTAATGAAAACAATATACGGGGATATGGGAAATAATTTTTCTACACATACACACCTACCAGTGGCGGCTGGTGGTAATTTTTTTTTGGGGGGGAGGACAACCAGTACCACTCCTCGGCGGTTGGTCGGTTCGTTCGGCGGGCGGATCAGGTGCACTTACAGCTTTCCCTGCTGTCTACGGGCATCGTGGCGGCTTCTGTTTCCTCCCTCCACCTCGACGGCCAATTGGGACTCTTCTCTTTTCGGCAAATTGGAAAACGGGTCTCAGACCTGCGTCTGATTGGCTGGATTGAGGATCAGTGTTACAACAGTGAATATTCATTTGCTATTGTAACACCTGGGTGGGCTCAGGGCTCAATGCTCTGTATCACGAGCCGCCCACCCTATTTTGAAGCCTTTTGACTCTAATTAGGTGCTTCAAAAAAACACCCCCGCCGCTGTAATTCAGGCGCCCGTGGTCCTGAATGACGCCTGAATTGGGGGTGGCATCGGCGGCCCTGGATAGACGTGCTAAGCATGAATCTATCCATTATTCATATACGGGGGTGGTGTGGAGAGAGGGGGCAGCGCCCGCAGTCCTGAATAAAGCCTGAATTGGGGGTGGCCGCGGCGGCCCTGGATAGACGTGCTAAGCATGAATCTATCCCTTATTCATATACGGGGGTGGTGTGGAGAGAGGGGGCAGCGCCCGCGGTCCTGAATGACGCCTGAATTGGGGGTGGCCGCGGCGGTCCTGGATAGACGTGCTAAGCATGAATCTATCCCTTATTCATATAGGGGGGTGGTGTGGAGAGAGGGGGCGGCGCCCGCGGTCCTGAATGACGCCTGAATTGGGGGTGGCCGCGGCGGCCCTGGATAGACGTGCTAAGCATGAATCTATCCCTTATTCATATAGGGGGGTGGTGTGGAGAGAGGGGGCGGTGCCTGTGCGCCCTTAATGGTCGGGCCGCCGCTGACACCGACACAGGCTGGACGGGATGGACTGTTGTCTCTATTCAACCTTACAACTATGTAACTACATGATTATGATAAGGAGATTTGCAGACAAGACGGGGTTAATTATGAACCCCCCCCCCCCAATGCCCCACACACATTCCTCAGGATAATTCACTTCCGGGGTAAGCAAGTAGCAAATTTGAAAACACTTTTTTAAGTTCTGCTATGTGAATGAGAAGATGTAACAAATATACAGTAGAGTAGATATTGTCCCAATTTGGCTACAAAAGTGGAAATGCTCTTTGAATCTCCATCTCTGGTTTACCATTTGGATATATTTGGGAAAATGCTGGAAGACATTGGAAATGATCGATTCTTCTCTTCATTACAGGATGTCCTGACATTTACTCACCTGAATAATTAAACTTTCAAACTCTTTGTATTGTGGAGATAAATTGTTTTTCAGTTCTTCGGTGAATTCCCGACCCAATGAAATCACGGCATGGATTTCTTTTACGGGAACATTTCCTGCAATATAAAGGCATACTCGTCACCCCAATGTGATCGTCCAGTGCACACCGTCACACCGCCAGCATAGTCATTCCGGGGGACCTGAACTCAGGTAGTCTTATAGAGAACATCTAGACATGGTAACTGTGCCTAAGAAGTACCCCGAAAGATTTACCCCCCCCCTTCATCTTAGGTCAATGATGTCTCTGACTCTCAGGGGTTTTACAGCAGAATTTGGGTTGTCTCTTCTCACCGTTCTCCTTGCTGGAGGGGAAGCTGTTCCTGCCATTCTACAGTGCAAGGATCTCCCTGCTTCTGCTTCATTCTATCTATGGATCTGTACTGACTGAATCTCTTCTGTCGTGGGGCAGCAATAGCATGAGGAAGCAAATACCAAGATGGCCACCTCCAGACAGAGGGACAGTGTGGAACAGGTGAGGACTGGGGAAAAGATAAGCTGCCCGCAGATTAAAAGCAATAATAATGAATAGTCCTTTGCCCTCTGCCCCTGATTTTTTTTTTTACATAGATTCCACAGTTCATGTCCTCTTTAACCACTTCATCTCTGGAAGGTTTTACCCCCTTCTTGACCAGGCCATTTTTTGTTATTCAGCACTGCGCTACTTTAACTGACAATTGCACAGGCATGTAACGCTGTACCCAAACAAAATTTATTTCATTTTCTTCACACAAATAGAGCTTTCTTTTGGTGGTATTTGATCACCTCTGCTTTTTTTTATTTTTTATTATATAAACGAACATTTCCTAAAATTTTGAAAGAAAAATAACAATATTTTTTACTATCTGCTATAAAACATATTCAATAAAAAATACAAAAAACCCCCCCCAAAAAAAAAAACAAAATCAAATTTCTTCAAAATTTTGGACCAATATGTATTCTGCTACGTGTCTTTGGAAAAAAAATCCCAATAAGTGTATATTGATTGGTTTGCAATAAAGTTATCACATCTACAAACTATGGGATGTTTACTAGAATTTTGTTTTTTTTAATATTACTGATCAGTGACTTATAATGGGACTGCGATGAGCAATCTGACACTAACTTACACTTTGTGGGAACTGACATTGATGTCACCAGTGACACTAATACAGTGATTAGTGATAATACTATGCACTGTCACTGTACTAATGACACTGGCTGGGGAAGGGTTAACTTCTCGGGTGACCAAGTGGTTAACTTTGTGTCTAACAATGTTTAATCTGTGTACCTCCCTGCTTTGGCACATCACTGCTGGCAGTAGAGAGCTCTGTGTTTTTTACCGACACAGGTATCTCTTCTGTGATTCGCTCAGCCGTTTAGAGGGTCCTGGACCTGCTGAACGGCTTGTGCTCTAGCGAATGACAGCACAGCCGGGGTGGCGGGCATGTGCAGTCGCGTTCCCTCTAACCGGAAATGCATTACACGTATATTTACATGATTCTGCACTTTATAAGTAAAGCTTGAAAAGTGGTTAAAGAATCTCAAATCTAATGGAAAACTTGTTGTTTTAAAATAACCATAATAAATATGGCCAGTCACTAGGTCTTAAAATGATCTGTAGGACAACCATTCTAGGTCCAGGCTGATATTTTCACTGAATATCTGCTGTGCTATGAATGTATACCTCCATAGCAGGATCTTCATCCATGAACAGCCTAATGAGTTAGGCAACAAAATCAGAACAAAGTTATACCCCCCCCCCCCCCCTCCTAATAGAGCCAGTACTGTCTAGACTCCCAGGCCACAAGACCAAAGCTAGAAGTGGGATTTCTTGGAAAGCGATAACAATAGTTTTATCTGATTTCACCCCATACATATCACTCACATCCCCAGCTCATACCTAAAACAACGCCAACTTCATCTTCTCCATTCTCACAGTTTTGACCAGTAGTGTGAGGAGGACATAACGTTGATGACCTGGATGTTGAAACCTTTAATCCAGTAGAACTTATTCTTCCTGTAATAAACTCTGAAGTGCTGGATTGTGATGCTAATGTGACCTGGCCAGTCTGTTTATCATTTGAAAAAGATCTTTCAGTAGATGAACTTGTTGGAATGATTTCCGATATTGCAGAAGTCGGCAAAGTTGGTATTGAATGTGAAGTCTCAGCCGGTATTGTTAGTTTTGATTCCACTGAAGAACTTGGTGTGCCTATTTCAGTTGTCAAGAATTCTGATAATGTTGTTTGAGGAATATTTGACGTTTGGACAATTGGCCTGGTTGAGGTAGACTTAGCAATACTTGACATCTCCAAAACTGTTGAGGAGTGGAGTGTTGGTTCAGAATGTAATGAAGTCCCTGATGTTGGTGTTGTCTGTAAAGTTCTGGATGGTGTTGAAGTACCCAGAGATATTTTTCGTTCTGTTGATGGAGAAACTTCTGATGTTGGAGATGAATGTGATGTTTCAGATGATAATGAGGTTTGTGATGCTGGGGTGGTGTGCGTTAGAACAAGAGGTGAAGTTGATGGAGATACTTCTTCAGTAGAAGCAGATAATTTAGTTAAAGTTGATGCCCCAGTTGTTTGAGAACTAGTCACTGATTCCATCTTCAATGTACTTGTGTCGGTCATTGTTGGAGACATTGTTGGTGCAATTGACTGTGAGGTTTTCAGTGCAGTGGAGGATTCTGATGGTTTCTGAGTAGAGGATGTGGAGCTCACAGACATGCTGTGTGATGTGCCCACAGAGGGCGTTGATTCTGTTGATGCAGAAACTTCTGATGTTGAAGATGAATGTGATGTTTCGGGTGACATTGATGTTTGTGTTGCTGGGGAAGTGTGCGATGGAACAAGAGGTGAAGTTGATGGAGATACTTCTTCAGTAGAAGCAGATGCTTTGGATATAGTTGATCCCTCAGATGTCTGATAAACAGTAGAGGTATCACTTTTCAATGTACTAGAAGGACTTGTGTCTGTCATTGTTGGTACAATTGATTGTGTGTTTTCTAGTGGAGTGTTGGACTCTGATGATAGATGAGTAGAGGATGTAGAGCTCACAGACATGCTGTGTGATGTGCCCATAGAGGGCGTTGATTCTGTTGATGCAGAAACTTCTGATGTTGGAGATGAATGTGATGTTTCAGGTGACGTTGATGTTTGTGTTGTTGGGGAAGTGTGTGATGGAACAAGAGGTGAAGTTGGTGAAAATGCCGCTTCAGTAGAAGCAGATGCTTTGGATACAGTTGATCCCTCAGATGTCTGAAAAACAGTAGATGTATCACTTTTCAATGTACTAGAAGGACTTGTGTCGGTCATTGTTGGAGACATTGTTGGTACAATTGATTGTGAGGTTTTCAGTGTAGTAGAGGATCCTGGAAGTTGATGAGTAGAGGATATAGAGCTCACAGACATCGTGTGTGATACAGCGGAAGAGGGTGTTGATTCTGTTGATGCAGAAACTTCTGATGTTGGAGATGAATGTGATGTTCCGGGTGACATTGATGTTTGTGTTGCTGGGGAGGCGTGCGATGGAACAAGAGTGGAGGTTGATGGAGATACTTCTTTAGTAGATGCAGATGCTTTGGATACAGTTGATGCCTCAGATGTCTGATAAACAGTTGATGTATCACTTTTCAATGTAATAGACGGACTTGTGTCTGTCATTGTTGAAGACATTGTTGGTACAATTGATTGTGTGCTTTCTAGTGGAATGGATGACTCTGATGATTGATAAGTAGAAGATGTAGAGCTCACAAACATGGTGTGTGATATAGCTGAAGAGGGTGTTGATTCTGTTGATGCAGAAACTTCTGATGTTGGAGATGAATGTGATGTTTCGGGAGACATTAATGTTTGTGTTGCTGGGGGGGTGTGCGATGAAACAAGAGGTGAAGTTGATGGAGATACTTCTTCAGTAGAGACAGATGGTTTGGTTACAGTTGATCCCTCAGATGTCTGATAAACAGTAGATGTATCACTTGTCAATGTACTAGAAAGACTTCTTTCTGTCATTGTTGGAGATATTGTTGGTACAATTGATTGTGAGGTTTCCAGTGGAGTAGAGGACTCTGATGGTTGATGAGTAGAGGATGTAGAGCTCACAAACATGGTGGTTGATATAGCCGAAGAGGGTGTTGATTCTGTTGATGCAGAAACTTCTGATGTTGGAAATGAATGTGATGTTTCGGGTGACGTTGATGTTTGTGTTGCTGGAGAAGTGTGCGATGGAACAAGAGGTGAAGTTGATGGAGATACTTCTTCAGTAGAAGCAGATACTTTGGATACAGTTGATCCCTCAGATGTCTGATAAACAGTTGATGTATCACTTGTCAATGTAATAGAAGGACTTGAGTCTGTCATTGTTGAAGACATTGTTGGTACAATTGATTGTGAGGTTTCTAGTGGAGTGGATGACTCTGATGATTGATGAGTAGAGGATGTGGAGCTCACAGACATGGTGTGTGATATAGCTGAAGAGGGTGTTGATTCTGTTGATGCAGAACCTTCTGATGTTGGAAATGAATGTGATGTTTCAGGTGGCGTTGATGTTAGTGATGCTGGAGAGGTGTGCGATGGAACAAGAGGTGAAGTTGATGGAGATACTTCTTCAGTAGAGGCAGACGGTTTGGCTACAGATGATCCCTCAGATTTCTGAAAAACAGTAGATGTATCACTTTTCAATGTACTAGAAGGACTTTTGTCTGTCATTGTTGGAGACATTGTTGGTACAATGGATTGTGAGGTTTCCAGTGGAGTGGAGGACTCTGATGGTTTCTGAGTAGAGGATGTAGAGCTCACAAACATGGTGTGTGATATAGCCGAAGAGGGTGTTGATTCTGTTGATGCAGAACCTTCTGATGTTGGAGATGAATGTGATGTTTCAGGTAACGTTGATGTTTGTGTTGCTCGGGAAGTGTGCGATGGAACAAGAGGTGAAGTTGGTGAAGATACCTCTTCAGTAGAAGCAGATGCTTTGGATACAGTTGATCCCTCAGATGTCTGAAAAACAGTAGATGTATCACTTTTCAATGTACTAGAAGGACTTGTGTCGGTCATAGTTGGAGACATTGTTGGTTCAATTGATTGTGAGGTTTTCAGTGCAGTGGAGGATCCTGAAAGTTGATGAGTAGAAGATATAGAGCTCACAGACATTGTGTGTGATACAGCGGAAGAGGGTGTTGATTCTGTTGATGCAGAAACTTCTGATGTTGGAGATGAATGTGATGTTTCGGGAGACGTTGATGTTTGTGTTGCTGGGGGTGTGTGCGATGGAACAAGAGGTGAAGTTGATGGAGATACTTTTTCAGTAGAGGCAGATGGTTTGGCTACAGTTGATCCCTCTGATGTCTGATTAACAGTAGATGTATCACTTTTCAATGTACTAGAAGGACTTTTGTCTGTCATTGTTGGAGACATTGTTGCTACAATGGATTGTGAGGTTTCCAGTGGAGTAGAGGATTCTGATGGTTTCTGAGTAGAGAATGTAGAGCTCATAAACATGGTGGTTGATATAGCCGAAGAGGGTGTTGATTCTGTTGATGCAGAAACTTCTGATGTTGGAGATGAATGTGATGTTTCAGGTGACGTTGATGTTTGTGTTGCTCGGGAAGTGTGCGATGGAACAAGAGGTGAAGTTGGTGAAGATACCTCTTCAGTAGAAGCAGATGCTTTGGATACAGTTGATATCTCAGATGTCTGATAAACAGTGGATGTATCACTTTTCAATGTAATAGAAGGACTTGTGTCTGTCATTGTTGAAGACATTGTTGGTACAATTGATTGTGAGGTTTCTAGTGGAGTGGAGGACTCTGATGATTGATGAGTAGAGGATGTGGAGCTCACAGACATTGTGTGTGATATAGCCGAAGAGGGTGTTGATTCTGTTGATGCAAAGACGTCTGATGTTGGAGATGAATGTGATGTTTCGGGAGACGTTGATGTTTGTGTTGCTGGGGAAGTGTGCGATGGAACAAGAGGGGAAGTTGGTGAAGATACCTCTTCAGTAGAAGCAGATGCTTTGGATACAGTTGATCCCTCAGATGTCTGATTAACAGTAGATGTATTACTTTTCAATGTACTAGAAGGACTTGTGTCTGTCATTGTTGGAGACATTGTTGCTACAATGGATTGTGAGGTTTCCAGTGGAGGGGAGGACTCTGATGGTTTCTGAGTAGAGGATGTAGAGCTCACAAACATGGTGTGTGATATAGCCAAAGAGGGTGTTGATTCTGTTGATGCAGAACCTTCTGATGTTGGAGATGAATGTGATGTTTCAGGTAACGTTGATGTTTGTATTGCTGGGGAAGTGTGCGATGGAACAAGAGGGGAAGTTGGTGAAGATACCTCTTCAGTAGAAGCAGATGCTTTGGATACAGTTGATCCCTCAGATGTCTGAAAAACAGTAGATGTATCACTTTTCAATGTACTAGAAAGACTTGTGTCGGTCATTGTTGGAGATATTGTTGGTACAATTGATTGTGAGGTTTCCAGTGGAGTAGAGGATTCTGATGGTTGATGAGTAGAGGATGTAGAGCTCACAAACATGGTGTGTGATATAGCCAAAGAGGGTGTTGATTCTGTTGATGCAGAAACTTCTGATGTTGGAGATGAATGTGATGTTTTGGGTGACGTTGATGTTTGTGTTGCTGGCGAGGTGTGCAATGGAACAAGAGGTGAAGTGGATGAAGATACTTCTTTAGTAGAAGCAGATGCTTTGGATTCAGTTGATGCCTCAGATGTCTGATAAACAGTTGATGTATCACTTTTCATTGTAAGAGACGGACTTGTGTCTGTCATTCTGGAAGACATTGTAGGTACAATTGATTGTGAGGTTTCTGGTGGAGAGGATGACTCTGATGATTGATGATTAGAGGATGTAGAGCTCAGAGACATGGTGTGTGATATACCCGAAGAGGGTGTTGATTCTGTTGATGCAGAAACTTCTGATGTTGGAGATGAATGTGATGTTTCAGGTGATTTTGATGTTTGTGTTGCTGGGGAGGTGTGTGATGGAACAAGAGGTGAAGTTGATGGAGATACTTCTTTAGTAGAAGCAGATGCTTTGGATTCAGTTGATGCCTCAGATGTCTGATAAACAGTAGATGTATCACTTTTCATTGTAAGAGACGGACTTGTGTCTGTCATTGTTGAAGACATTGTAGGTACAATTGATTGTGAGGTTTCTAGTGGAGTGGAGGACTCTGATGGTTGAAGAGTAGAAGATGTGGAGCTCACAGACATGCTGTGTGATGTGCCCACAGAGGGTGTTGATTCTGTTGATGCAGAACCTTCTGATGTTGGAGATGAATGTGATGTTTCAGGTGACGTTGATGTTAGTGATGCTGGAGAGGTGTGCGATGGAACAAGAGGTGAAGTTGATGGAGATACTTCTTCAGTAGAGGCAGATGGTTTGGCTACAGATGATCCCTCAGATTTCTGATAAACAGTAGATATATCACTTTTCAATGTACTAGAAGGACTTGTATCTGTCATTGTTGGAGACATTGTTGCTACAATGGATTGTGAGGTTTCCAGTGGAGGGGAGGACTCTGATGGTTTCTGAGTAGAGGATGTAGAGCTCACAGACATGGTGTGTGATGTAGCTAAAGAGGGTGTTGATTCTGTTGATGCAGAAGCTTCTGATGTTGGAGATGAATGTGATGTTTCAGGTTGTGTTGATGTTTGTATTATTGGGGAGGTATGCGATGGAACAAGAGGTGAAGTTGATGGAGATACTTCTTCAGTAGAGGCAGACGGTTTGGCTACAGTTAATCTCTCAGATGTCTGATAAACAGTGGATGTATCACTTTTCAATGTACTGGAAGGACTTGTGTCGGTCATTGTTGGAGACATTGTTGGTACATTTGATTGTGAGGTTTCAAGTGCAGTGGAAGATTCTGATGGTTGATGAGTAGAGGATGTAGAGCTTACAGACATCGTGTGTGATACAGCGGAAGAGGTTGTTGATTCTGTTGATGCAGAAACTTCTGATGTTGGAGATGAATGTGATGTTTTGGGTGGTGTTGATGTTTGTGTTGCTGGGGAGGTGTGCGATGGAACAAGAGGTGAGGTTGATGGAGATACTTCTTCAGTAGAGGCAGATGGTTTGGCTACAGTTGATCTCTCAGATGTCAGATAAACAGTAGATGTATCACTTTTCAATGTATTAGAAGGACTTGTGTCTGTCAGTGTTGAAGACATTGTTGATACAATTGATTGTGTGTTTTCTAGTGGAGTTGTGGACTCTGATGGTTGATGAGTAGAGGATGTGGAGCTCACAGACATGCTGTGTGATGTGCCCACAGAGGGTGTTGATTCTGTTGATGCAGAACCTTCTGATGTTGGAGATGAATGTGATGTTTCAGGTAACGTTGATGTTTGTATTGCTGGGGAAGTGTGCGATGGAACAAGAGGGGAAGTTGGTGAAGATACCTCTTCAGTAGAAGCAGATGCTTTGGATACAGTTGATCCCTCAGATGTCTGAAAAACAGTAGATGTATCACTTTTCAATGTACTAGAAAGACTTGTGTCGGTCATTGTTGGAGATATTGTTGGTACAATTGATTGTGAGGTTTCCAGTGGAGTAGAGGATTCTGATGGTTGATGAGTAGAGGATGTAGAGCTCACAAACATGGTGTGTGATATAGCCAAAGAGGGTGTTGATTCTGTTGATGCAGAAACTTCTGATGTTGGAGATGAATGTGATGTTTTGGGTGACGTTGATGTTTGTGTTGCTGGCGAGGTGTGCAATGGAACAAGAGGTGAAGTGGATGAAGATACTTCTTTAGTAGAAGCAGATGCTTTGGATTCAGTTGATGCCTCAGATGTCTGATAAACAGTTGATGTATCACTTTTCATTGTAAGAGACGGACTTGTGTCTGTCATTCTGGAAGACATTGTAGGTACAATTGATTGTGAGGTTTCTGGTGGAGAGGATGACTCTGATGATTGATGATTAGAGGATGTAGAGCTCAGAGACATGGTGTGTGATATACCCGAAGAGGGTGTTGATTCTGTTGATGCAGAAACTTCTGATGTTGGAGATGAATGTGATGTTTCAGGTTGTGTTGATGTTTGTATTATTGGGGAGGTATGCGATGGAACAAGAGGTGAAGTTGATGGAGATACTTCTTCAGTAGAGGCAGACGGTTTGGCTACAGTTAATCTCTCAGATGTCTGATAAACAGTAGATGTATCACTTTTCATTGTAAGAGACGGACTTGTGTCTGTCATTGTTGAAGACATTGTAGGTACAATTGATTGTGAGGTTTCTAGTGGAGTGGAGGACTCTGATGGTTGAAGAGTAGAAGATGTGGAGCTCACAGACATGCTGTGTGATGTGCCCACAGAGGGTGTTGATTCTGTTGATGCAGAACCTTCTGATGTTGGAGATGAATGTGATGTTTCAGGTGACGTTGATGTTAGTGATGCTGGAGAGGTGTGCGATGGAACAAGAGGTGAAGTTGATGGAGATACTTCTTCAGTAGAGGCAGATGGTTTGGCTACAGATGATCCCTCAGATTTCTGATAAACAGTAGATATATCACTTTTCAATGTACTAGAAGGACTTGTATCTGTCATTGTTGGAGACATTGTTGCTACAATGGATTGTGAGGTTTCCAGTGGAGGGGAGGACTCTGATGGTTTCTGAGTAGAGGATGTAGAGCTCACAGACATGGTGTGTGATGTAGCTAAAGAGGGTGTTGATTCTGTTGATGCAGAAGCTTCTGATGTTGGAGATGAATGTGATGTTTCAGGTTGTGTTGATGTTTGTATTATTGGGGAGGTATGCGATGGAACAAGAGGTGAAGTTGATGGAGATACTTCTTCAGTAGAGGCAGACGGTTTGGCTACAGTTAATCTCTCAGATGTCTGATAAACAGTGGATGTATCACTTTTCAATGTACTGGAAGGACTTGTGTCGGTCATTGTTGGAGACATTGTTGGTACATTTGATTGTGAGGTTTCAAGTGCAGTGGAGGATTCTGATGGTTGATGAGTAGAGGATGTAGAGCTTACAGACATCGTGTGTGATACAGCGGAAGAGGTTGTTGATTCTGTTGATGCAGAAACTTCTGATGTTGGAGATGAATGTGATGTTTTGGGTGGTGTTGATGTTTGTGTTGCTGGGGAGGTGTGCGATGGAACAAGAGGTGAGGTTGATGGAGATACTTCTTCAGTAGAGGCAGATGGTTTGGCTACAGTTGATCTCTCAGATGTCAGATAAACAGTAGATGTATCACTTTTCAATGTATTAGAAGGACTTGTGTCTGTCAGTGTTGAAGACATTGTTGATACAATTGATTGTGTGTTTTCTAGTGGAGTTGTGGACTCTGATGGTTGATGAGTAGAGGATGTGGAGCTCACAGACATGCTGTGTGATGTGCCCACAGAGGGTGTTGATTCTGTTGATGCAGAACCTTCTGATGTTGGAGATGAATGTGATGTTTCAGGTGACGTTGATGTTTGTGTTGCTGGGGAAGTGTGCGTTGGAACAAGAGGTGAAGTTGATGAAGATACATCTTCAGTAGAAGCAGATGCTTTGGATGCAGTTGATCCCTCAGATGTCTGAAAAACAGTAGATGTATCACTTTTCAATGTACTAGAAGCACTTTTGTCAGTCATTGTTGGAGACATTGTTGGTACAATTGATTGTGAGGTTTCTAGTGGAGTGGTGGACTCTGATGGTTGATGAGTAGAGGATGTGGAGATCACAGACATGCTGTGTGATGTGCCCACAGAGGGTGTTGATTCTGTTGATGCAGAACCTTCTGATGTTGGAGATGAATGTGATGTTTCAGGTGACGTTGATGTTTGTGTTGCACGGGAAGTGTGCGATGGAATAAGAGGTGAAGTTGATGAAGATACATCTTCAGTAGTAGCAGATGCTTTGGATACAGTTGATCCCTCTGATGTCTGAAAAACAGTAGATGTATCACTTTTCAATGTACTAGAAAGACTTGTGTCGGTCATTGTTGGAGACATTGTTGGTACAATTGATTGTGAGGTTTCCAGTGGAGTAGAGGATTCTGATGGTTGATGAGTAGAGGATGTAGAGCTCACAGACATCGTGTGTGATATAGCCAAAGAGGGTGTTGATTCTGTAAATGCAGAAACTTCTGATGTTGGAGATGAATGTGATGTTTCAGGTGATGTTGATGTTTGTGTTGCTGGAGAAGTGTGTGATGGAACAAGAGGTGAAGTTGATGAAGATACATCTTCAGTAGAAGTAGATGCTTTTGATACAGTTGATCCTTCAGATGTCTGAAAAACAGTAGATGTATCACTTTTCAGTGTACTAGAAGGACTTGTGTCTGTCATTGTTGAAGACATTGTTGGTACAATTGATTGTGTGTTTTCTAGTGGAGTTGTGGACTCTGATGGTTGATGAGTAGAGGATGTGGAGCTCACAGACATGCTGTGTGATGTGCCCACAGAGGGTGTTGATTCTGTTGATGCAGAACCTTCTGATGTTGGAGATGAATGTGATGTTTCGGGTGACGTTGATGTTTGTGTTGCTGGGGAAGTGTGCGTTGGAACAAGAGGTGAAGCTGATGAAGATACATCTTCAGTAGAAGCAGATGCTTTGGATACAGTTGATCCCTCAGATGTCTGAAAAACAGTAGATGTATTACTTTTCAATGTACTAGAAAGACTTGTGTCAGTCATTGTTGGAGACATTGTTGGTACAATTGATTGTGAGGTTTCCAGTGGAGTAGAGGATTCTGATGATTGATGAGTAGAGGATGTAGAGCTCACAGACATGCTGTGTGATGTGCCCACAGAGGGTGTTGATTCTGTTGATGCAGAACCTTCTGATGTTGGAGATGAATGTGATGTTTCAGGTGACGTTGATGTTTGTGTTGCTGGGGAAGTGTGCGATGGAACAAGAGGTGAAGTTGATGAAGATACATCTTCAGTAGAAGCAGATGCTTTGGATACAGTTGATCCCTCAGATGTCTGAAAAACAGTAGATATATCACTTTTCAATGTACTAGAAGCACTTGTGTCAGTCATTGTCGGAGATATTGTTGGTACAATTGATTGTGAGGTTTTTTGTGGAGTGGAGGATTCTGATGTTTGATGAGTAGAGGATGTGGAGCTCACAGACATGCTGTGTGATGTGCCCACAGAGGGTGTTGATTCTGTTGATGCAGAACCTTCTGATGTTGGAGATGAATGTGATGTTTCAGGTGATGTTGATGTTTGTGTTGCTGGAGAAGTGTGTGATGGAACAAGAGGTGAAGTTGATGGAGATGCTTCTTCAGTAGAAGTAGATGCTTTTGATACAGTTGATCCTTCAGATGTCTGAAAAAAAGTAGATGTATTACTTTTCAGTGTACTAGAAGGACTTGTGTCTGTCATTGTTGAAGACATTATTGGTACAATTGATTGTGTGTTTTCTAGTGCAGTGGTTGACTCTGATGGTTTCTGAGTAGAGGATGTGGAGCTCACAGCCATGCTGTGTGATGTGCCCACAGAGGGTGTTGATTCTGTTGATGCAGAACCTTCTGATGTTGGAGATGAATATGATGTTTCAAGTGGCGTTGATGTTTGTGTTGCTGGGGAAGTGTGCGTTGGAACAAGAGGTGAAGCTGATGAAGATACATCTTCAGTAGAAGCAGATGCTTTGGATACAGTTGATCCCTCAGATGTCTGAAAAACAGTAGATGTATCACTTTTCAATGTACTAGAAGGACTTCTGTCGGTCATTGTTGGGGACATTGTTGGTACAATTGATTGTGAGGTTTCCAGTGCAGTGGAGGATTCTGATGGTTGATGAGTAGAGGATGTAGAGCTCACAGACATGGCGTGTGATATAGCTAAAGAGGGTGTTGATTCTGTTGATGCAGAAACTTCTGATGTTGGAGATGAATGTGATGTTTCGGGTGGTGTTGATGTTTGTGTTGCTGGGAAGGTGTGAGATGGAACAAGAGGTGAAGTTGATGGAGATACTTCTTCAGTAGAGGTAGATGGTTTGGCTACAGTTGATCCCTCAGATGTCAGATAAACAGTAGATGTATCACTTTTCAATGTACTAGAAGGACTTGTGTCAGTCATTGTTGGAGACATTGTTGGTACAATTGATTGGGAGGTTTCTAGTGGAGTGGTGGACTCTGATGGTTGATGAGTAGAGGATGTGGAGCTCACAGACATGCTGTGTGATGTGCCCACAGAGGTTGTTGATTCTGTTGATGCAGAACCTTCTGATGTTGGAGATGAATGTGATGTTTCAGGTGACGTTGATGTTTGTGTTGCTGGGGAAGTGTGCGATGGAACAAGAGGTGAAGTTGATGAAGATACATCTTCAGTAGAAGCAGATGCTTTGGATACAGTTGATCCCTCAGATGTCTGAAAAACAGTAGATGTATCACTTTTCAATGTACTAGAAGCACTTGTGTCAGTCATTGTTGGAGACATTGTTGGTACAATTGATTGGGAGGTTTCTAGTGGAGTGGTTGACTCTGATGGTTGATGAGTAGAGGATGTGGAGCTCACAGACATGCTGTGTGATGTGCCCACAGAGGTTGTTGATTCTGTTGATGCAGAACCTTCTGATGTTGGAGATGAATGTGATGTTTCAGGTGACGTTGATGTTTGTGTTGTTGGGGAAGTGTGCGATGGAACAAGAGGTGAAGTTGATGAAGATACATCTTCAGTAGAAGCAGATGCTTTGGATACAGTTGATCCCTCAGATGTCTGAAAAACAGTAGATGTATCACTTTTCAATGTACTAGAAGGACTTCTGTCGGTCATTGTTGGGGACATTGTTGGTACAATTGATTGTGAGGTTTCCAGTGCAGTGGAGGATTCTGATGGTTGATGAGTAGAGGATGTAGAGCTCACAGACATTGCATGTGATATAGCTAAAGAGGTTGTTGATTCTGTTGATGCAGAAACTTCTGATGTTGGAGATGAATGTGATGTTTCGGGTGGTGTTGATGTTTGTGTTGCTGGGGAGGTGTGAGATGGAACAAGAGGTGAAGTTGATGGAGATACTTCTTCAGTAGAGGTAGATGGTTTGGCTACAGTTGATCCCTCAGATGTCAGATAAACAGTAGATGTATCACTTTTCAATGTACTAGAAGGACTTGTGTCAGTCATTGTTGGAGACATTGTTGGTACAATTGATTGGGAGGTTTCTAGTGGAGTGGTGGACTCTGATGGTTGATGAGTAGAGGATGTGGAGCTCACAGACATGCTGTGTGATGTGCCCACAGAGGTTGTTGATTCTGTTGATGCAGAACCTTCTGATGTTGGAGATGAATGTGATGTTTCAGGTGACGTTGATGTTTGTGTTGCTGGGGAAGTGTGCGATGGAACAAGAGGTGAAGTTGATGAAGATACATCTTCAGTAGAAGCAGATGCTTTGGATACAGTTGATCCCTCAGATGTCTGAAAAACAGTAGATGTATCACTTTTCAATGTACTAGAAGCACTTGTGTCAGTCATTGTTGGAGACATTGTTGGTACATTTGATTGTGAGGTTTGTAGTGGAGTGGTGGACTCTGATGGTTGATGAGTAGAGGATGTAGAGCTCACAGACATCGTGTGTGATATAGCCAAAGAGGGTGTTGATTCTGTAGATGCAGAAACTTCTGATGTTGGAGATGAATGTGATGTTTCAGGTGATGTTGATGTTTGTGTTGCTGGAGAAGTGTGTGATGGAACAAGAGGTGAAGTTGATGGAGATGCTTCTTCAGTAGAAGTAGATGCTTTTGATACAGTTGATCCTTCAGATGTCTGAAAAACAGTAGATGTATCACTTTTCAGTGTACTAGAAGGACTTGTGTCTGTCATTGTTGAAGACATTGTTGGTACAATTGATTGTGTGTTTTCTAGTGGAGTGGTTGACTCTGATGGTTGATGAGTAGAGGATGTGGAGCTCACAGCCATGCTGTGTGATGTGCCCACAGAGGGTGTTGATTCTGTTGATGCAGAACCTTCTGATGTTGGAGATGAATATGATGTTTCAAGTGGCGTTGATGTTTGTGTTGCTGGGGAAGTGTGCGTTGGAACAAGAGGTGAAGCTGATGAAGATACATCTTCAGTAGAAGCAGATGCTTTGGATACAGTTGATCCCTCTGATGTCTGAAAAACAGTAGATGTATCACTTTTCAATGTACTAGAAGGACTTCTGTTGGTCATTGTTGGGGACATTGTTGGTACAATTGATTGTGAGGTTTCCAGTGCGGTGGAGGATTCTGATGGTTGATGAGTAGAGGATGTAGAGCTCACAGACATGGCGTGTGATATAGCTAAAGAGGGTGTTGATTCTGTTGATGCAGAAACTTCTGATGTTGGAGATGAATGTGATGTTTCGGGTGGTGTTGATGTTTGTGTTGCTGGGAAGGTGTGAGATGGAACAAGAGGTGAAGTTGATGGAGATACTTCTTCAGTAGAGGTAGATGGTTTGGCTACAGTTGATCCCTCAGATGTCAGATAAACAGTAGATGTATCACTTTTCAATGTACTAGAAGGACTTGTGTCAGTCATTGTTGGAGACATTGTTGGTACAATTGATTGGGAGGTTTCTAGTGGAGTGGTGGACTCTGATGGTTGATGAGTAGAGGATGTGGAGCTCACAGACATGCTGTGTGATGTGCCCACAGAGGTTGTTGATTCTGTTGATGCAGAACCTTCTGATGTTGGAGATGAATGTGATGTTTCAGGTGACGTTGATGTTTGTGTTGCTGGGGAAGTGTGCGATGGAACAAGAGGTGAAGTTGATGAAGATACATCTTCAGTAGAAGCAGATGCTTTGGATACAGTTGATCCCTCAGATGTCTGAAAAACAGTAGATGTATCACTTTTCAATGTACTAGAAGCACTTGTGTCAGTCATTGTTGGAGACATTGTTGGTACAATTGATTGGGAGGTTTCTAGTGGAGTGGTGGACTCTGATGGTTGATGAGTAGAGGATGTGGAGCTCACAGACATGCTGTGTGATGTGCCCACAGAGGTTGTTGATTCTGTTGATGCAGAACCTTCTGATGTTGGAGATGAATGTGATGTTTCAGGTGACGTTGATGTTTGTGTTGTTGGGGAAGTGTGCGATGGAACAAGAGGTGAAGTTGATGAAGATACATCTTCAGTAGAAGCAGATGCTTTGGATACAGTTGATCCCTCAGATGTCTGAAAAACAGTAGATGTATCACTTTTCAATGTACTAGAAGGACTTCTGTCGGTCATTGTTGGGGACATTGTTGGTACAATTGATTGTGAGGTTTCCAGTGCAGTGGAGGATTCTGATGGTTGATGAGTAGAGGATGTAGAGCTCACAGACATGGCATGTGATATAGCTAAAGAGGGTGTTGATTCTGTTGATGCAGAAACTTCTGATGTTGGAGATGAATGTGATGTTTCGGGTGGTGTTGATGTTTGTGTTGCTGGGGAGGTGTGAGATGGAACAAGAGGTGAAGTTGATGGAGATACTTCTTCAGTAGAGGTAGATGGTTTGGCTACAGTTGATCCCTCAGATGTCAGATAAACAGTAGATGTATCACTTTTCAATGTACTAGAAGGACTTGTGTCAGTCATTGTTGGAGACATTGTTGGTACAATTGATTGGGAGGTTTCTAGTGGAGTGGTGGACTCTGATGGTTGATGAGTAGAGGATGTGGAGCTCACAGACATGCTGTGTGATGTGCCCACAGAGGTTGTTGATTCTGTTGATGCAGAACCTTCTGATGTTGGAGATGAATGTGATGTTTCAGGTGACGTTGATGTTTGTGTTGCTGGGGAAGTGTGCGATGGAACAAGAGGTGAAGTTGATGAAGATACATCTTCAGTAGAAGCAGATGCTTTGGATACAGTTGATCCCTCAGATGTCTGAAAAACAGTAGATGTATCACTTTTCAATGTACTAGAAGCACTTGTGTCAGTCATTGTTGGAGACATTGTTGGTACATTTGATTGTGAGGTTTGTAGTGGAGTGGTGGACTCTGATGGTTGATGAGTAGAGGATGTAGAGCTCACAGACATCGTGTGTGATATAGCCAAAGAGGGTGTTGATTCTGTAGATGCAGAAACTTCTGATGTTGGAGATGAATGTGATGTTTCAGGTGATGTTGATGTTTGTGTTGCTGGAGAAGTGTGTGATGGAACAAGAGGTGAAGTTGATGGAGATGCTTCTTCAGTAGAAGTAGATGCTTTTGATACAGTTGATCCTTCAGATGTCTGAAAAACAGTAGATGTATTACTTTTCAGTGTACTAGAAGGACTTGTGTCTGTCATTGTTGAAGACATTGTTGGTACAATTGATTGTGTGTTTTCTAGTGGAGTGGTTGACTCTGATGGTTGATGAGTAGAGGATGTGGAGCTCATAGCCATGCTGTGTGATGTGCCCACAGAGGGTGTTGATTCTGTTGATGCAGAACCTTCTGATGTTGGAGATGAATGTGATGTTGCAAGTGGCGTTGATGTTTGTGTTGCTGGAGAAGTGTGCGTTGGAACAAGAGGTGAAGTTGATGAAGATACATCTTCAGTAGAAGCAGATGCTTTGGATACAGTTGATCTCTCAGATGTCTGATAAACAGTAGATGTATCACTTTTCAATGTACTAGAAGGACTTCTGTCGGTCATTGTTGGAGACATTGTTGGTACAATTGATTGTGAGGTTTCCAGTGGAGTAGAGGATTCTGATGGTTGATGAGTAGAGGATGTGGAGCTCACAGACATGGCGTGTGATATAGCTAAAGAGGGTGTTGATTCTGTTGATGCAGAAACTTCTGATGTTGGAGATGAATGTGATGTTTCGGGTGGTGTTGATGTTTGTGTTGCTGGGGAGGTGTGAGATGGAACAAGAGGTGAAGTTGATGGAGATACTTCTTCAGTAGAGGTAGATGGTTTGGCTACAGTTGATCCCTCAGATGTCAGATAAACAGTAGATGTATCACTTTTCAATGTACTAGAAGGACTTGTGTCTGTCAGTGTTGAAGACATTGTTGGTACAATTGATTGTGTGTTTTCTAGTGGAGTTGTGGATTCTGATGGTTGATGAGTAGAGGATGTGGAGCTCACAGACATGCTGTGTGATGTGCCCACAGAGGTTGATGATTCTGTTGATGCAGAATCTTCTGATGTTGGAGATGAATGTGATGTTTCAGGTGACGTTGATGTTTGTGTTGCTGGGGAAGTGTGTGATGAAACAAGAGGTGAAGTTGATGAAGATACATCTTCAGTAGAAGTAGATGCTTTGGATACAGTTGATCCCTCAGATGTCTGATAAACAGTAGATGTATCACTTTTCAATGTACTAGAAGGACTTGTGTCTGTTGTTGTTGGAGACATTGTAGGTACAATTGATTGTGAGGTTTCCAGTGGAGTGGAGGATTCTGATGGTTGATGAGTAGAGGATGTGGAGCTCACAGACATGCTGTGTGATATAGCCAAAGAGGGTGTTGATTCTGTTGATGCAGAAACTTCTGATGTTGAAGATGAATGTGATGTTTCGGGTGACGTTGATGTTTGTGTTGCTGGGGAAGTGTGTGATGAAACAAGAGGTGAAGTTGATGAAGATACATCTTCAGTAGATGTAGATGCTTTGGATACAGTTGATCCCTCAGATGTCTGAAAAACAGTAGATGTATCACTTTTCAAAGTACTAGAAGGACTTGTGTCGGTCATTGTTGGAGACATTGTTGGTACATTTGATTGTGAGGTTTCCAGCGCAGTGGAGGATTCTGAGGTTTGATGAGTAGAGGATGTAGAACTCACAGACATGGTGTTTGTCATATTGTCTTCAGTGTGACTATTCTTTGTAGACTGGAATGCGGACGAAAGGGGTAATGAGGTAGATAGCTCCTGAGAAGTGCTCAGAACATTTGTAACCGCAGAAGTTGACACTGAAGAGTCACTGCGACTTAATGTGACCTCAGAAAGCGATGAAATTGTTGAGTCTGTCTGTTCTGAGTTGTGGACGGTTGTCTCTGATGAAAATGTTGGACTCTGGGTGGAAAGCGTTAAAGTCTCATTATTTGTCACAGTAATAGATGAAGTATCATAGTTTGTAATCCCAGTAGTGGCACCCTGAGAGGTAGGTGTCCAAGAATATGAACTCGTTACATCTGTAGATGACTTCATTTGAGTTGTTTCTGCAGAACTGGGAGAAGTCATTACAGTAGTAGAGTTTGTTGTAGAAGGTCCTGTCGTATTTGTAGCAGTGCTTCTACTAGTAGTAAGTTCTGATTGCGTTGTGGTAGCTTGTGTTCCTGCAGTGAGAAATTAAAGATATATAATTATATACATTGCAATATTAATGCTTAAAATGTATTTGAGAGTATAATATGTTAAAACAGAAGATTCCAACAATAGAATTTGGTGTGAATTACACCAAAAAATTATTTAAAAAGGACTTGAGACTCAATTTATGATAATTATAGTATGGCCACCATATCATCGGGAATGTATTATCATCCCTTATAAAACGTTTGTACATACCATTGCTCATATCACCTAGATCAGGACTATATCGGCACCTTAACCATTCTAAATGGTCAAAGTTTACTTCGTATAAAAAACGACATATTTATTTAAACAAATTTCCAGTTGAAACAGCACAAATCTTGCATCGAAATTTGGGCCTGCGCAATATATACAGTATAACCTATTTAGAGGGCGCTTCCGTTACTAGCAGTCTTTTATATGTACGAGGGGTCTTCGAAAAGTTTCTGCACCTTTTTTATATTTACTAGAGTTAAAGCGGAGTTCCACCCAAAAGTGGAACTTCCGCTCATCGGATTCCTCCCCCCCTCCGGTGTCACATTTGGCACCTTTCAGGGGGGAGGGGGGTGCAGATACCTGTCTAAGACAGGTATCTGCACCCACTTCCCGGAATAGACTCCCATGGGAGTCACGCCCCCTCCCGCACTCCCCCGCTGTCTCCTGGGAAAGACACAGGTCCCAGGAGATAGCGGGGACCATTGAGAAAGCGCAGCGCGACTCGCGCATGCGCAGTAGGGAATCGGGAAGTGAAGCCGCAACGCTTCACTTCCTGATTCCCTCACTGAGAATGGCGGCGGCAGCACCTGAGGATCGAGGGACGGTTCGGTCTCGGGTGCCGACATCGCTGGACCCCGGGACAGGTGAGTGACCTTATTTTAAAAGTCAGCAGCTGCAGTATTTGCAGCTGCTGACATCTAGAAAAAAAATTTTTCGCGGAAAATGTGTGGGAATTTTTTGAAGAACCTGTGTTTTTTTTTTCACATGGGACAGTTGCTGGACTAATTGGTATATACAGTGACCACCATTACTAAGCTGTGGAGGATTCTTTGATGACCCCCTCTTGTGCCCTATCTGTTGTGGGATAACGATGGCTTTTCGGGGACATCAAGTAAAGCGTGTGTTATATGTAAACCAAGAGGTGCAATAAAAGGCGAATCGTTGCTAGTTGTGATTCTACCTCTTGATATATTCCACTCGTAGCACTGTGATTGAGACTGATGAAGGAAGCAATTGGCTCTTCGGAAACGCATTCCGTGTCCACGCTGTGTTCATCCACATCTGGTGTCTGCTCTGGGCAACTGGGTTCCCCCCCCTCACGGCAGCTACCCCTGGCAGCAGGGCCGGCCCTGCCATGGGTCCCGCTGGGATCATTGGACCCAGGTGGCACTTTAAGAGGGGCAGCAAATTGGTGACTAAGAACAGGGCCAGCCTGACCACTCGGGCAGCTACTAGGGTGCCCATGAGAGGCCTCTGTCCTGGACACTCCTACTAGTTCGTACAGAAAGAAACGAGTAGGAGCAGGGGAGGGCTGACATGGAATGGGGGTGGTGTGTACATGGAGGTATCCTGATGATTTCACTGCAGGGCCCCCTGTAGACATGGGGTGGGGGGGTGGGGGAGCTGCAAGTGATTTTACCATTTATAATAAATTGGCATACTAGACTATCGAGGGTTCCTGGTGCTTCTTCCCCTCCTTGTTTCTCATTGCAGGAAGTGGAGGTCTTCATTAACCCACCAGATACCAATCCTTAAGAAAAAAAAAAAAAGGCCCCATTCACATCTCAGCATTTTGTAGCTGGAAGCTCAAAGCCCCAAAACGCTGGAGGAGAAAAAAATCAATTATTCCCAATGAAGACGGATCACATCTCCACTCCAAGTCACCTGACGCCAAAAACGCCTGACGCCAAAAACGCCTGAAGCTCAAGAAAGTTCTGGAGTTTTTTTTGTCGCTCTAATCGGGCAGATGTGAGCGTTTTTGGCACGTTTTTATTCCCACAGAAATGAATGGAATTGTACCATTAGCGTGTTTTTTGTGCGCATTTGCGCGTTTTGTCGTGTGTGTTTGTGTGATTTTCTGCTCAAATTAAAAAATAAAAAAATGAAATGGCAATAATATATGAATAAATAAATGTTAAATAAATACACAAATAACTAAGCATCATCATAAATAATAATAAAAAAAAATAATATGTAATAATACATAAATAAATACTAATCAACCCCTAACCTTAAAAAAATTAAATAATTATTACTAATAATAATACTTAAGCACCCAAACAAAAAAATTCTAATAATGATAATAATTTATTTATTTGCTTTGTGTTAGGGTTTTTAGTTATTTATTATTATTTTTTCAAATTATATTTATTTATTTATTTATTATTACTTAGTATTCATTTATTGAATGTATTTATCATTTATTTATTATTATTTGTATTTGTTTGTGTATTTATTTTACATTTATTTACTCATTTATTATTATTGTTATTATTATTATTATTATTATTATTATTATTATTATTATTATTATTATTATTATTATTATTATGTATTAATACATTAATAAATATTAATCAACCCCTAACCTTAAAAAATTAAATTCATTATTATTATTATTATTATTATTATTATTATTATTATTATTATTATTATTATTAATAATAATAATAATAATAATAATAATAATAATAATACACCCAAACCCGAACAAAAAATACTAATAATAATTTATTTATTTATTTTGTTAGGGTTAGGGTGTTTATTTATTTATTTATTTATTTTTTAATTATATTTATTTATTTTTTAGTACTTAGTATTCATTTATTGAATTTATTTATCATTTATTTATGATTATTTTAATTTCTGTATTTATTTTATGTTTATTTATTTATTTATTTATTATTATTATTATTATTATTATTATTATTATTATTATTATTATTATTATTATTAGTAGTAGTAGTAGTAGTAGTAGTAGTAGTAGTAGTAATAACACCCTAACCCTATCAAAAAATAAATAAATAACCCTAACCCCTAATCCTAACTCCAGCCCTAACCTAACCTTAACTCTAACCCCTTACCCTAACGAAAATAAAAATAATAATAATAAATTATTATTAATAATAATAATAAAAAACATAATAAAAGCTAACGGAAAAGCTAAAGAAAGCCGAAATACCCAGGAATAAATGAAACAGATTCTAGTTTTTTCTATTGGCTAATAAAGAAAATGGCAAAGCTCAAAACTCTGTATAAAAAACGTGCAAACCGCACATAAAACTGTGCCAAAATTGTGCATTAAAAATGCGCCCCCCCGCCCCCCCACACACACAAAGATGCTACGCACAAGTGTGAAAGCAGATTAACGGCACAGCGATCAGCAACAATGGGGGCCGAGGTTAAAAATTGGGGTGGAATTCCGCTTTAAGGTTCTGATATTATAAAGGAATTTTAAAGGAAACTTCACCTTTTATAAATCCCCCCCCCCCCTGGGTGTGGCCATCCTGTATAATAATTACTCTTCTCACAAATTCGGTGATCTTCTCTCTTACATGGTACCAGCCGGACCCCCTTCATGCTGCACACTGCTCCCCATTCATCCCTATAGCTGTACTCTGTGTGTCCCCCAGAGTACAACCCCCCCCATAAAAATTAATGGTGGGGGCACAGATCACATGCCCCGTCTATGGAGGAGAGGGCTAGGACCATGTCCCAGGAAAGATTACTGTATCGGGGGGGGGTGTTATCCCAGGTGGGGGGACACAGAGGGGGATATTATCCCAGGTGGGGGGACTCAGAGGGGGGGCATTATCCCAGGTGGGGGGAGTCAGAGGGGGGTATTATCCCAGGTGGGGGGAGTCAGAGGGGGGTATTATCCCAGGTGGGGGGACTCAGAGGGGGATATTATCCCAGGTGGGGGGACACAGAGGGGGGTATTATCCCAGGTGGGGGGACACAGAGGGGGGTATTATCCCAAGTGGGGGGGAATCAGAGGGGGGTTATTATCCCAAGTGGGGGGGAATCAGAGGGGGGGTATTATCCCAGGTGGGGGGGAATCAGAGGGAGGTATTATCCCAGGTGGGGGGACTCAGAGGGGGATATTATCCCAGGTGGGGGGGACTCAGGGGGGGTATTATCCCAGGTAGGGGGGACTCAGAGGGGGGTATTATCCCATGTGGGGGGACTCAGAGGGGGGGCATTATCCCAGGTGGGGGGAGTCAGGGGGGGTATTATCCCCAAGTGGGTGGAGTCAGAGAGGGGGTATTATCCCAGGTGGGGGGACTCAGAGGGGGGTATTATCCCAGGTGGGGGGACTCAGGGGGGGTATTGTCCCAAGTGGGTGGAGTCAGAGAGGGGGTATTATCCCAGGTGGGGGGACTCAGAGGGGGGTATTATCCCAGGTGGGGGGACTCAGAGGGGGGTATTATCCCAAGTGGGGGGAGTCAGAGGGGGGGTATTATCCCAGGTGGGGGGAGTCAGGGGGGGTATTATCCCAGGTGGGGGGAGTCAGAGGGGGGTATTATCCCAGGTGGGGGGACACAGAGGGGGGTATTATCCCAGGTGGGGGGACTCAGGGGGGTATTATCCCAGGTGGGGGGACTCAGAGGGAGGGATTCATAAGAAGACAATTAAAGGCAAATTGTCCTTTAAATCCCCCCCCACTGGATGAAGTTTTTGTAGGTCGGGGGTTCCTCTTTTCCCATATTACGGTTCCCACGCCTGTCGTAAGTCGGTGAAATCTCCCCAATCAGGATGTGATAATTTCCTGACCCGGGTTCTTTCCCTTCTCCGCCTTTTCAAAAAAAGAATAAAGACATTTGCCCGGAATTGGGTTCCAAAGCAGAACTAGCAACGCATTTCATTCTAATCGTTAAACATCATTGATCGTTTTTCTGCACCTTTGTTTCCAGTGAAAGCAGTCCAGGAAAAGTGACAGGAAATGGGAACAAATATAACATTGTCAGGGGGGAGGGGGAGGGGGGGGTTCGAACAATTGTAGTAAATAGTTCTATTCCTTTTGTTAAAAGGATTTTGTCCATGGAAAAAAAATGGTGATAGTTGTTACCCCCCCATCCCCCACCCCCCCCTCATCCCCCATCCCCCCCTCATCCCCCATCCCTCCCACCCCCCCCACCCCCATCCCTCATCCCTCCATCCGTCACCCCCCACTTAGAGCAGCATCTGCAGTGCAGGAAGAGATACAATGTTATTATTATTATTATAATACAATGATATTATTATACAATGTTATTCTCTATTTATATATCATATATAACAAAGTATATTTAACTCCTTATAGTAACTCTGGTCAGCTGAATATTCTCTTTGGTCCTCGTCGTCTCCTTAGCTATTTTTTTTTTTTTTTGCTGATTTTTTTATTACACAATATTGCCAGGAGAAAGCCTTGTTTCTACTGAAAAAACAATATATGTGTTATTTTGTAAAATTAGGTAATGATAAAGCTATTAGCCAATCATGAGGCCCATAGTTGAAATGCTTCATTGTGAGAGCTGAACCGGTTAAGGCCGCAATACCCCCAACAATCCTCTAGGTGTCGTATTTGTCAATGATTTGGTCAAAGAGATGATTGCAGGTGTCTGAGCTCAGAGGAAGTCATTGCTGATCTCTCTTCTCTCTCATAAAATGCAATACAAAAATATGTATGAATTGATTAGGAAATACAGAGGATTATTATTATAAGTTATATATATATATATTATTATTATTATTATACAGGATTTATATTATTATTATACAGGATTTATATGGCGCCAACAGTTTGCGCAGCGCTTTACAGTGTAAAGGGAGACAATACAATTACAATACAATAAAATACAAAGGGGTTAGGAGGACCTTGTTCCGGGGAGCTTACGATCTAATAGGGAGGGGGGTATTATCCCAGGTGGGGGGAGTCAGGGGGGGTATTATCCCAAGTGGGTGGAGTCAGAGAGGGGGGTATTATCCCAGGTGGGGGGACTCAGAGGGGGGGCATTATCCCAGGTGGGGGGACTCAGGGGGGTATTATCCCAGGTGGGGGACTCAGAGGGGGGTATTATCCCAGGTGGGGGGACTCAGAGGGGGGTATTATCCCAGGTGGGGGGACTCAGAGGGGGGTATTATCCCAAGTGAGGGGAGTCAGAGGGGGGGTATTATCCCAGGTGGGGGGGACTCAGAGGGGGGTATTATCCCAAGTGGGGGGAGTCAGAGGGGGGGTATTATCCCAGGTGGGGGGGACTCAGAGGGGGGTATTATCCCAAGTGGGGGGGTCAGAGGGGGGTATTATCCCAGGTGGGGGGGACTCAGAGGGGGGTATTATCCCAAGTGGGGGGAGTCAGAGGGGGGTATTATCCCAAGTGGGGGGAGTCAGAGGGGGGTATTATCCCAGGTGGGGGGACTTGGGGGGGGTATTATCCCAGGTGGGAGGACTCAGAGGGGGGTATAATCCCAGGTGGGCGGACTCAGAGGGGGATTATTATCTCAGGTGGGGGCACTCAGGGGGAGGGAATTAATAAAAAGACAATTAAAGGCAAATCGTCCTTTAAACCCCCCCCCCACTGGATGAAGTTTTTGTAGGTCGGGGGTTCCTGTTTTCCCATATTACGGTTCCCATGCCTGTCGTAAGTCGGTGAAATCTCCCCAATCAGGATGTGATAATATCCTGACCCGGGTTCTTTCCCTTCTCCACCTTTTCAAAAAAAGAATAAAGACATTTGCCCGGAATTGGGTTCCAAAGCAGAACTAGCAACGCATTTCATTCTAATCGTTAAACGTCATTGATCGTTTTTCTGCACCTTTGTTTCCAGTGAAAGCAGTCCAGGAAAAGTGACAGGAAATGGGAACAAATATAACATTGTCAGGGGGGGGGAGGGGGGGGTACGAACAATTGTAGTAATAGTTCTATTCCTTTTGTTAAAAGGATTTTGTCCATGGAAAAAAAATGGTGATAGTTGTTACCCCCCCATCCCCCATCCCTCCCAACCCCCCCCCCATCCCTCATCCCTCCCAACCCCCCCCCCCCATCCCTCCATCCATCACCCCCCCCCCCCCCCCCCCCCCGTAGAGCAGCATCTGCAGTGCAGGAAGAGATACAATTATTATTATTATTATACAATGTTATTATTATTATTATTATTATTATTATTATTATACAATGTTATTATTATTATTATTATTATTATTATTATACAATGTTATTATTGCTTCATTGTAACTTCTCTATTTATATATCATATATAACAAAGTATATTTAACTCCTTATAGTAACTCTGGTCAGCTGAATATTCTCTTTGGTCCTCGTCGTCTCCTTAGCTATTTTTTTTTTTTTTTGCTGATTTTTTTATTACACAATATTGCCAGGAGAAAGCCTTGTTTCTACTGAAAAAACAATATATGTATTATTTTGTAAAATTAGGTAATGATAAAGCTATTAGCCAATCATGAGGCCCATAGCTGAAATGCTTCATTGTGAGAGCTGAACCGGTTAAGGCCGCAATACCCCCAACAATCCTCTAGGTGTCGTATTTGTCAATGATTTGGTCAAAGAGATGATTGCAGGTGTCTGAGCTCAGAGGAAGTCATTGCTGATCTCTCTTCTCTCTCATAAAATGCAATACAAAAATCTGTATGAATTGATTAGGAAATACAGAGGATTATTATTATAAGTTATATATATATATATTATTATTATTATTATACAGGATTTATATATTATTATTATTATTATGCAGGATTTATATATATTATTATTATACAGGATTTATATTATTTTTATTATTATTATACAGGATTTATATTATTATTATTATACAGGATTTATATATTATTATTATTATTATTATTATTATACAGGATTTATATTATTATTATTATACAGGATTTATATGGTGCCAATAGTTTGCACAGTGCTTTACAGTGTAAAGGGAGACAATACAATTACAATACAATAAAATACAAAGGGGTTAGGAGGACCTTGTTCCGGGGAGCTTACGATCTAATAGGGAGGGGCAAGTGGTAGAAAAGGTAACAAGTGTGGGGGATGGGCTGATGGAAGAGTTGTTAGTCGGAGGCTGGATAGACTTCCCTGAAGAGAGGAGTTTTCATCCTGATGTTACTATTTACTTGATAGGTATGTGAGAAAGACAAATCATTCTCTGATTGGATGAGGTGGAGATTGTGACATCATTTCTCCACCTCCTAACCTCATCCAATCAGAGAAAGCTTTGCCTTCACTGAGGAAGTGCAAAGTGTTTATTACCTTTTCATAAAGAAAGGTAAATCAATGGTACAGAAGAACGCATTCCATATTAGGACAATGTACGGAAACAATCGATGGGAGAACGGCAATCAGCTGACAATCGATTTCCCTGGAAAACATTCTGTAGCGGGAGGGAAGAACGATCGATATGAAGATCACAGAGGACGAGGAGGAGGGAGATCCAATCATAGAAAGTGTTTCCATTTGGGATTAATAAAGTATTTGGAATGGGAATTTGTAGCATTTTTCTCCCAATCTTCTAGATGAAGAGATAAGAAGTGATTTATATCTGGAGGAAGGTGCTGCATCCCTGCGGGGTTTTATGGTCCTTCCTCAGGTATATAAATGGAAGGATATCATTGGTGGGATCGCCGATCCCGTCCCGTCATCCCCGAGTCCGGAGATAATCTACATGGAGATTCGGGTCCATCACAGAGGTGGGAAGAATGATGAATACGGTCCCCGGTATTGTTGGGGGGTTTATATCACCATACAATGTAACATCAAAGATCGGACCTGGAAGGGAGACGGTGAAAGGAACGATCGATCGCTCAGAAGATATGAAAGTATATAGAAAAAAAAGGGGGGATGAAAGTTGGAGAAAGGGAAGTTGGGGGGTACCTCTGGGGTGACAGGAGGGGTGGGGTGGTAGGAGGGATGGGGGATATTGGGATACAATGTATGGAATACACAAGAGGATTGGACGGGGAGAAGATTTGGTGCATTCATGGTTTTGTACAGTGGCGTCCATAAGGGCCGCCCCCTCTCTCCAGCCACCCCCTCTGTGTAGAATGGATAGATTTATGCATGGCCACTGTAGACACCCCATTTTCGGGCGCCTGAATTCCAGCGGCTGGGGGGTATTTTTGATGCACCTGATTGGAGCCATAGGCTCTAATAGGCTTCAAAAAAGGAGACCTGCGAGCGCAGAGCATTGCACTCAGGTGGGTTAGCAAAGCGTCTGACCTGGGCACCGTGGTATCATTTGAGGTGGGGGGTCACCATGAGGAGACTGGGGGGGGATTCGGTGGGAGAGGGAATTGGGGTAGAGGGGGGCGTCAGGGGGTAAGAATTGTTCTAGGAGGCAAATTTGGGAAGGTGTGCTAGGAGTGGTGATTTAGGGATATGTGCTAGGAGGGGTAATTGGAGGGGTAGAGGGGATTTGTAATGGGGGCATTTGTGAAGAGAGAGGATTTGAGAATGGAGGGGGGCAAAGATCTGTGACGGGAGGGCGGATTTCAGCAGGGGGGTGTACTGAGAGGAAGGAGGATTAATGCTTAGGGGGGAGCATGCAGATTAGTGCTAAAATTTATTTGGGGGGGTTTTGCTGACACATAATGCATCGGGGGGGGGGGCACAATTTGGCATGTTCGCCCTGAGCCCTAGATGACCTTGGAGGATGTACCTTGTGTGGCATTGCCCCCCTTTTATTGCTCCAGTGCCTGCTCAGGGGGCCTCCCATGCATCGGTCATATACAAGGTGCGACCCACACATCATTGATTTAAGCCCCGGTTCACACTGGAAGCAGCTTTGGAATCGCGCTACTTTGGAGTGATTTCAAAGCCGCCGGTCAGTGCGATTTTATGTGTGGCTTGCCGACATCTGTGCGACTTCATGCACAGACATCAATGCAAGTCACACATGAAATCGCCAAAAATAGTGCAGGAACCTTTTTCAAATCAGTGCAAGTCGGAGTCGCACTGATTTGAACAGTTCCATAGGCACAAATAGGGTGCAACTTGTCATGCGATTTTCAACTGTCAAATTTTGCATGACAAGCCGCACCGGTGTGAACGTGGGCTCAGTGATGTATTATATATTGTTACACAATTATCGTATAATCGTTATGTTTGTTTTGTTTTTCCTATAGCAGTATTTCTTCATGAGTCCTGAAGAAGCTTAACTGAGAAACGCGTTGACCCAGAAGGAGCCATTTGTACATTTCATGTTAGGCCATTCAGCCTTCTATTATATATGCTGCTGTACAAAAACAAAGATTCAGCATTTGTCACGCGGAACAAATATGACAACTCCTATTTTTGATACATATATTTTCTGATATGTCTTTAAGGCTGGGTTCACACCATCCAATTCGCAATAGCAGGAGACTTTGACTGGCTCTCTATGAAGCCGGTTCATATATCTCGGCAGCAGGTCCGGTGCGTTTTTTGGTCTGTTTCAGTTCCAAATTTAGCCCAAAATTCGGGCTGAAATCGGACCTAAAGCGGTGAACCAGGACGCACTGGACCCCCCGCTGTGAGCCGCATGCAGCTCCTATGTGAACCGAGCCTTAATGTTGTATGTAATAAAGATTTATATTTTAAGATATGATTTAGGTGCTTCTTATCTTCCCAGTAAAGTCCAAGATACATATCGGGAGGTATAGGGTGTTTTATAGGGGGATCACTGGTAAGGTGGTTGTAACAATAGAGGGGCCTTTAGAAACATCCTATGACTTTGCCCTGAATAGTCCAGGCGACGTGTCCCTTTAATTATGGCCCTGTTGATCGGAGTTACACGGGGCGGGTGAGCTGTATCCACACTCTATAGAATTACTGATCTCAATAAACCTCAGAAACACCATATGGGAAGCCCGGGCCAGCATGTAACCTGTGTACACATCCTATAAACCTACGAGGAGGGACACCTCCTCCGCTCTGTTGAAGAACTAGAATCTCCTGACTTGGCCACACACCAAAACCTAAAGGTCATTACAGAAACAAATCCATCCCTAGTGTGGAGGAAACAATTCATGGGGCTCCCACACATCGAACAGCTGGGCACAGTCCGAAGGATAAGGTCTGGGGACATGTATGTGACCTCGCCTCCTCCTGAGAAGATCTGACCCAGGAAAAAAGATCTCCACAGGAGTTCCCTTCATCATGATGTAGAAGTCAGGGACCAGAGTGTAAGTGGGGTGCAATTTGGTACGGCAGCAATAACACACTCAGTCCCTGTGCCGTGAAAGAGCTTGTACTGAAATAATTCAAAGATAGTTCACAAATGACCCACCCAACCGGGAACATTTACACTTTCAGCAGTGTGTAGAGGGCAGGATTCAGCCGAACTGACAGCACCTGTAGAGAGGGAAAGAAGGTAGCCTGGCCGTCTTGTGCCCAAACAGGCAAGTATCCAGAAAAGTTGGGAGCCCTAAGCTTTCCCTTCTGGTCAGGAACCCTTCTCTGCCGCTAGTTCTGTCCCTGAAGTTCAGGTGAGCAATTAATGTGAACCAGATCTGTTGGGTGCAAGCCACGGCTCGCTGCCGATATCAATGAAGAAGGAAGGAAGGCTGTACACCACCAAGAACGATCCAACATAATTTATTATTCCAACAGCAAATAATAACACAGCCATCAAGACAAGGACAAGGACCCAGGAGGTAAAAAGTAGTTCTGTCCCTACCAGGCGGGGTACCTGTCCCTACTCCACCAACTCGCAAAATTTAACGTCAAACCTGGGAGTCAGGACCTCAAAAAGACTCTGCCTGACCCAAGGTGGCTGTAGAGTCACATGGAGAGGCAGCATCCAATGGGACCCAGGTGACCCAGGAAATCATAAAGGAGCCATAATCCTCTTGACTTCCTTTCCAACCACAATGTCGCTGCGGAAGAGCACCATCTGCAGAAGATAAAGTAGACTGCAGCTTCCCTTCAAGAGAAAGAACCGACACCAACTCTTCAGGGTGTCATATCTGAGGCTGCAGGTCAGAAGGAGGACAAAGTTCTAACTTAGGTTGAATGTTTCCTCAGCCTCATAGCTATATCTTCATTTCCGTTTTCATACCTGACCTCCATAGGAACCGCAATGTGCAGAGAGAACCAGGGAACCAACACATCTGAAAGTGTACTCTAGACATGTGCAAATCGCTTCGTTCCGAATTTGTTTTTTAATGAATTTCCACAAATTCGTTAATTCAGAAACATCAGAATTAATAAAAAACCTGTTTAACTACCGTATTTATCGGCGTATAACACACACTTTTTTCCCCTTAAAATCAGGGGGAAATCGTGGGTACATGTTATATGCTGATACCCGCCAATCTCCGCTGATTGTGAGCGGAGCGATCACCGCCGAGATACACATAGCCGAGTGTACTCGGCTGTTCTCGGCTCCGCCCAGTCTCGCCATTGGACCTGTGTTATGTCCATCATAGGGTGGGACTGGGCGAGACTGTGAGCAGAGCTGAGAAGAGCCGAGTACACTCGGCTATGTGTATCTTGGCTCCGCCCAGTCCCTGCGATCTCGGCGGCGCTCGCTCCGCTCCACCGAGTCCCTGTGCCATATTTAAATCTGTCCAAGGCTGCACTGACAAGGCTGCATTGATGGGCATTTAAATGTAAGGTTTTTTTCCTTAAACTTCCCTCCTAAATGTTTTTTTCCTTAAAATTCCCTCCTAAATTTGGGGTGTTATACGCCGGCGCGTGTTATAAGCCGGCGCGTGTTATACGCCGATAAATACGGTCATCTTTCTGAATATTCGTAAATTCGAATATTCGAAAATTAAAACATTTGTACACTCAAAAATTCATAAATTCAAAAATTCGTAAATTCGAAAGTGCGAAAACTCCAAAATGTGAAAATCTGATATAATCACTAACTAATAAATTATAAGTATTGGAACTTCCTTTAAAATTTGTCTGTTAGTGAATGTAACAAATACAAGTTTATCAGAAATTACGAATTATCAGAAATAACGAATGCCACATCTAGACGAATGGAATGTAATGAATTAAAAATAATAATAATTAAAACTTTTTATTATTACATTTTATTATTAATTTGTTCCTTTGTTTAGATGCGGCATTTGTTATTTCAGATAATTTGTAACTTCGGATAAATGTGTATTCGTTATGTTCACTAACAGACAAGTTTGAAAGGAAGTTCCAATACTTATAATTAATAGTTAGTTATTATTTGGAATTTTCGGATTTTCGTTCTTTCAGATTTACTTTTTTATTTTCGCATTTTTGGATTTATGAACTTACGAATTTCTGAATTAAAAAATTTCAGAATTCTCGAATCTTCGATTTTTTTGAATTTACGAATTGCGATCATAACGAATGACCCGGAAAAAAAAACTAAAAAAAAAAAAAAACGAATAAAAACGAACAAATTTTTTCTGCAGTGCACATGTCTAGTGTACTTATTGCTGAAGGTTCTTCTACAGATGGAAGTGAAGTTCCAATCCCACCAGAGATGGAAGTACCAAGCTTCTTCTTTTGTAGACAATTCTTTAAAAAATATTTGTAACATTTTGGACAGCATCAGAGTCTCATTTAGTGTTTGCTGCACTACATGAAAGGTCCTCTTATTAATACACAACCACACACATCCCAATACCAGAACGATGCAGTTTTATAATACAAAGCCAGTGGAGAAAAATGTACTTCCCATACCCCCAGTGACGGGTTCCATGGGATTGTATCTCATGAAAAGATGCCCCAGCACAGTTGAGGCTTCTTGTGAGATCTGGAATCCTCAGCATTTCCAGGGATTCCCCTGCCCTGGGGGGGGGGGGGGGGGGGGTAAGGTAGGTATGTTTACTGACTTGTAGGGGGAGTGGTGCAAGGTCTTTACATTTTCTAATTCAAAAGTCAATCAAGTCCTCCATATGGATCCTGGGGGCTCATGGAGGGGGGGGGGAGTGACAGTGACTAAGCACCAGGATAGTGAAGCAGGAATCCTTGTTGCCAGGACTAGGTTCCCAAAACATTGGAAGTACACGGCCACACCCGCCTGTTATCTATGATCACAAGTACCGGATAACCATCCTACCTACAGAGAGACATCAAATATACATTGAAGAGTCAATATTGACTGATGATACGGGGGCTGACACAGGCATGCTCCTCAGATGCTACGTACAAGCATTTGGACCTTGAACCTGGTACGGCGGAGCTCAGTTTGCCCATAAAACTCCATAAATTCGGGTTCTAGGGTTTTGTAGTTTTATCAATTTTAACTAACTAAATGAGAGCCTTCAAACAAGGCTGATGTTCAGGAATGAGGACACAGAGGAAAGTCTCGTCATCCAGAGAACCAAATAGCAAGACTAGATAGCCTGAACACAGAAAAAAAGCTGTTTCTATTTGCAAAGATCTTGATGAATGGATTAGTCTGGATGTCACAGTGAAGGATGGAAGCTGGTGGACCACTGACACCTTCTATTTTGTGTGTACACCAGCAGTATGATGTTCCATCAGAGTTCCAAACTTTGGCCATCCCCATCATAGAGTGTCAGCTCCTATGTTGTATTTTATTGATTCTGCAGTATAATAAATTCAATGGAAAAGTACAGTAAGGACCACAAAACGAAAGCTGGTGAAGAGGTGGACAGGGTGGTCTCCCCTGTCTCCAGGAGATATAACATGTGAGTTTGTGACCCAACAGGTTTGGGTGGATTGACCATGGAAGATCTTTTATGATCTGTCCTCCATGGTAGCTCTGGAATAGTAACTTTTAAATGGAAATGTTAACTGAATCTTCTTCCCACGTGTGAGCAACCTTCCCGTAGGTGCTCCAGTTTCTTCCCCACAATCCAAAAATGAATATAAAGAAACAAGACTTTAGACTTTACCCCTCAGGAGACCAAACAACACTTATGGACACAACTGGTTATAAAATCATCCAAATCTTTTATTATCGCAACATTAAAAAGCAGAGGTGTTTTTTTTTTTCTTTTTATTTCTGTAGGCAACAACATATCTTTTTGGGGTTTATGTTCTGATATGGAACATATAATCGGCATCTGTTGGAACTATCTTTTCAGACTTCAACCACACCGCTTAGTTTTGGCTATTATTTTAGTCATGATCATGCTTCTTTCTGTGATTATATGTTTTTTGCATAATATCTGGTCCCTTCAGTATGGACAGTTTTGTTTATTTTGAATACCCACTTGACCTCGGGAAAGGTTTTACCTCCTCCATGACCAGGCCCTTTTTTTTGCTGTTCAGCACTGCGCTACTTTAACTGCCAATTGTGCGGTCATGCAACACTGTACCCACCAAATGACATTTATATCATATTTGTCACACAAATAAAGCTTTGGTGGTATTTATAGATGTGCAATTCTTTTCGTTCCGAATTTGTTTTTTTAAAGATTTTTCGACAAATTCGTTAATTCGGAAATATCAGAATTAAAGAAAACCCGTTTAACAAATTTTTCCAAATATTTGTACATTTGAATATTCGTAAATTAGAAAATTAGATGATTCGTAAATTAGAAAATTCATAAATTAGAAATTTGAAAATCCGAAAATTTGAAAATCTGAAATAATAACTAATAATAAGTTAACTATTACTAACTTATAAATTATAGGTATTGGAATTTCCTCTTGAATTTGGCTGTTAGTGAATGTAACGAATACAATTTTATCCAAAGTTACGAATTATCCAAAATAACAAAGACTGTATCTAATTGAATGGAACGTAACAAATTAATAATAATAAATAACAATAATAAAAATAAAAATTTTTTATTATTATTAATATTTATTATTAATTTGTTCCGTTCCATTTGTTTAGATGCAGTATTTGTTATCTTGGATAATTCGTAACTTCGGATAAATCCGTATTTGTTACATTCACTAACAGCCAAATTTGAAAGGAAATTCCAATACCTATAATTTAATATTTAGGTATTATTATTTAGTTAGTTAGTTAGTCTTTCGAATTTTCAGATTTTCTTTCTTATTTTTGGACTTTTGAATTTTTGAATTTATGAATTTATGAGTTGCGATCATAACGAATGACCCGAAAAACGAAAAAAAAAACGAATGAATTTTTCGGCAGTGCACATATCTAGCGGTATTTGATCACCTCTGGGGTTTTTATTCATTGCTATATAAACAAAAGAATACCAAACATTTTGAAAACAAAAAACAACATTTTCTACTTTCTGTTATAAAGCAAATCCAATAAAATCAAATTTCTTCATAAATTCTGCTACATGTCTTGGTAAAAAAAATCCCAATGAATGTCTCATTTATCTCAACTCATTTATTCAGGGAAGCCTATCCCACACCCACATAACTGTCCCTGAGCCACCCCCATCAAATCATTCTTTGCAGCTATTACCTTTTGTACCACCACCCCCTCCCTTTTAGAATGTAAGATCTACGAGCCGGGCCCTCCTGTACCTTTTGTATTGTACTGTAATTGTGTTGTCCCCCTTTTACATTGTAAAGCGCTGAGTAAACTGTTGGCGCTATATAAATCTCGTATAATAATAATAATAATAATGTCTATTATTGGTTTGTATAAAAGTTATATACAGTGTCTACAAACTATGGGACACGGCCAGTCTCATTACTTGAAGCCCTAAAATGTCAAGATAGTACAAATACCCCCCAAATTACCCCTTTTTGGAAAGCAGGCAGTCCAAGGTATTTAGGAAGTACCTTGACATGGCGAGTTTTTTGAAATTGTAATTTTTTTGTCACAATTTTTTGGAAAATAAAAAAATTAAACAAAATTAGTTTTTTTTCTGGTGTGGCAGTGATCAGTGACTGGTGACAGTATGTTAAAGAAATACTGTATTTATTGGCGTATAACACTCACTTTTTCACCATGAAAATCGGGTGCAAATAGCATGTGCGTGTTATACGCCAATACTTCAATTTCAGCTGCCTCGTGAGAATCTCCTGTTTACTTAACGGCCTCTGTAATAGGAAGTCCTCTCTCCTGGGCCACCATTGGACCACTGTTCTGTCCATCATAGAAGATTCGCACTGTATGTAATCTGTTGGTGCTTGTTCCGCCCCGCTCCCTGTTCCCTCTAAACTGCAGAAGGGCATCGATCAGGCTGCAGTAATGGCAATGGTGAGGCTGCTGCATTGATGGCAATGGTGAGGCTGCTGCATTGATGGCAATGGTGAGGCTGCTGCATTGATAGCAATGGTGAGGCTGCTGCATTGATGGCAATGGTGAGGTTGCTGCATTGATGGCAATGGTGAGGCTGCTGCATTGATAGCAATGGTGAGGCTGCTGCATTGATGGCAATGGTGAGGTTACTGCATTGATGGCAATGGTGAGGCTGCTGCATTGATAGCAATGGTGAGGTTACTGCATTGATGGCAATGGTGAGGCTGCTGCATTGATGTGGACTGATGAGGCTGCATTGATGGCACTTGTGAGGCTGCAGATGGGCACTGACCCAAAGTTTCTTATTTAAAATTAAAGTTTTTTTCCTGAAACTTCCTTCTTAAAATGAATGTGCGTGTTTTAGGCCTGTGCGTGTTATACGCCGATAAATATGGTAATAATAATTTTGATTCCATTTTTTTTTCTTCACTTTTTTACTATTTTTGTTACTATTTTCTTACTTTTATACTTTCATCAGAGTAGTTCAATGTCACCATGGGGGGAGGGGGTGTAATCAGGGATTTGTTTTTACACTATGACTATGTTTTTACAATGACGACATCAATGTTTTGAACTGTAATAAATGGGTTACATTCAAAACAGCTTTGATTTCTATAGTGATGCTGTGGTTGACCCACAGCTATCACATGATACAGGGTGCTGTGATAGGCCCAGGTACCATGTGATAGATGTGGACCAATCACAGCATCACTAAAGAAATCAAAGCCGTTCTGAAGGAAATTCATTCATAACAGCTTTGTTGACATTGATGATCATGTGATCAATCACAATTGCAATAACACGATTTCCCAGCCTCTCAAAGCAGCCGGGTACCGGGAGCCACAATCCGATGTGTCTGGTGGATGTATCGGTCGTGGGAGCAGCATATCTGCTTGGCTTGGTGATTTACATCGTCCATCCTGCCCATGCCACCCTGCCGCAGTAAATGTACTGTGGTTTGGCGGCAAGCGGATACTGTACTTTGTCATCTTTACATGTATAGATATATGTATTTGCTCTTCTCTGGGGCAGAGCGTGGACAACTTATGGGCCGTTGTGGACAGTCTTAGAAGCAGAGCGTGGACAACTTATGGGCTATTATGGACAGTCTTAGAGGCAGAGCGTGGACAACTTATGGGCCGTTGTGGACAGTCTTAGAAGCAGAGCGTGGACAACTTATGGGCCATTGTGGACAGTCTTAGAGGCAGAGCGTGGACAACTTATGGGCTGTTGTGGACAGTCTTGGAAGCAGAGCGTGGACAACTTATGGCCCATTGTGGACAGTCTTGGAAGCAGAGCGTGGACAGCTTATGGGCTATTGTGGACAGTCTTAGAGGCAGAGCGTGGACAACTTATGGGCCGTTGTGGACAGTCTTGGAAGCAGAGCGTGGCCATCTGTTGGGCTATTGTGGACAGTCTTAGAGGCAGAGCGTGGACAACTTATGGGCCGTTGTGGACAGTCTTGGAAGCAGAGCATGGACAACTTATGTGCTGTTGTGGACAGTCTTAGAGGCAGAGCGTGGACAGCTTATGGGCCATTGTGGACAGTCTTAGAGGCAGAGCGTGGACAACTTATGGGCCGTTGTGGACAGTCTTGGAAGCAGAGCGTAGCCATCTTATGGGCTATTGTGGACAGTCTTAGAGGCAGAGCGTGGACAACTTATGGCCCATTGTGGACAGTCTTGGAAGCAGAGCGTGGACAACTTATGTGCCATTGTGGACAGTCTTGGAAGCAGAGCGTGGACAACTTATGGGCCGTTGTGGACAGTCTTGGAAGCAGAGCATGGACAACTTATGGGCCATTGTGGACAGTCTTGGAAGCAGAGCGTGGACATCTTATGGGCTATTGTGGACAGTCTTAGAGGCAGAGCGTGGACAACTTATGGGCCGTTGTGGACAATCTTGAGAGCAGAGCGTGGACAACTTATGGGCCATTGTGGACAGTCTTGGAAGCAGAGCGTGGACAACTTATGGGCCATTGTGGACAGTCTTGGAAGCAGAGCGTGGACATCTTATGGGCTATTGTGGAAAGTCTTGGAGGCAGAGCGTGGACAACTTATGGGCCATTGTGGACAGTCTTGGAAGCAGAGCGTGGACAACTTATGGGCTGTTGTGGACAGTCTTGGAAGCAGAGCGTGGACAACTTATGGGCCGTTGTGGACAGTCTTGGAAGCAGAGCGTTGACAACTTATGGGCCATTGTGGACAGTCTTGGAAGCAGAGCATGGACAACTTATGGGCTATTGTGGACAGTCTTGGAAGCAGAGTGTGGACAACCTATGGGTCATTGTGGACAGTCTTGGAATAAGAGCGTGGACAACTTATGGGCTGTTGTGGACAGTCTTAGAGGCAGAGCGTGGACAACTTATGAGCTGTTGTGGACAGTCTTGGAAGCAGAGCATGGACAACTTATGGGTTACTGTCATAGGCGTGCGCAGCCTATTACATTAGGGTGTGCACCGAAAGCTCAAGCACACATACATGTGTGCGTGTATATATATATATGTGTATATGTATATATATATATATATATATATATATATATATATATATATATATATATGTATATATATATATATATATATATATATATATATATATATATATATATATATAGTCAAAAGTATTGGGACGCCTGCCTTTACACACACATGACCTTTAATGACATCCCAGTCTTAGTCCGTAGGGTTTCAATATTGAGTTGGCCCACCTTTTGCAGCTATAACAGCTTCAACTCTTCTGGGAAGGCCGTCCACAAGGTTTAGGAGTGTGTCTATTGGAATGTTTGACCATTCTTCCAGAAGGGCATTTTTTGAGGTCAGGACTCTGTGCAGGCCAGTCAGGTTCCTCTACCCCAAACTCGCTCATCCATGTCTTTACGGATCTTGCTTTGTGCACTAGTCCAAATCATTTGGTGTAGGGGGAATTGTGGTGTGGGGTTGTTATTCAGGGGTTGGGCTTGGCACCTTAGTGCCAGTAAAGGGAACTCTTCTGTTGTCAGCATACCAAGACATTTTGGACAATTTCATGCTCCCAACTTTGTGAGAACAGTTTGGGGATCTCCCCTTCCTGTTCCAACATGACTGCCCACCAGTGCACAAACAAGGTCCATAAAGACATGGACTTAGCAGGGGTGGTGGGAAATTAACTTCAAGTGCAATCATTAACATTATAACCGTAACTAAAACATATACAATTAAGTGTAACACTCTAAAAAATCACTCTAAAAAATAAAAATTCCAAAGTCCTATAATGGTGTGAACCTCCCAACTAAAAAGTTGTTGCACTTTAAGGTAATTTGTATTGCAATTTTCTGTAGAGGGGTTTCCACCATCCCTGCTAAGGCAGCACTGATGGGCACTGATAGGCAGCACTGATGGGCACTAATAGGCTGCACTGATTGGCAGCATTGATGGGCACTAATTGGTAGCACTGATGTGCACTGATAGGTGGCAATGATAGGCAGCACTAATAGGTGGCACTGATGGGCGGCACTGATGGGCGCTTATTGTCAGCACTGATTGGCACTGATGGGCACTGATTGGTAGCAATTATGGGCACTGATAGGCCCTGATTCGCTGCACTGATAGGCAGCATTGGTTGGCACTGATTGACAGCATTGGTTGGCACTGATTTACAGCATTGGTTGGCACTGATAGGGTGCACTGACTGGGACTGGTTGCCACTGATAGGCAGCATTGGTTGGCACTAATAGGCAGCATTGGTTGGCACTGATAAGCAGCATTGGTTGGCACTGGTTGGCACTGATAGGCAGAATTGGTTGGCACTGATAAGCAGCTCTGGCACGGATAGGCAGCACTGTTCGGCACGGATAGGCAGCATTGGTTGGCACTGATAAGCAGCACTGATGGGCACTAATAGGCTGCACTGATTGGCAGCATTGATGGGCACTAATTGGTAGCACTGATGTGCACTGATAGGTGGCAATGATAGGCAGCACTAATAGGTGGCACTGATGGGCGGCACTGATGGGCGCTTATTGTCAGCACTGATTGGCACCGATGGGCACTGATTGGTAGCAATTATGGGCACTGATAGGCCCTGATTCGCTGCACTGATAGGCAGCATTGGTTGGCACTGATTGACAGCATTGGTTGGCACTGATTTACAGCATTGGTTGGCACTGATAGGGTGCACTGACTGGGACTGGTTGCCACTGATAGGCAGCATTGGTTGGCACTAATAGGCAGCATTGGTTGGCACTGATAAGCAGCATTGGTTGGCACTGGTTGGCACTGATAGGCAGAATTGGTTGGCACTGATAAGCAGCTCTGGCACGGATAGGCAGCACTGTTCGGCACGGATAGGCAGCATTGGTTGGCACTGATAAGCAGCACTGGCACTGATAGGCAGCATTGGTTGGCACTGATAAGCAACACTGGCACTAATAGGCAGCATTGGTCGGCACTAATAATCAGCACTGATTTGCAGTGACAGGCAGCACTGGTTTGCACTGGTTGGCACTGAAAGGCAGAATTGGTTGGCACTGATAAGCAGCACTGGCATGGATAGGCAGTACTGGTTGGCATTGATTGGCAGCATTGGTTGGCACTGATTGGCAGCATTGGTTGGCACTGATAGGCAGCACTGGTTTGCACTGATAGGCAGCACTGGTTTGCACTGATAGGCAGAATTAGTTGGCACTGATAAGCAGCACTGGCATGGATAGGCAGTACTGGTTGGCACTGATAGGCAGCATTGGTTGGCACTGAGGATCAGCACTGGCACTGATAGGCTGCATTGGTTGGCGCGGATAAGCAGCACTGGCACTGATAGGCAGCATTGGTTGGCACTGATAGGCAGCACTAGTTTGCCCTGGTTGGCACTGATAGGCAGAATTGGTTGGCACTGATAAGCAGCACTGGCACGGATAGGCAGTACTGGTTGGCACTGATTGGCAGCATTGGTTGGCACTGATTGGCAGCATTGGTTGGCACTGATAGGGGAGAGGGGGAGTTTCACATTCAGGAGATCGTGAGAATTGCCAGAGCTGTTCAGTGTATGAAACTGTCAGATGATGACACTGCATGCATGGAGAGATACCAGCTGTTAAATGTTAGCGGTGATGTTGGTGGTGGGCGGGACTGAACAGTTGCCAAACAGCAGCCAATAGGATGGGTCTGGGCGGGCCGCTACATTTCTCTGGCTCCGCCCTCTCTCTGAAGCAGCCCAATCATTGGCTGGTGTTGGCGCTTGGTCCCGCCCACCCCCGACATCACGGCTGAGTTGTGATGACTTGCAACTGAGCCGCGATGTCGGAGGTGGGCGGGACCAAGTGCTATAAACACCAGCCAATGTTTGAGCTGCTTTAGAGAGGGGGCGGGGCCACATAAATGTAGCGGCCCGCCCAGACCCCATCCCATTGGCTTGTGTTTGATGGCCGTTCAGTCCCGCCCACCCCCGACATCACCCTGACATTAAGACAGCTGGTCTCACTTCCTGCATGCAGTGTCATTATCTGACAGTTTCATACACTGAACAGCTCTGGCAATTCTCACGATCTGCTGCCTGTGAAACTGTTTCACAGGCAGCGTGGGCCACACGCTCTCTTGGATGCAGCATTTTGGGGCAAATTTCTGGAGACAGCACGGGGTGATTAGGGTGTGCCCAGGCACACCCGGCACACCCCGTGCGCACGCCTATGGTTACTGTGGACAGTCTTGGAGGCTGCAGCGACTTTGAAAAAAGGTTTCTGCACTAATTTTTTGGGATTTCATTGCGACTTGCATAGAATTCTGTTAAATGAGTGCTCCTGGCTCCTCCTCTTCATCTGGTTTCCCCCCCCCCACGGAGACCCGCATTCCCTTGGGGCACTAGTGCGAGCGTGCTCCCGAGACCCGCTGCTGCGTCCATCGACACAGACAGTAAAAGGAAACCTATTACACCAGTAAAACACCTCTAATATACCTTATCTATATTCTCAGGTTAAACACTTACCTTCTGTTCCAAGAGATACCGAGAGATACTGAGAGATACCGAGAGATACCGAGAGATACCGAGAGGTACCGAGAGAGATACCGAGAGGTACCGAGAGGTACCGAGAGGTACCGAGAGAGATACCGAGAGGTACCGAGAGGTACCGAGAGATACCGAGAGATACTGAGAGATACCGAGAGATACCGAGAGATACAGAGAGGTACCGAGAGATACCGAGAGATACCGAGAGGTACCGAGAGAGATACCGAGAGGTACCGAGAGGTACCGAGAGATACCGAGAGATACTGAGAGATACCGAGAGATACCGAGAGATACAGAGAGGTACCGAGAGATACCGAGAGATACAGAGAGGTACCGAGAGATACCGAGAGGTACCGAGAGGTACCGAGAGGTACCGAGAGATACCGAGAGATACTGAGAGATACCGAGAGATACCGAGAGATACAGAGAGGTACCGAGAGATACCGAGAGATACCGAGAGGTACCGAGAGAGATACCGAGAGGTACCGAGAGGTACCGAGAGATACCGAGAGATACTGAGAGATACCGAGAGATACCGAGAGATACAGAGAGGTACCGAGAGATACCGAGAGATACCGAGAGATACCACACAACACAATATTAGTCGGCGTGATAACCATTGGTTTATTTCCATGATGAAACTTTTATACAAAACAAATTACAGGATACATAGATGACAGTATATGATATCATGTGATATAAAAGGTGGCCCCCACTCGTGGTCCAATCCTAATAGGACATATTTCCTTTCCTATGGGTGGATACAATTACCCCCTGGAATACCTCCCCTGTCTGTCCATCTTACCAGAAGTCTAATTATATATTCTGATAAGTCCATAAAAGAGGCTGGGTATATGCTGACGTGAACTAAGGCATTGCCAGCCGCGGTTCAGATCGAGGCTTGGTTACTATGTTTGCTATTTAAGGAGGTGACGCAGCGTGCCGCCCGTGACCCTCTCTGATGAAACGCGTAGGGAGAGCAACGCGCTGACGTCACCTATTCCCTCGTGTCCCAGAAGGACGGGTTTGTTTTGGTTGTGCGCCGGCCGGCACACCAGACTTAAGGCTTCTAGTCAACTTCATTTCTGTAAGTGCATTACTTTATATTTAAATAAACTCTTAAAAGGTTTTGTGCTATGTGGAGCCTTTGTTGTCTTTAGTACACCATCCATCCATATGAGCGAGTGACGCCCCGAGTCTAGGAGAACGGTATCAGCAGGAGAAAGGCCCAGGCTGGGTATAAGCCAAAGGCGCTGTTTGATCCTGTGTAATGGGGGATCATTCGGATCTGGTAAGCAGCTGATCTCATTATCGGCGGCGGCACTGGTCACATGATTGATGGTGGATTTATCCAGGGCCGTCTTTAATATTGATTGGACCCTGGGCAAACTTTTTCTTGGGGGCCCCCCCTCCATGCAATGTCACTCTCCACCTGCTCTGAGACATACAATAAATAGCAGCTAGACTTAAAATCAGTTACTGTATCAGATCAGGCAGCAATTGGGATTGGTTGGCAGCGGTTACAGCATATCATTACTGCTTACTGACTGGTTGCTAGAGGTTACAGCAAATGATGTCTGCTTGTTAATTGGTTGCTAGAAATTACTGTACAGTAATACTGGTTGGTTGCTAGAGGTTACAACACATCATCTCCTCACTTCGGGTGCATATGAATGCCACCTTTATTTACATATCAATGCCGCCGGCCGCAGCTATTTACTTAGTAATGCCGCCGCTATTTACATATGAATGCCAGTAATTTACATGTAAACAGAGGGTCTGCAGGTGAGTCATCTGTACACAACAATAGGGCAGAGCTGGGCAGCATTAGTAGCAGCACTTCACACTGAGATATCGGGACACAGCACGGGGCTGAAACTTCAAGGGAGGAGGGAATTTAAACTGGGATAGTTGGCAAGTATGAGGCAGCTGCTTTGTTCCCCACAACAATGACAGGGCCCAGGGCAGCTGCCCCTTTTGCACTGCCTTAAAGACGGCCCTGGATTTATCATCAGTGATAGTGAAGACTCACTGCTTGAACCACTGGTGGACCTGCATATGGACTTCATGCTTTTTTATATAATAAAATGATTCAATTTTTATGCTCATTTGCATTATTCTATTATTTTATTTTATTGCTACACTGTAGTTTGTCATACAGGAGAATCGCTGCTCAATTTGTTATTTTGTTTTTCTTGTGTTCGTTTTGACCTTTTATAGCGCAGTTTTTTCTTCCCTTCTTCTTATATATTCTGATAACCAATATTTGCTTACTAAAGACGTTTGCAAACCTCCCAACTTTATGAGATGGGAGCGATGGGACACCTATTAGCAAAAGTATGTAGGCATAGGACACACCCCCCTGCCACACCCTCTTAACCACTTCAGCCCCGGAAGATTTGGCTGCTCAATGACCGGGCCTTTTTTTGCGATACGGCACTGCGTTGTTTAAATGACAATTGCGCGGTCGTGCGACATTGTACCCAAACAAAATTGACGTCCTTTTTTTCCCCACAAATAGAGCTTTCTTTTGGTGGTATTTGATCACCTCTTCGGTTTTTACTTTTTGCGTTATAAACAAAAGAAGAGCAACAATTTTTTTTAAAAACACAATATTTTGTACTTTTTGATATAATAATAATCCCCAGTTTTTTTTTTTTTAAAAAGCTAATTTTTTCCTCAGTTTAGGTCAATACGTATTCTTCTACATAATTTTGGTAATAAAAATCGCAAAAAGCGTATATTGTTTGGTTTGCGCAAAAGTTATAGCGTCTACAAAATAGGGGATAGATTTATGGCATTTTTATTATTATTATTATTTTTTTTACTAGTAAGGGCGGCGATCTGCGATTTATTATCGGGACCTCGACATTGCGGCGGACACATCGGACACTTTTGACACATTTTTGGGTCGATTGACAATTATACAGCGATCAGAGCTATAAAAATGCACTGATTACTGTATAAATGTCACTGGCAGGGAAGGGTTAACACTAGGGGGCGATCAAGGGGTTTAAATGTGTTCCCTCAGTGTGTTCTAACTGTGGGGGGGGAGGGGACTGACTATAGGAGAAGAGAGATCGCTGTTACCAAATCGTAGTAACACACAATCTCTCTCTCCTCACAGAACAGGGATTTGTGTGTTTACACACACCCGTCCCTGTTCTGCCTCTCGATCCCGCGATCGCTCGTGGCCGGCGGTCAGAGCATTGGCACCCCCCCCCGCTGTGCAGCGGGAGCGTGTGCGCCTGCTATCCCGCTTAAAGGGACCGACGTACAGCTAGGACGGTTCGCGGGATCGTGCCGCAGTATAATGATGGCGGCTGGTCAGCAATTGGTTAAAGGAGAATTCTACAAAAAAAAAAGGTGATTAGTTAAACCTACAAGTGCTTTTTTTTACCACTATTATTCCTTTATATTGGCTTTTGAAACTTGCAAATGCCGTCATTTAAAAATTGGATGAAAGGTTTAGCGCTGGGAAACACTTTTTGAAAGATGAAAAACTATAAATATCAGACCGACATGAGGGACAAATGAGGCGGAAAGAGGGACATTGCTCTAAATCAGGGACATTCCCTCGAAATCCGGGACAGTCCCTCCAAATCCAGGACAGTCCCTCCAAATCCGGGACAGTTGGGAGCTATGATTGTGAAATGATGTTCTTATGTGGTTAGCTTGTGCAGGACAACACTTCCTCTTTCTTATGTTAGTTTCCTGAGTTGTCTAGAAGAATAGCCCCTTGTGTCTGCCTTATAAGCTGTTTCTGCCTTTGTTCCATCAGTGCATACAAAAAATAACGTTTAATAGTAATGCCTTTGCTTTATTAATATCATTCAGGAGATCGGATATCCTATCAGACAGTAGGACTCGGTCCCGCCCCCGTCACTGGATTTGATTGACAGCAGCCAATGGCTCCCGCTGCTATGTCCAATGAGGACCCGAGACAGCGTCTGGAGCCGCTGGGCTCGTTCTTGTTGCTAGAACGATCGGGTTCAGATAAGTAATAGGGGGGCTCTGGGGGAGGGGGGGGGAGCTGCAGCACAGAAGGTTTTTCACCTTAATGCATAGAATGCAAAACAACGAGACTTTACACCTCCTTTAATGTTTGCAGATCAACACCATTTGGTGCAACTGTCTCCTGAGATGAGTTTCATTGAAACAATCTGCCTGCAGTCGTATTGTTCTGTGTATGGTCCACCAGAGACAAATATTGCTCTTGTATGTCTATGGGCAGCATTATGCGGGTCATACACACAAAAATACGATCGCTTCCATGTAATGATCGTACAATGAAAACATCTCCTCTCCCAGAAATAAAAAAAAAGTGTTTCTACTGAAGAACATTTATTGAAGGTCCGCGGATCTGTCCAAACTCGTGACTTTATTTGAGTTGTCAAATGAGCATTTTAAAGTGAAATGTTTTTGTGGTCGCTTTGCTTCTGTAAGGGAAGTGGATGGTCTAGGAACACTTCTTGAAGATGAATCTATGGTGGTCATTGCTGGAGTTCCCAGGAGAAGGAAGTCTAAGATCTGGGGTGGCTACATCTCTGTTCCTGTCTGCTTGCCCTGATGGAGATGTATGGATATTGAAGGGTGTCCTTTATTATCCAATGATCATGTGACAGGAGTCACTTTGGGTGGGGGGTTTGTGGAACTCAAGGTCTAGGAACACTTCTTGAAGATGAATCTATGGTGGTCATTTCTGGAGTTCCCAGGAGAAGGAAGGCTGAGATCTGGGGTGGCTACATTTCTGTTCCTGTCTGCTTGCCCTGATGGAGATGTATGGATATTGAAGGGTGTCCTTTATTATCCAATGATCATGTGACAGGAGTCACTTTGGGTGGGGGGTTTGTGGAACTCAAGGTCTAGGAACACTTCTTGAAGATGAATCTATGGTGGTCATTGCTGGAGTTCCCGGGAGAAGGAAGGCTAAGATCTGGGGTGGCTACATCTGTGTTCCTGTCTGCTTGCCCTGATGGAGATTGAAGGGTGTCCTTTATTATCCAATGCTCATGTAACCTTTGTGAGGAAGGTCCATTAAGGAGGGTAAGCGGCAGTGTTATTGGGTGCCGGTGATGGTTTCTTCCTCTTTCACCTTCTGCTCACCACCTTTTTCATGTGAATTGTGTTGAACACCATTTTTAGATTGACTTTCTACGGACTAATTTTACTTCTAAGCGCTGCACCACTTCCTCCTAAAAATATTTTTGAAGCAATCGAAGTAATCATCGATCGTTCTTTGTCACATGTATGGGGGGCACGAAGGCTACTCACACCATTCATGACTCCGGCTACAGGGAGTACTGACAGTCCTCTGATTCCCGGCATGCTGAAGATGAGATGACTGCTGAGCGGTGGCATCTGTCACCTGGATAACCCTCAACTTACCGTATAGTCTTCATTGGAGTTGTCTTGTGGGGGGGGGGGGGGGGTTTGGCAGTAAAAAAAACACAGTTAAGCTTCATTTTTAACTGCCCCTCCCCAACTGCTCCCCCTTAAGTTACAAAGGCACGGATCTGCGGGGGGGGGGGGGGTATACATACTGTGAGGCTTTGGTGGGCAGCACTGAATGGGGTCATGCCACAACTGCAGTCCACGTGGTTGCAGCACATTCATGGAGGATTTTAGGGGTTACAATTAATGGTGGAGAGACAACATAAAGTCCCCTTTCCATAAACTGGGTTGAAGTTGTAAATTTATTGCCCAGTTTTGACGCCACAATTGACCAAATTCTGGTAAGTGGAAGAATGGCTTTGTTTCTGGTGATCAATGGAGATTTGAGGAGGCTTAAAGGTTGAAAGGATGAAGCTAACGGATATTTGGCAATGTATGACCAGCTGTAAGACCACGTGTACCCAAATGGAAGAGTCCCTAATGGTTAATGGAGTGGCTGAGTATTGAGGAGCACCCAATACTGGGCAACACCCTCTCCAGAGTTGGGATCTACTGAGCGTTCTTCTGGAGGCACCAGGCAAGGTCCATCTACACCAAACCTTCATTGTACCCCTTGGAAGGAGGACTGACTTCTATGTTCTATCCAACAAGATCAATATCTTGTGTTTCTTAGTCTGGCACTATCATACCGCCACGTCAGCTAAACAATAATATGGACACCCCATCCCTATATCAAAGCACTCTTCTATCTCCAATACACGAGACCTTTGAGGTGTCACACATACAATAGTAATATAGTAAAATATCATTATATTTAATGCGATCTCATAAATGATAAAAATCAAAGTACTCCCAGCAGTTATTGGTATACCATGATAGACAATGTAACTACAATGCATGACCCTACCAATATACACTACACTACCTATATACACTATACTACCGATATACACTACTCTACCGATATACACTACACTACACTACCAATATACACTACACTACCTATATACACTACATTACTGATATACACTACTCTACTGATATACACTACACTACCGATATACACTACTCTACTGATATACACTACTCTACTGATATACACTACTCTACCTATATACACTACTCTATCTATATACACTACACTACCGATATACACTACTCTACCGATATACACTACACTACCAATATACAATAATCTACTGATATACACTACACCACAGATATACACTACACTACCAATATACACTACACTACCTATATACACTACACTACCAATATACACTACACTACACTACCTATATACACTATACTACCGATATACACTACACTACCAATATACACTACATTACTGATATACACTACTCTACCGATATACACTACTCTACTGATATACACTACACTACCGATATACACTAGTCTACTGATATACACTACTCTACTGATATACACTACTCTACCTATATACACTACTCTATCTATATACACTACACTACCGATATACACTACTCTACCGATATACACTACACTACACTACCAATATACACTACACTACCTATATACACTACATTACTGATATACACTACTCTACTGATATACACTACACTACCGATATACACTACTCTACTGATATACACTACTCTACTGATATACACTACTCTACCTATATACACTACTCTATCTATATACACTACACTACCGATATACACTACTCTACCGATATACACTACACTACCAATATACAATAATCTACTGATATACACTACACCACAGATATACACTACACTACCAATATACACTACACTACCTATATACACTACACTACCAATATACACTACACTACACTACCTATATACACTATACTACCGATATACACTACACTACCGATATACACTACTCTACCGATATACACTACACTACCAATATACAATAATCTACTGATATACACTACACCACAGATATACACTACACTACCTATATACACTACTCTACCGATATACACTACTCTACCAATATACACTAATCTACCGATATATACTACTCTACCAATATACAATAATCTACTGATATACACTACACCACAGATATACACTACCCTACCTATATACACTACTCTACCTATATACACTACTCTACCGATATACACTACTCTACCGATATACACTACTCTATCTATATACACTACACTACCGATATACACTACTCTACCGATATACACTACACTACCAATATACAATAATCTACTGATATACACTACACCACAGATATACACTACACTACCTATATACACTACTCTACCAATATACACTACTCTACCAATATACACTACTCTACCAATATACACTACTCTACCGATATACACTACTCTACCAATATACACTAATCTACCGATATACACTACTCTACCAATATACACTAATCTACCGATATACACTACCTATATACACTATACTACCGATATACACTACTCTACCGATATACACTACACTGATATACACTACTCTACCTATATACACTACTCTATCTATATACACTACACTACCGATATACACTACTCTACCGATATACACTACACTACCAATATACAATAATCTACTGATATACACTACACCACAGATATACACTACACTACCAATATACACTACACTACCTATATACACTACACTACCAATATACACTACACTACACTACCTATATACACTATACTACCGATATACACTACACTACCGATATACACTACTCTACCGATATACACTACACTACCAATATACAATAATCTACTGATATACACTACACCACAGATATACACTACACTACCTATATACACTACTCTACCGATATACACTACTCTACCAATATACACTAATCTACCGATATATACTACTCTACCAATATACAATAATCTACTGATATACACTACACCACAGATATACACTACCCTACCTATATACACTACTCTACCTATATACACTACTCTACCGATATACACTACTCTACCGATATACACTACTCTATCTATATACACTACACTACCGATATACACTACTCTACCGATATACACTACACTACCGATATACACTACACTACCAATATACAATAATCTACTGATATACACTACACCACAGATATACACTACACTACCTATATACACTACTCTACCAATATACACTACTCTACCAATATACACTACTCTACCAATATACACTACTCTACCGATATACACTACTCTACCAATATACACTAATCTACCGATATACACTACTCTACCAATATACACTAATCTACCGATATACACTACACTACCAATATACAATAATCTACCGATATACACTACAATACAGATATACACTACCCTACCTATATACACTACACTACCAATATACACTACTCTACCTATATACACTACTCTACCGATATACACTACTCTACCAATATACACTAATCTACCGATATATACTACTCTACCAATATACAATAATCTACTGATATACACTACACCACAGATATACACTACCCTACCTATATACACTACTCTACCTATATACACTACTCTACCTATATACACTACTCTATCTATATACACTACCCTACCTATATACACTACACTACCGATATATACTACTCTACCTATATACACTACTCTACCTATATACACTACTCTATCTATATACACTACTCTACCAATATATACTACTCTACCTATATACACTAATCTACCGATATACACTACACCACCGATATACACTAATCTACCGATATACACTACACTAGCTATATACACTACACTCCCTATATACTACTCTCAGCAGCTCCCTATCCAGTTATTGTATTTGGAGACCAGGGGATCCTTCCAGAATATGCTGATGATCAAAAGATCTTTGGAGGACAGAAGTTTCTTGACACGTTTTGTTTTGTGTCTCTTACAAAGGCAGAATGTATTTATCAGTTATAACAATCCGCCATCCATGTACAATATATACCCCAGAAAACACCACTTATGTAACTTACCCCACAGGGAGCCGTTAGTTCTATGCTTAGCAATCCATTGCTAGGGATAAATCATGATTGAGCTACTAAAAACCTCCTGTGTAGCTCCAACCCACCTTTTCTCAACCTTTGTACTACAGAGGAACACCTAAAATAATCTTCGGGTTTCAGGGAAACCTTACTAAAACCATAGAGCCAACTCATTGTTGGTCAGTGGGATGAATTCCCCTTATATTGACAGTCAATGGAAAGAATGCCCCTTACATTGGTGATCAGTGAGAAGAATGTTCCTTACATTGGTGATCAGTGGGAAGAATGTTCCTTACATTGGTGATCAGTGAGAAGAATGTCCCTTACATTGGTGATCAGTGAGAAGAATGTTCCTTACATTGGTGATCAGTGAGAAGAATGTTCCTTACATTGGTGATCAGTGAGAAGAATGTTCCTTACATTGGTGATCAGTGAGAAGAATGTCCCTTACATTGGTGATCAGTGAGAAGAATGTTCCTTACATTGGTGATCAGTGAGAAGAATGTTCCTTACATTGGTGATCAGTGAGAAGAATGTCCCTTACATTGGTGATCAGTGAGAAGAATGTTCCTTACATTGGTGATCAGTGAGAAGAATGTTGCTTACATTGGTGATCAGTGAGAAGAATGTTCCTTACATTGGTGATCAGTGAGAAGAATGTTCCTTACATTGGTGATCAGTGAGAAGAATGTTCCTTACATTGGTGATCAGTGAGAAGAATGTTCCTTACATTGGTGATCAGTGAGAAGAATGCCCCTTACATTGGTGATCAGTGAGAAGAATGTTCCTTACATTGGTGATCAGTGGAAAGAATGTTCCTTACATTGGTGATCAGTGGGAAGAATGTTCCTTACATTGGTGATCAGTGAGAAGAATGTTCCTTACATTGGTGATCAGTGAGAAGAATGTCCCTTACATTGGTGATCAGTGAGAAGAATGTTCCTTACATTGGTGATCAGTGAGAAGAATGTTCTATACATTGGTGATCAGTGGGAAGAATGTTCCTTACATTGGTGATCAGTGGGAAGAATGTTCCTTACATTGGTGATCAGTGAGAAGAATGTCCCTTACATTGGTGATCAGTGGGAAGAATGTTCCTTACATTGGTGATCAGTGAGAAGAATGTTCCTTACATTGGTGATCAGTGAGAAGAATGTTCCTTACATTGGTGATAAGTGGGAAGAATGTCCCTTACATTGGTGATCAGTGGAAAGAATGTTCCTTACATTGGTGATCAGTGGGAAGAATGTTCCTTACATTGGTGATCAGTGGGAAGAATGTTCCTTACATTGGTGATCAGTGGGAAGAATGTTCCTTACATTGGTGATCAGTGGGAAGAATGTTCCTTACATTGGTGATCAGTGAGAAGAATGTTCCTTACATTGGTGATCAGTGAGAAGAATGTCCCTTACATTGGTGATCAGTGAGAAGAATGTTCCTTACATTGGTGATCAGTGAGAAGAATGTCCCTTACATTGGTGATCAGTGAGAAGAATGTTCCTTACATTGGTGATCAGTGAGAAGAATGTTCTATACATTGGTGATCAGTGGGAAGAATGTTCCTTACATTGGTGATCAGTGGGAAGAATGTTCCTTACATTGGTGATCAGTGAGAAGAATGTCCCTTACATTGGTGATCAGTGGGAAGAATGTTCCTTACATTGGTGATCAGTGAGAAGAATGTTCCTTACATTGGTGATCAGTGAGAAGAATGTTCCTTACATTGGTGATAAGTGGGAAGAATGTCCCTTACATTGGTGATCAGTGAGAGGAATGTTCCTTACATTGGTGGTCAGGGTGCCACCCTTGCAGACAAAGCTAATATGTGTCTTACTGCTGGCTCTGCCAAGTGGCATCGCTTCCGGAAAAATATGTGGGTGCCATCAAATAAGAGGTCAATCAGCCACAGCTCAAAGATGGTTTTACTTCTAGCAACTTCTGGAGGAACCCTAGGATGTCACATAACCCAGGTTGAGAATGGCTGCTCTAACCTAAAGGGATGACTTTCAGCAAAGGGTTAATTTCTCCGTAGCAAAAGATGCAAACCATGCACGTAGTTCTTCCCAAATATTCAATATTGGTTGAACTGGATGGGCTTGTATCTTTTTCCATCCAGATGAACTATGAAGCTATATCAAACACTAAAACATTAGATATTGATGAGCAGTATAAATACAACGTGTGCGAAAAGTGAAAAAGAAGTGGTCACCTACCTTGGGCTCCACAGATCCATGGCAATGGCACAACCAGGAGGAGCAATATTAAATAAATCCAAAATTTCCAATGTAGTCCCATGATGGGGTCACCTTTTAGTCCAGCACAGCTCTGTGCACTGCAGCCACATTAATACCTTGGCGTAGGTATAAATAAGTGAATGGATGTTCTCTCTCTGTTTTGACTTCAATAAAAGTTCTCCAGGACAGAGGACAATGCTGGATGCTTCTGAGTTACCGTCACCAGCCCCGCAGGCTTGTCAGTAAACTCTGAAAACTGTTATCTGAGAACAGTTAGCATTGACAATGAACATGAAACGTTAAACACACCCTAAGCAAACTCATTGCCTGGCTTATTACTTAATATCGCAAAAGAAGTAAACAGTACAAGAGAAGGGATGTCCATCCCCCGTACCTCATCCTTAACATCCAGTTCCCAATGACGTCACCAACTCTTCAAGCTCAGGTGGTTACGAGATATTGGAGTTATTGGGAACCAGGGAGAGGTGAAGGAAAACAAAACAATGCAGAAAGATTATTAATAGCCTTTGGAGGACGGCTCTTGGCAAACACCGTGCCACTTTGCCAGGATTGTATTTATTGTGAAATGTTACCTCCATCAGGTTCATGACCAGGCGGAATTTACAGGTGTCACAAAAACTAATTAATACAGTGAGGTATTTCGCTTCAATCCCTCTATTCATACATGAACACCCACTAATCCTACAATGGGGTGATATAAAGGAGCAGAGAAGAAGTACCGCGAAACTATGATCACCTGAATGCTACAAAATAAAAGAACAAAAAAACTAAAAATCAACAACAATTGACAAAAATCAACACAGTTTTACCTCATTCAAAAAAATACACAACATGACTAAATGTCTGAGGGACTATTACACCGCCACTATATGGCCAAAATGAGGGGGTTCAGGTGTCCCAAGTGAAGGGTACCAGTAATATTACATCATACAAAGACATTGGAGACAATTGTCCTCTTCCAACCTTGTGGTAGCAATTTGGTGAAGACCCTTTTCTGCTGCGTGTACAAAGGCAGCTTCATCAATATATGACTGTGCCCCCCCGTCCGTGTACAAAGCCAGCTCCATAAAGACATGAATGTGCCCCCCCCCCCATCCATGCACAAGCCAGCTCCATAAAGACATGACTGTGCCCCCCCCCATGCACAAGCCAGCTCCATAAAGACATGACTGTGCCCCCCCCATGCACAAGCCAGCTCCATAAATACATGACTGTGCCCCCCCCCCGTGTACAAAGCCGGCTCCATAAATACATGACTGTGCCCCCCCCCCCCTCCTCCATGTACAAAGCCAGCTCCATAAATACATGACTGTGCCCCCCCGTGTACAAAGCCAGCTCCATAAATACATGACTGTGCCCCCCATCCCCCCCCCCGTGTACAAAGGCAGCTTCATCAATATATGACTGTGCCCCCCCCCCCCCGTGTACAAAGCCAGCTCCATAAATACATGACTGTGCCCCCCCGTGTACAAAGCCAGCTCCATAAATACATGACTGTGCCCCCCATCCCCCCCCCCGTGTACAAAGGCAGCTTCATCAATATATGACTGTGCCCCCCCCCCCCCCCCGTGTACAAAGCCAGCTCCATAAAGACATGACTGTGCCCCCCCCCCCCCCCCCCGTGTACAAAGCCAGCTCCATAAAGACATGACCGTGCCCCCCCCCCCCCTCCCGTGTACAAAGCCAGCTCCATAAAGACATGGTTTGACCAGTTTGATGTGGAGGAACGCGAGTGTCCTGCATAGAGCCCTGACCTCATCTCTACTGAATACTAATTGTGATCCTGGTCTCTTCTTACAACATCAGTCCTGCTCTTGGTGGCTCATGAATAAAGAACTCCACCATTAATTGAAATGGGGTCATCCAACTCCAGTATGCCCCAGTGTACATGAACCCCCTTCAGATAATGGAGTTCAGTTATCTCCAGTGAAGGTCCCGGTAATACTCCATCATACAAAGACATTGGAGACAATTGTGCCCTTCAAAGCTTGTGGTAACAGTTTGCTAAAGACCCTTTACCGTTCCCTCATGACTGTGCCCCCCCCCCCCCCCCCCCCCTCGTGTACAAAGCCAGCTCTTTAAAGACATGGTGTGACCAGTTTGGTGTGGAGGAACTCCTGTGTCCTCTACAGAGCCCTGACCTCATCCCTACTGATCACCTTTGGGAAGAATTGGAACACTGATGGTAAACCAGCACTTCTCATCCAGCATCAGTTCCTCACCACACAAATGGGCACAAATTCCCACAGACATCCTCCAAAATTGGGAGGAAAGACTTCCCAGAAGAGTGGAGGATGTTATATGGGGCAACTCTATAAAGACATGGTGTGACCAGTTTGGTGTGGAGCAACTTGAGGGTCCTGATCTCATCCCTACTGAACACCATTGGGATGAATTGGAATGCCAATGGTGAGCCAGGTCTTCTCATCCAACATCAGTCAATAATTGTAATAGAGACATCCCACTGCAACCTGATACACCATATAGCCCAAAGTATGTGACCCCCCCCCCCCCAAATGAAGGAGTTCAGGTGTGTCCTGTGAAGGGTCCTGGTAATCCTCCATTATCCCCTTGCTGTCGAGCGTACACAGATATGCGGCCTCGGCTTTTGGGGGGTTATACAGGCATCACCCCGGTACCGTTTTTTAGAGCCGCGATCGGCTATCCAGGGATAACAACCGATGAGGCTAAAAGCGGGAGGGGACATCCCCCCTCCTGCTGCCTTCTGCCGCTCTTACTGGGCCTCCCGTCCCATCGGGAGACCCAATCCTCGATCCACCACTTCCGGCAGCTAGAGAGAGACTGGCACGAAGACGGAAATGGCTTCATGCCAGTCTGCTCTCTGTAAACATGGAAGTGACGTCACAACGTCACTTCCTGTTTACTCGGCTGCCAATGGCGCCGGTTTTAAATAATATACAGTATTCAGAATCGCTGTTTTCGGCGATCTGAATACTTTGAAGTGCAAAGGAGGGATGGGAGGTCTTTTAGACAACCGATCCCTCCATAAAGAGGACCTGTCACCGTCTATTACTGTCACATGGGATGTTTACATTCATTATAGACCCCAGATCTCTCCATAAAGAGGACCTGTCACCACCTATTACTGTCACATGGGATGTTTACATTCATTATAGACCCCCAGATCTCTCCATAAAGAGGACCTGTCACCTCCTATTACTGTCACATGGGATGTTTACATTCATTATAGACACCAGATCTCTCCATAAAGAGGACCTGTCACCACCTATTACTGTCACATGGGATGTTTACATTCATTATAGACCCCAGATCTCTCCATAAAGAGGACCTGTCACCTCCTATTACTGTCACATGGGATGTTTACATTCATTATAGACCCCAGATCTCTCCATAAAGAGGACCTGTCACCACCTATTACTGTCACATGGGATGTTTACATTCATTATAGACCCCAGATCTCTCCATAAAGAGGACCCATCACCATCTATTACTGTCACATGGGATGTTTACATTCATTATAGACCCCAGATCTCTCCATAAAGAGGACCTGTCACCTCCTATTACTGTCACATGGGATGTTTACATTCATTATAGACCCCAGATCTCTCCATAAAGAGGACCTGTCACCACCTATTACTGTCACATGGGATGTTTACATTCATTATAGACCCCAAATCTCTCCATAAAGAGGACCTGTCACCACCTATTACTGTCACATGGGATGTTTACATTCATTATAGACCCCAGATCTCTCCATAAAGAGGACCCATCACCATCTATTACTGTCACATGGGATGTTTACATTCATTATAGACCCCAGATCTCTCCATAAAGAGGACCTGTCACCTCCTATTACTGTCACATGGGATGTTTACATTCATTATAGACCCCAGATCTCTCCATAAAGAGGACCTGTCACCTCCTATTACTGTCACATGGGCTGTTTACATTCATTATAGACCCCAGATCCCTCCATAAAGAGGACCCGTCACTTCCTATTACTGTCACATGGGATGTTTACATTCATTATAGACCCCAGATCTCTCCATAAAGAGGACCTGTCACCTCCTATTACTGTCACATGGGCTGTTTACATTCATTATAGACCCCAGATCTCTCCATAAAGAGGACCTGTCACCACCTATTACTGTCACATGGGATGTTTACATTCATTATAGACCCCAGATCTCTCCATAAAGAGGACCTGTCACCCCCTATTACTGTCACATGGGATGTTTACATTCATTATAGACCCCAGATCTCTCCATAAAGAGGACCTGTCACCACCTATTACTGTCACATGGGATGTTTACATTCATTATAGACCCCAGATCTCTCCATAAAGAGGACCCGTCACCTCCTATTACTGTCACATGGGATGTTTACATTCATTATAGACCCCAGATCTCTCCATAAAGAGGACCTGTCACCTCCTATTACTGTCACATGGGATGTTTACATTCATTATAGACCCCAGATCCCTCCATAAAGAGGACCCGTCACTTCCTATTACTGTCACATGGGATGTTTACATTCATTATAGACCCCAGATCTCTCCATAAAGAGGACCCGTCACCACCTATTACTGTCACATGGGATGTTTACATTCATTATAGACCCCAGATCTCTCCATAAAGAGGACCTGTCACCATCTATTACTGTCACATGGGATGTTTACATTCATTATAGACCCCAGATCTCTCCATAAAGAGGACCTGTCACCTCCTATTACTGTCACATGGGATGTTTATATTCATTATAGACCCCAGATTTCTCCATAAAGAGGACCCGTCACCCCCTATTACTGTCACATGGGATGTTTACATTCATTATAGACCCCAGATCTCTCCATAAAGAGGACCTGTCACCTCCTATTACTGTCACATGGGATGTTTACATTCATTATAGACCCCCAATCCCTCCATAAAGAGGACCTGTCACCACCTATTACTATCACATGGAATGTTTACATTCATTATAGACCCCAGATCTCTCCATAAAGAGGACCTGTCACCATCTATTACTGTCACATGGGATGTTTACATTCATTATAGACCCCAGATCTCTCCATAAAGAGGACCTGTCACCTCCTATTACTGTCACATGGGATGTTTACATTCATTATAGACCCCAGATCTCTCCATAAAGAGGATCTGTCACCTCCTATTACTGTCACATGGGATGTTTACATTCATTATAGACCCCAGATCTCTCCATAAAGAGGACCTGTCACCACCTATTACTGTCACATGGGATGTTTACATTCATTATAGACCCCAGATCTCTCCATAAAGAGGACCTGTCACCCCCTATTACTGTCACATGGGATGTTTACATTCATTATAGACCCCAGATCTCTCCATAAAGAGGACCTGTCACCCCCTATTACTGTCACATGGGATGTTTACATTCATTATAGACCCCAGATCTCTCCATAAAGAGGACCTGTCACCTCCTATTACTATCACATGGGATGTTTACATTCATTATAGACCCCAGATCTCTCCATAAAGAGGACCTGTCACCATCTATTACTGTCACATGGGATGTTTACATTCATTATAGACCCCAGATCTCTCCATAAAGAGGACCTGTCACCTCCTATTACTGTCACATGGGATGTTTACATTCATTATAGACCCCAGATCTCTCCATAAAGAGGATCTGTCACCTCCTATTACTGTCACATGGGATGTTTACATTCATTATAGACCCCAGATCTCTCCATAAAGAGGACCTGTCACCCCGTATTACTGTCACATGGGATGTTTACATTCATTATAGACCCCAGATTTCTCCATAAAGAGGACCTGTCACCCCCTATTACTGTCACATGGGATGTTTACATTCATTATAGACCCCGGATCTCTCCATAAAGAGGACCTGTCACCCCCTATTACTGTCACATGGGATGTTTACATTCATTATAGACCCCGGATCTCTCCATAAAGAGGGCCTGTCACCACCTATTACTGTCACATGGGATGTTTACATTCATTATAGACCCCAGATCTCTCCATAAAGAGGACCTGTCACCTCCTATTACTGTCACATGGGATGTTTACATTCATTATAGACCCCAGATCTCTCCATAAAGAGGACCTGTCACCTCCTATTACTGTCACATGGGATGTTTACATTCATTATAGACCCCAGATCTCTCCATAAAGAGGACCTGTCACCTCCTATTACTGTCATAAGGGATGTTTACATTCATTATAGACCCCAGATCTCTCCATAAAGAGGACCTGTCACCATCTATTACTGTCACATGGGATGTTTACATTCATTATAGACCCCAGATCTCTCCATAAAGAGGACCTGTCACCTCCTATTACTGTCACATGGGATGTTTACATTCATTATAGACCCCAGATCTCTCCATAAAGAGGACCTGTCACCGTCTATTACTGTCACATGGGATGTTTACATTCATTATAGACCCCAGATCTCTCCATAAAGAGGACCTGTCACCACATATTACTGTCATAAGGGATGTTTACATTCATTATAGACCCCAGATCTCTCCATAAAGAGGACCTGTCACCACATATTACTGTCACATGGGATGTTTACATTCATTATAGACCCCAGATCTTTCCATAAAGAGGACCTGTCACCTCCTATTACTGTCACATTGGATTATTACATTCATTATAGACCCCAGATCTCTCCATAAAGAGGACCTGTCACCGTCTATTACTGTCACATGGGATGTTTACATTCATTATAGACCCCAGATCTCTCCATAAAGAGGACCTGTCACCTCCTATTACTGTCACATGGGATGTTTACATTCATTATAGACCCCAGATCTCTCCATAAAGAGGACCTGTCACCCCCTATTACTGTCACATGGGATGTTAACATTCATTATAGACCCCAGATCTCTCCATAAAGAGGACCTGTCACCTGCTATTACTGTCACATGGGATGTTTACATTCATTATAGACCCCAGATCTCTCCATAAAGAGGACCTGTCACCCCCTATTACTGTCACATGGGATGTTTACATTCATTATAGACCCCAGATCTCTCCATAAAGAGGACCTGTCACCTCCTATTACTGTCACATGGGATGTTTACATTCATTATAGACCCCGGATCTCTCCATAAAGAGGACCTGTCACCATCTATTACTGTCACATGGGATGTTTACATTTATTATAGACCCCAGATCTCTCCATAAAGAGGACCTGTCACCCCCTATTACTGTCACATGGGATGTTTACATTCATTATAGACCCCAGATCTCTCCATAAAGAGGACCCGTCACCCCCTATTACTGTCACATGGGATGTTTACATTCAATATAGACCCCAGATCTCTCCATAAAGAGGACCTGTCACCATCTATTACTGTCACATGGGATGTTTACATTTATTATAGACCCCAGATCTCTCCATAAAGAGGACCTGTCACCATCTATTACTGTCACATGGGATGTTTACATTCATTATAGACCCCAGATCTCTCCATAAAGAGGACCTGTCACCATCTATTACTGTCATAAGGGATGTTTACTTTCCTTGTGACAGCAATAAAAGTGATCACATTTTTTTTTTTAAACGCAATGTAAAAAAATTAAAATAAATGAAATAAAAAAAAAAAAAATTTTTTAAAGCGCCCCCGTCAAGGTGAGTTCACGCAGCAAAGAAACCGCATACGGAAGTCGCGCCCGCATATGTAAACGGTGTTCAAATCACACATGTAGGTATCACCGTGATCGTCAGAGCGAGAGCAATAATTCTAGCCCTAGACCTCCTCTGTAACTCTAACCTAGTAACTGTTTTTTTTTTTTTTTTGGCGCCTATGGAGATTTTTAGGTACCGTAGTTTGTCGCCATTCCACGAGTGTGCGCAATTTTAAAGCGTGACATGTTTGGTATCTATTTACTCGGCGTAACATCGTCTTTCACATTATACAAAAACATTGGGCTATCTTTACTGTTTCGGTTTTTTTTTAAATTCATGAAAGTGTCTTTTTTCCCCAAAAAGTTGCGTTTAAAAGACCGCTGCACAAATATCATGTGACATAAAATATTGCAACAATCACCATTTTATTCTCTAGATTCTCTGCTAAAAAAATAAATATAATGTTTGGGGGTTCTAAGTAATTTTCTAGCAAAAAATACAGATTTTAACTTGTAAACACCAAATGTCAGAAATAGTCTTAGTCATGAAAGATTTAAACAAAGACATTGGAGACAATTGGGCTCTTCCAACATTGTGGTAACAGTTTGGTGAAAACCCTTTTCTGCCCCCCTCCCCCCTCCGTACAAAGCCAGCTCCATAAAGACAGGGTGTGACCAGTTTGGTGTGGAGGAACTCCAATGTCCCACACAGAACCCTGACCTCATCCCTACTGATCACCTGACCTCATCCCTACTGATCACCTGACCTCATCCCTACTGATCCCCTGACCTCATCCCTACTGATCACCTGACCTCATCCCTACTGATCACCTGACCTCATCCCTACTGATCACCTGACCTCATCCCTACTGATCACCTGACCTCATCCCTACTGATCCCCTGACCTCATCCCTACTGATCCCCTGTCCCCTGACCTCCTCCCTACTGATCCCCTGACCTCATCCCTACTGATCTTCTGACCTCCTCCCTACTGATCACCTGACCTCATCCCTACTGATCACCTGACCTCATCCCTACTGATCACCTGACCTCATCCCTACTGATCACCGGACCTCCTTCCTACTGATCCCCTGACCTCATCCCTACTGATCACCTGACCTCCTCCCTACTGATCACCTGACCTCCTCCCTACTGATCACCTAACCTCATCCCTACTGATCCCCTGACCTCATCCCTACTGATCCCCTGACCTCATCCCTACTGATTACCTGACCTCCTCCCTACTGATCACCTAACCTCATCCCTACTGATCCCCTGACCTCATCCCTACTGATCACCTGACCTCATCCCTACTGATCCCCTGACCTCATCCCTACTGATCCCCTGACCTCATCCCTACTGATCACCTGACCTCATCCCTACTGATCTCCTGACCTCATCCCTACTGATCCCCTGACCTCATCCCTACTCATCTCCTGACCTCATCCCTACTGATCACCTGACCTCATCCCTACTGATCACCTGACCTCATCCCTACTGATCACCTGACCTCATCCCTACTGATCCCCTGACCTCATCCCTACTGATCTCCTGACCTCCTCCCTACTGATCACCTGACCTCCTCCCTACTGATCACCTGACCTCATCCCTACTGATCACCTGACCTCCTTCCTACTGATCCCCTGACCTCATCCCTACTGATCACCTGACCTCCTCCCTACTGATCACCTGACCTCCTTCCTACTGATCCCCTGACCTCATCCCTACTGATCACCTGACCTCATCCCTACTGATCACCTGACCTCATCCCTACTGATCACCTGACCTCCTCCCTACTGATCACCTGACCTCCTTCCTACTGATCCCCTGACCTCATCCCTACTGATCACCTGACCTCATCCCTACTGATCACCTGACCTCATCCCTACTGATCCCCTGACCTCATCCCTACTGATCTCCTGACCTCCTCCCTACTGATCACCTGACCTCCTCCCTACTGATCACCTGACCTCATCCCTACTGATCACCTGACCTCCTTCCTACTGATCCCCTGACCTCATCCCTACTGATCACCTGACCTCCTCCCTACTGATCACCTGACCTCCTTCCTACTGATCCCCTGACCTCATCCCTACTGATCACCTGACCTCCTCCCTACTGATCACCTGACCTCATCCCTACTGATCACCTGACCTCATCCCTACTGATCACCTGACCTCATCCCTACTGATCCCCTGACCTCATCCCTACTGATCACCTGACCTCATCCCTACTGATCACCTGACTTCATCCCTACTGATCACCTAACCTCATCCCTACTGATCACCTGACCTCCTCCCTACTGATCCTCTGACCTCATCCCTACTGATCACCTAACCTCATCCCTACTGATCACCTGACCTCACCCCTACTGATCCCCTGACCTCATCCCTACTGATCCCCTGACTTCATCCCTACTGACCACCTGACCTCATCCCTACTGATCCCCTGACCTCATCCCTACTGATCACCTAACCTCATCCCTACTGATCACCTGACCTCATCCCTACTGATCACCTAACCTCATCCCTACTGATCACTTGACCTCATCCCTACTGATCACCTGACCTCATCCCTACTGATCACCTAACCTCATCCCTACTGATCACCTGACCTCATCCCTACTGATCACCTAACCTCATCCCTACTGATCACCTGACCTCATCCCTACTGATCCCCTGACCTCATCCCTACTGATCACCTGACCTCATCCCTACTGATCACCTGACCTCATCCCTACTGATCACCTGACCTCCTCCCTACTGATCCCCTGACCTCATCCCTACTGATCACCTGACCTCCTCCCTACTGATCACCTGACCTCCTCCCTACTGATCACCTGACCTCCTCCCTACTGATCACCTGACCTCATCCCTACTGATCACCTGACTTCATCCCTACTGATCACCTAACCTCATCCCTACTGATCACCTGACCTCCTCCCTACTGATCCTCTGACCTCATCCCTACTGATCACCTGACCTCATCCCTACTGATCACCTAACCTCATCCCTACTGATCACCTGACCTCATCCCCACTGATCCCCTGACTTCATCCCTACTGACCACCTGACCTCATCCCTACTGATCCCCTGACCTCATCCCTACTGATCACCTAACCTCATCCCTACTGATCACCTGACCTCATCCCTACTGATCACCTAACCTCATCCCTACTGATCACCTGACCTCATCCCTACTGATCACCTGACCTCATCCCTACTGATCACCTGACCTCATCCCTACTGAACACCTGACCTCATCCCTACTGATCACCTGACCTCATCCCTACTGATCACCTGACCTCATCCCTACTGATCCCCTAACCTCATCCCTACTGATCACCTGACCTCATCCCTACTGATCACCTGACCTCATCCCTACTGATCACCTGACCTCATCCCTACTGATCACCTGACCTCCTCCCGACTGATCACCTGACCTCCTCCCTACTGATCACCTGACCTCCTCCTTACTGATCACCTGACCTCATCCCTACTGATCACCTGACCTCATCCCTACTGATCACCTGACCTCCTCCCGACTGATCACCTGACCTCCTCCCTACTGATCACCTGACCTCCTCCCTACTGATCCCCTGACCTCATCCCTACTGATCACCTGACCTCATCCCTACTGATCACCTGACCTCCTCCCTACTGATCACCTGACCTCATCCCTACTGATCACCTGATCACATTGTGTGGAATGTCCTGCAGACAAAAGGCGTACAGAGGTTACAGTGGCCATTGGTATCCTACTTCAGAAAAAAATAATAATAATTTCATCGTATGATACTGATATACGGCTGTTACTGATTCAAATTTTCATGTTCGATTAATCAACTAATTTCGATTAATTATAACGCACATACAGATCCAACTACTTTTAGCTGATCTCCTTGCATTGCAACTCTGCATTAGTCAGTGGTAAATGTGGTATACACTGTATACAATCACCCGACACTCCTTAGTTTCCACAATCCAGGACTTAACACTTTTTCTCTTTTTTTCTCATCAGCTGCCATTTTGGAAGTGTGGATCCTGAGGAAGCAATTACAGCGAAACGCGTTGATTTACATGCTTGTAACATTTCTTCAGTATCTGTTGCACTTTTTATTTTTAACTGTGATTTTAACAAATGGCAATTTTAATCATAAACTAATATTTTTTTTTTTTGGCATGGCCCTTCACTGTAACGGAAAAATATTTTTTACACCACTGGATATATACTACCCGATGTACACTACCCGATGTACACCACCCGATGTACACCACCAGATGTACACCACCAGATATACACCACCAGATGTACACCACCCGACGTACACCACCAGACGTACACCACCCGATGTACACCACCAGATGTACACCACCAGACGTACACTATCAGACGTACACCACCAGACGTACACCATCAGACGTACACCACCAGACGTACACCACCAGACGTACACCACCCGATGTACACCACCCGATGTACACCACCCGATGTACCCCACTAGACGTACACCACCAGATGTACACCACCAGACATACACCACCCGATGTACACCACCCGATGTACACCACCCGACGTACACCACCAGACGTACACCACCAGACGTACACCACCAGACATACACCACCCGATGTACACCACCAGACATACACCACCTGATGTACACCACCCGATGTACACCACCCGATGTACACCACCAGATGTACCCCACTAGATGTACACCACCAAATGTACACCACCCGATGTACACCACCCGATGTACACCACCAGATGTACCCCACTAGACGTACACCACCAAATGTACACCACCCGATGTACACCACCCGATGTACCCCACTAGACGTTCACCACCTGATGTACACCACCCGATGTACCCCACTAGACGTACACCACCCGATGTACACCACCCGATGTACACCACCAGATGTACACCACCAGATGTACACCACCAGATGTACACCACCAGATGTACACCACCAGACATACACCACCCGATGTACACCACCCGATGTACCACCCGATGTACACCACCTGACGTACACCACCCGATGTACACCACCCGATGTACACCACCCGATGTACACCACCAGACATACACCACCCGATGTACACCACCCGATGTACACCACCCGATGTACCCCACTAGACGTACACCACCAAATGTACACCACCCGATGTACACCACCCGATGTACACCACCCGATGTACCCCACTAGACATACACCACCAGATGTAAACCACCCGATGTACACCACCAGATGTACACCACCCGATGTACACCACCAGATGTACACCACCCGATGTACACTACCAGATGTACCCCACTAGACGTACACCACCAAATGTACACCACTAGATGTACACCACCAAATGTACACCACCCGATGTACACCACCAGACGTACACCACCAAATGTACACCACCAGATGTACCCCACTAGACGTACACCACCAAATGTACACCACCAGATGTACCCCACTAGACGTACACCACCAAATGTACACCACCAGATGTACCCCACTAGACGTACACCACCCGATGTACACCACCCGATGTACACCACCAGATGTACCCCACTAGACGTACACCACCAGATGTACACCACCAGATGTACACCACCAGACATACACCACCAGATGTACACCACCCGATGTACACCACCCGATGTACCCCACTAGACGTACACCACCAGATGTACACCACCCGATGTACACCACCAAATGTACACCACCCGATGTACACCACCCGATGTACCCCACTAGACGTACACCACCAGATGTACACCACCCGATGTACACCACCAAATGTACACCACCAAATGTACACCACCAGATGTACACCACCCGATGTACACCACCAGACGTACACCACCCGACGTACACCACCAAATGTACACCACCAGATGTACACCACCCGATGTACACCACCAAATGTACCCCACTAGACGTACACCACCAAATGTACACCACCCGATGTACACCACCAGATGTACACCACCCGATGTACACCACCCGATGTACACCACCCGATGTACCCCACTAGACGTACACCACCAAATGTACACCACCCGATGTACACCACCCGATGTACACCACCCGATGTACCCCACTAGACGTACACCACCAGATGTACACCACCCGATGTACACCACCAGATGTACACCACCCGATGTACACCACCCGATGTACACCACCAGATGTACCCCACTAGACGTACACCACCAAATGTACACCACTAGATGTACACCACCAAATGTACACCACCCGATGTACACCACCAGACGTACACCACCAAATGTACACCACCAGATGTACCCCACTAGACGTACACCACCAAATGTACACCACCAGATGTACCCCACTAGACGTACACCACCCGATGTACACCACCAAATGTACACCACCAGATGTACACCACCCGATGTACACCACCAGACGTACACCACCAAATGTACACCACCAGATGTACCCCACTAGACGTACACCACCAAATGTACACCACCAAATGTACCCCACTAGACGTACACCACCAGATGTACACCACCAGATGTACACCACCAGATGTACATCACCAGATGTACACCACCAGATGTACACCACCCGATGTACACCACCAGATGTACACCACCCGATGTACACCACCAGATGTACACCACCAGATGTACACCACCAGACATACATCTCTGCCCCCTGCCGCCCATTCCCAGCCAGAACTCGGAACAATGTCCAAACTCTGGTATTCTCTCTGAAGTCCGTTCATAAGCTTCAGAGAGAAATCTATGTAAACGGGGCCATCTTTATTATTGATTGGACCCTGGGCAAACATTTTCTTGGGCCCCCCCATGCAATTTCGCTCTCCACCGTCCTGCATACCATGGACTGGGGAGGTGAGGGTCCTAGAACCCCTGGGATCAGTGGCAGTGCTGGGGGGAGGGGGAAGTGTGATCAATGGCAATGCTGATTTTTTTTTTTCCGACTGCCAATATGAAGAGGAGTTTCAACACTGACCACCAATGTAATAGGGGTTTACACTGACCACTAATGTAATAGGGGTTTACACTGACCACTAATGTAATAGGGGTTTACACTGACCACTAATGTAATAAGGGTTTACACTGACCACCAATGTAATAGAAGCATTCACAGTAATTTCACAGTAACCACCAATGTAAGGAGGGATTTACAATGACCACTAGTGTAAGGGGAACTTTCACACTAGACTTTCTACACCAAGCCCCAATGTATTGAGAAGATTTACACTGACCACCAATGTAACTGGATTTACACTGACCACCAATGTAATAGGAGCATTCACAATAATCACTGATGTAAGGAGGGATTTACACTGACCACCAATGTAATAGGAGCATGCACAATAATCACCGATGTAAGGAGGGATTTACACTGACCACCAATGTAAGGGGGACCTTCACACTGACCACCAATGTAACAGAGACATTGAGCCTGCGTTCACATTTGTGTGTGTCGGGAATACATGCAAAATCCCTTTCCTGACACCACAGAAATGTACCGCCCTTTAGCAGATACACAGAAGTGCCATTAATTGTTAATGACACCCTCACCCATCTGCTGACATGTGCCTTGGCACCGTGTGATTTTGGAAAAGGGTTTGGGACTTTCTTCCACATTTCCAGCACATAGAGCCGTCCACTGAAATTATTGGGCTGTCCTACACATGACCGCCATCTTCATCCACCCTGTCAGTACACCTTTGTATCTGAAAAGCCCTGCTGACCTCTGCACCCCAAACCTCCCCCATCCCCCCCACTCCAACCCTCCCCCCTTTAACTCTACCTGCCTCCTCTGCACATCTTTGCACCCACCTTCCTTACCTCTATACATCCCCTTCTTTCTCACCTGAGCACCCCAAACTAATTCCTTCTCTGCCTACCTCTGCACCCCCCACACTACCCTCCCCCCCCCCCCCCACCAATTTTCTGACCTTTGCAGAACAGATGATAGGCTTAATGACCACAGTTGTAGGCAGGACTTTCAAGCATGTCCCTTTACCTCCCCTGTGGGCAGCATTCAGTATAGGTGATGGTGGGTATGACCTCAGGGGGGCATGATATACATATGAATACCGCCTCTATTTACATATCAATGCCGGTTATTTACATGTAAACACAGGGTCTGCAGGGGAGTCATCTGTACACAACAATAAGGCAGAGCTGGGCAGCATTAGTAACAGAACTTCACACTGAGATATCAGGACACAGCACAGGACTAAAACTTCAAGAGACGAGGGAATTTAAACCGGGATAATTGGCAAGTATGAGGCAGCTGATTTGGGCCCCACAACAATGACAGGGCCCAAGGCAGCTGCCCCTTTTGCCCTGCCTTAAAGACGGCCCTGAATGTAATACATTTTCATTATATTGTATTTACTTTTATTGTTTCACTCATGTGAGAAGATCTGCAAATTGTATCTCTCACAGCAACCTTAATCAAAATCTGTATTGGAAGTTGTCAGAGTTTACACAAGATCTGATTGGCCACTTACATCCAGCATTGCATCCTGGGAGGAAAGGGGGGGAGGGGTGGTTCTCCCCTATATTCGCCAGGCATTACACACAGGGCAGTGGGGAAGGGTGGGAAGGTAAGTATCGGGGGCTTTTGGGTTTCCTTTTAGGGAGTCCAATCACTGTGCTTTGAATGGGTGAGGTCACAGACTCTATATAATACCCCCAATACTCATTCTTTCGTTTTTTTGGTGAAAACAGAACCTCGAATTATTTGGATCGGTAGCTGCCGCCATCCTTTGTGATCTCATCGCCTGTCCCAGCGGCTCCCAATATAAACAGAAACTTGTTTTTCCAGATTTGGCCACTCTATAAAGTTTGATCTGTTTGCCAAGGAGGCTTGGGCTTTTGTTAATCTGGGACGGGTATTTGCCAAAATTAAAAGGTGACCTCTCTCTGCAAGCAGCATGGAGGACAGCCTCTTGTTTGATGCTGGATGGTTGCTATTGTAGCCGAGTCTGTGAAGGGAGAGGCCTGAGATTGGTAAAATGCCAGGCAACGTTTTCCATGGCAGGTGCCAGCGCAATCTCACCACTTACATGGGTACGGTGATAGGTGAGGCCTGGACTATGCCAATAGATAGGTATGTAAGTACATGCAAAGCAACAGCAGTAAACATCCAACGTCTCTAATACACAGCATCTCCCAAAAGTAAGTACACCCCTCAGTCACATCTCTGTAAATCTTTTCTTCTATCTTTTCATGTGACAACACTGAAGAAATGACACTTGTCTACAATGTAAAGTAGTGAGTGTACAGCTTGTATAACAGTGTAAATTTGCTGTCCCCTCAAAATAACTCAACACACAGCCATTAATGTCTAAACCGCTGGCAACAAAAGTCAGTACACCCCTAAGTGAAAATCTCCAAATTGGGCCCAATTAGCCATTTTCCCTCCCCGATGTCATGTGACTCGTTGTTACAAGGTCTCAGGTGTGAATGGGGAGCAGGTGTGTTAAATTTGGTGTTATCACTCTCACTCTCTCATACTGGTCACTGGAAGTACAACATGGCACCTCATGGCAAAGAACTCTCTGAGGATCTGAAAAAAAGAATTGTTGCTCTACATAAAGATGGGTAAATCGTGAGTAAAACCAAGCGCTGAGATGGATATAAATGAATCTGAGTGAATACGAATAAATATAAGTGAATATGAATAAATGAAAATGGGTAAAGGTAAATTGATCAATAAAAAAATTAATCTGCTATCAATACAAGGTGATCAGAATCCCATAAAACATAAAACATATAAAAATTGATACGCTCTAATAGTTGATCAATCAATGTGAAAAAACTGTATCAAATCTCAAATAAATATATAAAATATCAATATGAAGTACTTAAGTGAATATATAATCAAATACGCATGTAGATAAATACCTATTAAATGGAGGTATATAAAATCCTGGTGCTAATACATATACAAATACCCCCCAAAGTGATAAATAGCAGTGTGTGAAAATAAATAAATAATGCCGATCTGATAAAAATTCCCCGCGGAGATAAGTTAGTCCAGAAAATAAAAAAAATTGGCCCAGCAGTTCATTCCTTAATCAAATCAATTGATTCACTGTGTTGGATCGTTATTCATGATTTTTAGATTTTCTTACATCCCGCTTCAGCCATGATACTGTTATAACGAATAAAAATCATGAATAACGATCCAACACAGTGAATCAATTGATTTGATTAAGGAATGAACTGCTGGGCCAATTTTTTTTATTTTCTGGACTAACTTATCTCCGCGGGGAATTTTTATCAGATCGGCATTATTTATTTATTTTCACACACTGCTATTTATCACTTTGGGGGGTATTTGTATATGTATTAGCACCAGGATTTTATATACCTCCATTTAATAGGTATTTATCTACATGCGTATTTGATTATATATTCACTTAAGTACTTCATATTGATATTTTATATATTTATTTGAGATTTGATACAGGTTTTTCACATTGATTGATCAACTATTAGAGCGTATCAATTTTTATATGTTCTACGTAAAGATGGCCTAGGCTATAAGAAGATTGCCAAGACCCTGAAACTGATCTGCAGCACGGTGGCCAAGACCATACAGCGGTATAACAGGACAGGTTCCACTCAGAACAGGCCTCGCCATGGTCCACCAAAGAAGTTGAGGTCACGTGCTCAGCGTCATATCCAGAGGTTGTCTTTGGGAAATAGACGTATGAGTGCTGCCAGCATTGCTGCAGAGGTTGTAGGGGTGGGGGGTCAGCCTGTCAGTGCTCAAACCATACGCCGCACACTGCATCAAATTGGTCTGCATGGCTGTCATCCCAGAAGGAGGCCTCTTCTAAAGATGATGTACAAGAAAGACCACAAACAGTTTGCTGAAGACAAGCAGACTAAGGACATGGATTACTGGAACCATGTCCTGTGGTCTGATGAGACCAAGATAAACGTATTTGGTTCAGATGGTGACAAGCGTGTGTGGGGGCAACCAGGTGAGGAGGACAAAGACAAGTGTGTCTTGTCTACAGCCAAGCATGGTGGTGGGAGTGTCATGGTCTGGGGCTGTATGAGTGCTGCCGGCACTGGGGGGCTACAGATCATTGAGGGAACCATGAATGCCAACATGTACTGTGACATACTGAAGCAAAGCATGATCCCCTCCCTTCAGAGACTGGACCGCAGGGCAGTATTCCAACATGATAACCACCCCAAACACACCTCCAAGACCACCACTGCCTTGCTAAAGAAGCTGAGGGTAAAGGTGATGGACTGGCCAAGCATGTCTCCAGACCTAAACCCTATTGATCATCTGTGGGACATCCTCAAACGGAAGGTGGAGGAGCACAAGGTCTCTAACATCCACCAGCTCTGTGATGTCATCATGGAGGAGGGGAAGAGGACTCCAGTGACAACCTGTGAAGCTCTGGTGACCTCCATGTCCAAGAGGGTTAAGGCAGTGCTGGAAAATAATGGTGGCCACACAAAATATTGACACTTTGGGCCCAATTTGGACATTTTCACTTAGGGGTGTCCTGACTTTTGTTGCCAGCGGTTTAGACATTAATGGCTGTGTGTTGAGTTATTTTGAGGGGACAGTAAATTTACACTGTTATACAAGCTGTACACTCACTACTTTACATTGTAGACAAGTGTCATTTCTTCAGTGTTGTCACATGAAAAGAGAGAAGAAAAGATTTACACAAATTTCACTGAGGGGTGTACTTACTTTTGTCAGATCCTGTAAGTGATGCCAGGCAACCAGTGGAATGATTCAACATAAAACTTTGCCTATCCACAAACAATCGCAGATGGCTGAAGTCAAATAAACTACTCAGTATAATCTGACTCTATAAACTGCAGCCTATGGAGAACAGCAGCCTCTGGTCACATGACTCCATATACAGGACAAACCTTATTCTTTCCTCCATATCCACTGCCTGCTGCTCAGAACATTCATAAAAATAGGATGTATAGTACTAAAGATTACATAAATCTTAACAGAATTCTTCGGGACCTATTTCTATTGGGGAGCAGATACTCTCTTCTAAGCTTCATTCACACAAGGAATGACACTGGATCTATGAATGGAGGGGGCGGAGCTATCAATCGTTTGCCCCTCCTCCATTCGGTTGGCTCCTGACAGTCCATTAGCTGTATTACCCCCCCTTCCCCTGCACTAGAATGTTACAGGAGGCGGGGTTGGGGGCGGGAACAGGGATGGAGGAAGACTTGAGTGCAAGGGACACATCATACAAAATGAAAATTCTGTCCCTTGTGCTGATTCTTCTCTTTGTAACTTTAGCTGAACTTGATGATGTCTTTTTGTAGATTTATTGCTTAACAGGAGAGAGGGAGGAGGGTGCAGGAGACCCCAAAACAGTGCCGGGACAAGGTCATCTGGAGCCTAGAGCAAACATACCAAGCTGTGACCCCCCCAAGATTTATGAGCATTATGTGTCAGTAAAAATCCCCTTCCCACCAAAAAAACAGAGCACTAATCTGCATGTAAGTATAAACAGCCCCTCCCCCCCGGTACAAATCTCCCCTACCAGCACTTATCTCCCCCCCATCCCTCCTCCAAACTCAAGTACTTTCTCTCTCTAAATCCACACCCCCCCCCAAAATAACACCCCTGCTAGCACAAATCCTCTACACCTCAAGTTTCCCCCCTCCCCCACTCCAAATCCCCTTTCCCAGCACAAATTCTCCCAACAATTGCCCCTCCTGGCACAAATCCCCCCCCCCCCCCAAAAAAGCAAATATCCCCTCCTAGCACAAATTCCCCTCCCCTCTACCCTATCACCTCTTGTACCACAACCCCCCAAATCCCCCCTCCTATCACAAATCCCTCCCCTCATTTTTCCTCCCAACACAAATTCCCCCAAGTCCCCATTCCCAGCACACACCCCTAATTTCCCCTCCTAGAACAATTCTTATCCCCTGCCACCCTCCAAATCCCCCTCTCAACTCAAATCCTCCCCCAAACAAATCTCCTGGAGGTGCCCCCTCCCCCCAACCTCACATGATACCCCAGTGCCCAGGGCAGATGCCCCTTCTGCCCACCCCTTGTCCCGGCCCTGCTCCATAACACAAAACAAGTGCAGGAGGACAGATTCTCGGGGACTAATCCTTTAGCAGCCGCCTTTGCTGGAGGCACAGTAGAGGGGATAGCCAGCTAATCAGAGTATATATGAGCAGTCCCAGTCCTTACAGCAAACTCTGGTATTAACCCCCAAAGAACATGAACACCTGGAGTCCTAGGAAAAGTCCTTCTCACAATGTCCAAGGGCAGCTGTCATCCACCCAGCTTCCATGCATCACTCTTCAGTCCTTCTCCAGCCCGGCTCCCACACATGAGGTCCTCCATCAGGTGTCTATGAACCCAAGATTCTTCAGGCCCTCAGCCAAACACATGCTGAGGACCAGCAACAGTTCTTGTACTGATTGCCTCCCAGGGGCAGCGCGAATAACAATTCTGAACAAGCCCTTCAAACATTTACCTTCACCCCAGCCACCTTCTGAGCGCCCCATCCCAGGGATTGGCTGAGGTCAGATAAATGTCCATAGCTCACTGTTGCTCCATGGAATACAAATGAGTAGATATGATGATGAGGAGCATGCGCGGTGTTGTAGTAACAATGTAGAGGCTCAGTGAGCCCGTAAATCATTGCCACCACCACCAGGGAACTACGGGTGACTGCCAGGTTCAATTTATTCATAAGGAAAGATTTTATAACTCATCAAAAGTTTCAGAGACATTACATTTATTTGGAGGGTTTTACTTTTTGGGGGTTTTAGTGGCACCCCGTAACAGTTCTGTGCCCTGCATTCCCAAGAATGCAGATTGAGGGCTCCAGAATGTTGGTTCTGAGTGGAGAAAGTTGGCTTTTCAGTTCTCTCCAGGTTTTTCATAACTCCTGAATGGGTTCTAGAGTCCAGAAGCTTTGAAGAGTCTTGGAAGGGTAGAATCCTCTAACTCTGTGTCCGGGTGTGTGCACAGCCTTCATAGTCAAGAACCTGACAGTGATACAGAAGGCCCCCTGCTCAGAACAGTGGCATCGCTATGGGGGTGCAGATCGCACCTGGGTGACCCCCCGCCAGAGAGGTGACACCATCAAGTAGGAAGCAGTTGTATCGGGTGCTGTCAAGCCCCCCCCCCTTCTGTCAGTGAAGCAGTGACAGCGGGCTCTCCCCCCCGTTCAAGCCGTGGTACTGTGACAGGGGAGAGGCGAGCTGCGGGCTGTCAGAGTGTTTGCCCCACTTGCCCCCCCCTTCTCCTGTCAGCAGCGCAGGAGAAGAGAGAGCGGCTCTCATTGGGTTCTCCACCCAACTTGCTGCCCGCTCTGTTTTTCTCTCCCTATTGGCCACAGAGGAGGACCAATCAGAAGAGACTAGGGGAGCATCTTGGGACATGTAGTCTGTCAGGAAAGACGTTGGTGGAGTACAGCTGCTGTTTCCGCGCCAACCAAGAATGACCAGAACAACCACAGGTGCTTCTGTAGACGCGCATGCATGAACGCTTTCGCGCGCGCGTGCACGCACCTGTCACCAGAACTGGCGCCAGTCGACTTATTTAAACGGAGCTTCAACGCTGACTGGTTGCTGCTTGGTCTACAGCGTTTACCTGAATCCTGATTCCTGTGTGTGCCGACTTCTGCTACCAATCCGGCTTGTTGCTGACTACGCTTCTGCCTGCTGCTTATGCCTGATCTGCCTGTCTGTTGTCAAACCGGCTCGTCTGACCTGCTTCTAGCCATCCAGCCTGCTACAGTTCCTGCTGCCTGTGGTGCACTTCTGCTTGCCTATTGCTAAGTCTACTAGCCTATCTACCATCTCACTTGCCTGTTACCTGCTGGTTCCGGCTTCCTGTTCGTGGGTTCCCGGCTACTACTTGCACAAACTTCTGGACTGATCATAGGCACTCTTACCTCGCTGTGCTCCTGAGTCCACTGTCCCACTATCAGCGGCTCACGAGCCGGAGCTGTACGAGAGGCCTTCCTCTACACGTCAGGCTCACCACCAGGTACATGACAGTACCAAGCAGCCATGACGGAGTCTGCAGGAGGAACCTCTCTTGTACCTGGAATCTGCCAGAGCATCGCAGGCCTGACACAAGCAATCAAGACCCTGCAGGAGAAGTTTGTTCAACTCGAGGAACGTGTGCAGGACCTGCCTTCTCCTGCCACTCCTGCAGCTGCATCTTCTGCAATTGTGTCAACCCAGACTGTGTCCAGTATTGGCCCTACCACAGTGATGACATCTCCTGAGCCACGAGTGCCTTGTCCCAAAAGGTTCTCCGGAGACCGGTCCAAGTTTAGCGCATTCTGCAACGCCTGTCAGCTCTATTTTTCACTCCAACCACAGACTTTCTCTGCTGAGACTACCAAGGTGGGGTTCATCATATCCTTGCTCCAGGGTGAACCCCAAACCTGGGCTTATTGGCTGTTGGAAGTGAAGGACACACAACTTGATACCATGTCCTCCTTCTTCCAGGCTATGTCCCGACTGTATGAGGACCCCCAATGGGCTGCTACTGCTAAAGTCCTCTCTCCATGCACTCCAGCAAGGCCGCCGAGTGGTTGAGTACTATGTTACGGACTTCAGATGCTGGAGTGCTGACACAGGTTGGAACAACGCAGCATTGCGACATCAGTTCAGCCTGGGGTTAGCGCAGGATCTGAAGGATGAGATAGCTCGTGTGGGGGTGCCGAGTTCACTGGCGGACTTAATTTCCTTATCCATCAGATCGACCGTCATCTTCGAGAACGCAGGCGAGAAAAGTCAGCAGGCCATCTCAGCCTGTGTGGTTGATGCCTAAAGTCCCAGCCAACACCTATTAAGTTGTCTTCCTCCGAACCGGCAACAGTGACATCCACACGACTAGGCCTGATTCGCCCGTCACTCTCCCTTGAAGAATGGTCACGCCGCTGTCAGGACAATCTCTGCCTCTACTGTGGAGGGGCCGGCCATTATGTACAGAATTGCCCAGCTAAAAGACGTAGCCATATCATCGCTTCCTCGGTTACCCAGGCGGTCCTGCCAGCAACTTCCGCTCATCTGGCGCTCCCCATCACCTTTCAGCTTCCAGGAAGAAGCGTGTCTACAACAGCAATTGTGGACTCTGGGGCATGCAGTTGCTTCATCGATTTGGCATTCGCAGATCAATAACATATTCCTCTCCTACCCAAGAAGCAGGGACTTACTGTATTTCTGGCCAATGGCTCCTGTGTTAAGTCTGGACTGGTGACTAAGGAGACCCCTCCATTGCTGACTGTGACCCTTACCGATCATAAGGAACTTTTACGCCTAGACGCAATTTCCTCACCACTGTTCCCTGTTATTCTGGGCCTACCATGGCTTCCGGCCCATAACCCATTGATTAATTGGAGCTCTGGCAGTATCAAGTACCAGTCATCCTACTGTCAAGGACACTGTCTGAACCTATCATGCCACCCACTGCGCTACTGTGTATGGACATTGATGCGGAACTCTACCAAAAGGTGTCTGAGGCCTATCATGAGTATCTGGACGTTTTTTTGTCAGGGGCTGCAATCACGTTTGGTCGGATCTTCCCACTGTCCGAAAAATAACTAGGCGCCCTGAAAGAGTACATTGACGAGAGTCTTCAAAAGGGGTTCATCCGCCCTTCTACTTCTCCAATTGGGGCAGGAATATTCTTTGTGGAGAAGAAGGACCATTCTCTACGGCTGTACCGCAAACTAAATAAAATCACGGTAAAGAATCGTTACCCCCTTCCCCTGGTTCCAGAACTCTTCCAAAGACTTTGCTCTGCTTCCATCTTTACTAAACTAGACTTGAGGGGTGCCTTCAACCTTATCTGCATACGTAAGGAAGATGAGTGGAAGACTGCTTTTCGTACCCGTTTTGGCCATTACGAGTACCTCGTCATCACTTTGGTCTGTGCAATGCGCCAGTTACATTCCAGCATTTCATTAATGACGTCTTTAAGGACTATCTAGATATCTTTGTTATCGTCTACCTAGATGTCATACTTGTGTTCTCCACTTCTCTGGCAAGTCATCGCGAACATGTCAAGAACTTTCTCTGTCATCTCCGCTTACACGGACTCTATGCCAAACCAGAGAAGTGTGAGATTGAGCAACAAAGTATCCAGTTCTTGGGATTAATCATCTCCTCCGGTGGAATTGAGATGGATCCACAGAAAGTCTCAGCAATTCTAACCTGGCCAGCCCCCACTGATAAGAAGGGAATCCAGTGATTCGTGGGGTTTGCTAATTTTTACCGCAGATTCATCAAGAATTTTTTGGCTATCATAACACCCATCACACAACTTACCAAGCAGGGTGTTCGTTTCCACTTGTCCCCCGAAGCCCAGGTTGCCTTTGAGACTCTTAAAGGACTGTTTACATTTGTCCCTGTACTAAGCCATCCAGACCCAGCACTGCCCTACATCCTGGAGGTAGACACTTCGGAGAGTGCTGTCGGAGGGGTTCTGTCTCAATGCCAAGGTCTCAAGAATCTGATTCACCCGGTAGCCTTTTTCTCTTGGAAACTCGCCACTGCTGAGAGAAACTATGATGTCGGTGATCGTGAGCTTCTTGCCATAAAAGCCGCCCTTGAGGAATGGAGGTATTTGCTAGAGGGAGCAGCACACCCAATACCGATATACACGGATCATAAGAGCCTTGAGTATTTACGGACTGCTAAACGGCTGAAACCTCGCCAGGCCCGTTGGGCACTTTTCTTCTCAAGGTATCTATTCCACATCACCTACAGACCTGCGTCTAAGAATGTCAAGTCCGACGCGCTGTCGCGCATGTTCGAAGATCCTAAGGACTTACCAAGGTCAGACACTCCTTTTGGCAGGAAACTTTCTGTTACTACAGACTGACCTTGTGTCACAACTGAAACAAGTTTCTACAGTTACCCCTGCTTCCATCGGGGATACCCTTCAGGCAAGGGAGGGTCTTCTGTGGAAGGGGGACCGAGTTTTTGTTCCAGAAGGAGTTTGGATGCCGGTGTTGGGTTTCTGCCATGACCATCCCTTAGCAGGGCATTCCGGATTCGCAAAATGGCAGAACTGGTGCAACGCACATTCTGGTGGCCTAATCTGGAAAGAGACTGTAAAGACTACGTAAGTGCATGCACTACCTGTATCTGAAATAAAAGCACCTAAAACAAGGCCTGGGGCTTGCTCAGACTTCTGCCTGTGCCCCACAGGCCTTGGTCCATGATTCCTATGGACTTTATAGTAGAATTACCACCTTCTGAAGATTGTACGGCCATCTTTGTTATTGTTGATCGTCTGTCCAAGATGGCCCACTTCTTACCCTTAAAGGGTACCCCATCTGCTGCAGAGACTGCTCGAGTGTTCATCAGGGAAGTTGTGAGACTCCATGGGGTACCTGTTGATATCGTATCTGACCGAGGGGTCCAATTTACATCTAGGTTCTGGAGATCACTCTGCGAGACCCTGAAGATCAAACTCTGTATGTCATCCGCATACCACCCACAGTCTAACGGACAAACGGAACGAATTAACCAGACATTGGAACAATATATCCGAAGCTTCACATAATTTGTCCAGGATGACTGGGTATCTCTCCTACCATTAGCTCAGTTTGCTTATAACAATTCCTGTCATACAGCCACTAAGCAGTCCCCGTTCTTCGCAACTATGGCTTCCACCCCACCTTCTTGCCCAACCTTGTTCCCGAGTCCTCAGTTCCAGCTGTCCAGAATACGGTAGACTTCTTTGGTCGTAACTAAAAATTGTTGCAAGAAGCCGTAACTAAAGCGCAGGAAGATAATAAAAAGGCTTTCGAAAGAAGGAGGAGGGGGGAACTGATCCTGCAGCCAGGAGACCAGGTTTGGTTGGCCACAACCAATCTGAGATTGGCTTGTCCATTAAAAAAGCTTGCTCCAAAGTTTCTGTAAAGAGGAAGATTAACAACGTTTCCTATGAACTGTCTTTACCGGACTCCTTCAGAATACATCCAGCGTTCCATGTGTCTTTGCTAAAACCCACGGTGCCGGAGCCTTTTCCTAATTGGGAGACTAGACCGCCTGAACCGCTGATCATCAATGGGGACGAGGAGTTCGAGGTAGAGGAAATTGTAGACTGCAGGAGAAGAAGGGGTCATCTGCAATACCTAATTAAGTGGAAGGGTTATGGGCCAGAGGAGAACTCCTGGGAACCTGAGCAGGATGTGTACACGCTATGGACTTGGTCCACGCTTTTTTCCGCAGCCACCCCCAGAAGAAGAACCAACTGGGCATCCGGAGGCTGCCCGTAAGGGGGCGCAGTGTCAGGAAAGACGTCTGCGGAGTACAGCTGCTGTTTCCAGGCGCCAACCAAGAATGACCAGAACAACCACAGGCGCTTCTGTGGACACGCATGCGCGAACGCGTCCACGCGCATGTGCTCGAACGTGCACACACCTGTCACCAGAACTGGCGACAGTCAGCTTATTTAAACGGAGCTTCAACGCTGACTGGCTGCTGCTTGGTCTACAGCGTTTACCTGAGTCCTGGTTCCTGTGTGTGCTGACTTCTGCTACCAATCTGGCTTGTTGCTGACTACCCTTCTGCCTGCTGTTTATGTCTGATCTGCCCGTCTGTTGCCAAAACCTGCCTGTGACCTGACTACGCTTCTGCCTGCTGCTTATGCATGATCTGCCTGTCTGTTGTCAAACCGGCTCGTCTGACCTGCTTCTAGCCATCCAGCCTGCTACAGTTCCTGCTGCCTGTGGTGCACCTCTGCTTGCCTATTGCCAAGTCTACTAGCCTATCTACCATCTCACTTGCCTGTTACCTGCTGGTTACGGTTTCCTGTTCGTGGGTTCCCGGCTACTACTTTCACAGACTTCTGGACTGATCATAGGCACTCTTACCTCGCCGTGCTCCTGAGTCCACTGTCCCACTATCAGTGGATCACGAGCCGGAGCTGTACGAGAGGCATTCCTCTACACGTCAGGCTCACCACCAGCTACGTGACATAGTCTATCTAAAATTGTTTATTATTTTCATATAAAAATTACAATATAATAAAACATTCATTAATAATCAACAGAGTCTGTGTCTAGCATAGTACAGATTGCACAATCATCACACCATGAAACATAAAGATACAAACAGGGCTGGCCCAAGACATTGTGCTGCCTGGGTCCAAGAATAAAATGCTCCCCTATCCCTAAAAAAACAAATGACGCCCACCAAAAGGCCCCCACATCCATTATTTTATATCATAATTAAAACTTAAATCAAATTTATCAGGAAGTCAGATTTAAATGCTACAGCACCTTGTCTATATGCAAAATTATATGACATTCCATTATGTTCGATTCCAAGAGGCGGGCTAGGGCACTATAGGGACAGGCTAGTGTAGTATATTGACAGGCTAGGGTAGTATAGGGGCGGGCTAGGGTAGTATTGGGGCGGGCTAGAGCAGTATAGGGGTGGGCCAGGGCAGTATAGGGGCGGGCTAGGGCAGTATAGGGGCGGGCTAGGCCATTATATGGACAGGCTAGGGTAGTATATAGACAGGCGAGGGTAGTATAGGGGCGGGCTAGAGTAGTAAATGGGCACGCTAGGGTAGTATGTGGACAGGCTGGGGTAATATATGGACAGGCTAGGGTAGTATATAGACAGGCTCGGGCAGTATAGGGGCAGGCTGGGGTAGTATATAGACAGGCTAGGGTAGTATATAGACAGGCTCGGGCAGTATAGGGGCAGGCTGGGGTAGTATATAGACAGGCTAGGGTAGTATATAGACAGGCTAGGACAGTATAGGGGCAGGCTGGGGTAGTATATAGACAGGCTAGGGTAGTATATAGACAGGCTAGGACAGTATAGGGGCAGGCTGGGGTAGTATATAGACAGGCTAGGGTAGTATATAGACAGGCTAGGACAGTATAGGGGCAGGCTGGGGTAGTATATAGACAGAATAGGGTAGTATATAGACAGGCTAGGACAGTATAGGGGCAGGCTGGGGTAGTATATAGACAGGCTGGGGTAGTATATAGACAGACTAGGACAGTATAGGGGCAGGCTGGGGTAGTATATAGACAGGCTAGATTAGTATATAGACAGACTAGGACAGTATAGGGGCAGGCTGGGGTAGTATATAGACAGGCTAGGGTAGTATATAGACAGGCTAGGACAGTATAGGGGCAGACTGGGGTAGTATATAGACAGGCTAGGGTAGCATATAGACAGACTAGGACAGTATAGGGGCAGGCTGGGGTAGTATATAGACAGAATAGGGTAGTATATAGACAGGCTAGGACAGTATAGGGGCAGGCTGGGGTAGTATATAGACAGGCTGGGGTAGTATATAGACAGGTTAGGACAGTATAGGGGCAGGCTGGGGTAGTATATAGACAGGCTAGGGTAGCATATAGACAGACTAGGACAGTATAGGGGCAGGCTGGGGTAGTATATAGACAGGCTAGATTAGTATATAGACAGACTAGGACAGTATAGGGGCAGGCGCACTGGCCTGGGAGGCGGTTGTTATCATGACACGCAAAACTGCTGGAAAAAAAACTTTGTCAATTTGCTGGGTAAATAGAAGAGAAGGAGAGGTGAGGGTGGTTCAGTTTGCTGCCCCTCTCAAAGTTCTGCCGGGGTCCAATGGACTCACTGGAACCCATGGTAGGGCTGGCCCTGGGTACAAATTCAATGATTCATTCATTAAAGCAGATAAACCATAGACCGGGTCAGGCTGTGAGAAGAGATCCTGGACCCCACACTTTTTTCCAAGCAGTTTGGGGTACCCCTGACAGTATATGTTGGTATAAAGGAAGTGCTGTGTTACCCAGATGTTTCCATTCATATAGAGTGGGGGGTGAAGGATCTCTTCCAAGCGAGTAAAGCTCTAAGCACACTAGCCGTTTTCATAAACTCAACAAAAAAAAAAGCTAGAAAAAAAGCACGGGATTAAAAAGTAGCATTTTAGTCCTTTTTAAGAGCATTTAGGAGCTTTTTTGCAGTAAGAAAAAAAGCTAAAAAAAAGCTGATAGTAGCATTTTAGTAGCAAGAAGCAGTTAGGAACATTTAGGAGAGTTTAGGAGTATTCAGCATTTGTTTATGCTGGAAAAACGCTCCCAAAAACTTGAAGCTCATGAAATGCTAATAGTCTAAAGCAGTGTTTCTCAACTCCGATCCTCAAGGCGCCCCAACAGGTCATGTTTTCAGGAGTTCCCTCAGATGAAATGGATGTGATAATTACTAAGGTAGTGAAACTGATCAAATCACCTGTGCAAAATAATGCAAAAGCCTGAAAACATGACCTGTCGGGGCGCCTTGAGGACTGGAGTTGAAAAACACTGGTCTAAAGTAGTGTGCATGGACATGGCTGGGGTACCACATATGTATCCCGGATAACTAACACCATCCCAAATATATACAAATAACCAATGACAACAATCTGGAGAAAAATTGTCCGGTTGGCCATTTATTAACAAATGAAACCATTAACATTTCTTAAACAAAATGAATACATAATCCAGTGCCATAGTCCAGTATTCTAAAGGTTGCCGGCCTTGGGAGGCACCAAAGAACCCAAATCCGATTGTGTATCAGCATTAATACTTAAACAGTCCCCAGCCACGCAACACCGGCTCAAGGACAAACACACTTTACCACCGATACTTCCTTGTTACCACTTCCCCGTTAATCCACCATTAACTGAGGATCCCATAGAGCAGTGGTCATCATCTCCTGTCCTCAGGGCCCACTAACAGGCCAGGTTTTATGTATTACCTTGGGTGGAGATGCATACTAGAATACGGCAATCACTGAGCAGCAAATGATATCACCTGTCATGTATTTCAGTTATCCTGCAAACCTGGCCTGTTAGTGGGCCCTGAGGACAGGAGTTGATGACCACTGCCATAGAGGACACCATACCTTAGATGGAATTCAGTGATATCATTACTAAAGCGCTGAAGTGGAAATTATTCTACAAATTATGTGAGAATAAAATAAAATAAATAAATATCAAAGTAATACAGCTGCAATCAATCAGTGACACCCCACTTGTAAATGAATAAATAAATAAAGTGATGCGCTCGTATTATCCAATTGATATCATGATACCTCATTGTGTTGACAAAACATATCCTAAAATAAGTGAATACATTGTTTAAAACTTGTTACAAATCATGAGCAGTGAAAACCAAAACATATAAAAATAAAATAACAAAATACAATGTGTTCGGAACCTTCATGTAAGATTCCCTTATTAGTGAAAGACCTTCCGGGGACCTTATTCCAATAAATAATGTTATATAACCAATGTTCTTGTGAGATTGTGATAAAAATAAAGAATAAAAAATATATAAAATCCAATACACCTCAAATAATGGTTGTAATTGGTGCACTAATTAGAAGCAAAATGATACCTCCTCTTCGCTTTAGATCAGGGCTTTGTGAGTTTAGATGGATCAGCGGTGGATAAGCTCAATCCCGTTCATCCGCCAGCATGGATCGATTACTTTCCGGTTTTAGTGTTCTCCCTCATATGAAACATAAGAATGGGAAAATAGCATTGCGCAAATATCAGCCAACATATACATGAAGCAAAGACCCAAATAGATTCACTCACATGATCCCTAAAACATAGATCGCATTTCCAGTTATATGGTCAGTTTACACTCAGCTCCGTGCTGCTCCGTGCTGCTCCGTGCTGCTCTGTGCTGCTCCGTGCTGCTCCGTGCTGCTCCGTGCTGCTCTGTGCTGCTCCGTGCTGCTCTGTGCTGCTCCGTGCTGCTGCTGATTGAATCACTTGCAGACTGCACACTACCAAGAGCGTCACAGGCTCCTTCTCCCTAAGGAACCCCCGCCCACATTGCCCAGGAACCACAGGTCTGTCCCTATGGTATTCATATGGACCCCATTGCTCCACAGATACTGCCAGGTATTATCTACCTTCAGATGATGTGCCTGACAACAAAACCACCATTGTGCATAACAAAACAATTAACCTCCTTATTGACTTTGATGTGCACCTTTGATGCATGGGAATGTAGTGCGCAGTCTAAGAAAATCAAATTTAATATCTCGGAGGAGATGGCGCTTCAAAACAGACTCATCCAAACCCCACTGAGCGGCTTCCACAGCCGCCCCGATGTGGGAGGAGTGTGAGGAGTAATTCTGAGTAGGGATTAGCTCGATGTTCGGGTCGAACATAAGTTTGACTCGTACAACGGGTGTTCACCGAAGAACGAACATTATGGGGCGATCGTGGCAAATTCGAGCGCCGCGGAAGGACCCAAAATGCACTGCGAGATTGCAGTGCATTGCTGTATGATGATTGGCCAAAGCATGCACCTGACGTGCATGCTTTTGCCAATCCCAGCGCCCTCTGCTAAGAGAGCCATAATTGGCCAAAGGCAGGGTTCGTTTGACCATTCATGGCTCAGGGGGACTAATTCCACGCCCCACACTATATAAGGCTGCCTGCACGGCGGCCCTGTGTAGTAGTATCCCCCTTGTTGGTGTGGATGGAGAGATAGCTTGATTTAGATTGACCACTTACCGCCCGGCCTATAGCAGATTGACGGCGGGGCGGTGGTTCAGTTATCCTGACTGGGCGTCATATGATGTCCAGCAGGATAACATGCCGCCATGCGCCCCTGGGGGCGCGCATCACGGCTATCGGTGGAGCGGTGTGTCAGTCTGATGGAGGCTCTTTACTACATGATCAGCCGTGTCCAATCACAGCTGATCACGATGTCAATAGGAAAAGCCGATTGGCGGCTCTCCTGACAGGGGGGTCTGCACTGATTGTTTATCAGTGCAGCCCCCCCTCGGATGCCTGCACTAGACCACCAGGGAAGCTGCCAGGACCACCAGGGAAGGGGGCAACATGTGGATGGCCAGGTATGTACCCCATGGCCATCCACATGTGCCCAGTCTGTGCCCAATCTGTGCCAATCAGTGCCCACAAATGTGCACTGACTGGCACCATTATATTTCAGTGATGCCCAGCAATGCCACCCGTTAGTGTTATCAGTGCCAACAGTGTCATCAGTGCCACTCATCAGTGTCCATCGGTGCCACATGTCAGTGCCCATCCATGCCACCTATCAGTGCCACCCATAAGTACCCATCAATGCCACCTATGAGAGCCCATCAGTGCCACCTACGAGTGCCCATCAGTGCCGCATACCAGTGCCACCTATCAGTGCCAATCAGTGCCCATCATCAGTGTCCATCTGTGCCACTTCATTGGTGCAGCCATATCAGTGCCCATCATTGAAGAAGAAAACTTACTTATTTACAAAAAATTTTAACAGAAACAAAGAAAAACTTGTTTTTTTTTTAATTTTCAGTCTTTTTTTATTTGTTGCGCAAAAACTAAAAACCACAGAGGTGATCAAATACCACCAAAAGAAAGCTCTATTTGTGGGAACAAAATGACAAAAAATTTGTTTGGGTACAGTGTAGCATGACCGCGCAATTGTCTTTCAAAGTGCGACAGCGCTGAAAGCTGAAAATTGGCCTGGGCAGGAAGGTGTCTAAGTGCCGGTATTGAAGTGGTTAAGCAGGCAGGTTATTCAGTTAGTGGCAGTGTATTTAATATATATATACAGTCAGTCTAGTGTGTGTATATATATATATATATATACTCTGCATCCAGTGTAGCCTATATCTACAGTGCATTTCGTGGTGTACTGTTTCTACTACTTCTCTGGTGGTGTACGCAGTACACAATACAGTGCAATTGTTGTGCAGTTGCTACTACACTTCTGGTGGTGTACACATTACACAATACAATGCAGCCACTGCTTCTTTTCTGCTGGTTTACACAATACAATGCAGCCGTAGTACAGTTGCTACTACTTCTCTGGTGGTGTACACAGTATATATTACAGTGTAGTGTGGTGTTGCAAAACAAAATATACATCATGTCTGGAAGGCCACCAAGAAGAGGCAGACACTCACAGGCCACTAAAAGAGGGCAAGCAGGCTCTGTGTCTATAGTCAACAGTGCTGGTCGTGGACATGGTGCATCTTCTGCACGTGGCCGTGGGGCATGCTTGTCCCTTTTTTCTGCTGCTGGCCGTGTTATGGAGCCAGAATATGCAGAAGAGTTGGTGGAGTGGATAACAGAGCCGTCCTCATCCTCCTCATCCTCTGTCACCCAGGCTCAGAGAAGTTTGCCTTCCTATGCAGCTGCCAAAGCGGCCTATTCCACCGGCTCCTTGACCCCAGTCATTCCTTCTGTAGCCCCACCATCATGCACGGAGGAGTCCCCCAAACTATTCGACCACAGTGTCGGATATATGCTGATGAAGGTTGCGCAGCGATTAGAAGGCTCCGATGTTTGTTCCCAGGATGAGGAAGGGAGTAACATGAGCCTAAAGAGAGAGGGGGTGCCCAAGAAGGACAAGAAACTGGCAGTCATGTCTCCAAAAGTTGCGGTATACTGCCAAGTTTGCTCCAGTGACAAGGAGGGAGGGGATGATGAGGTCACTGACTCTACTTAGGTGCCTCATAGAAGAGAGGAGGAGGAAGAGGGGCAGCACAACTCCGAGGCAGGATGTCCTCTAGGGGGCAGCTTAAGGGCAGCCACCCTACTGCATCACACCGCAGAGCTCTGCAGGTGGAGGGCGCTGCTGACTCTAATTTTGAAAAGTTCCTTGGTGTGGGCCTTTTTTGACACGTGTGCAGCAGATTGCACCGTTGCTGTTTTCAACCTATGTCTGAAGCGGATCAAGCATGGCCAGAACAGCAGCCGCTTGGCCACCACATGTTTGACCAGACATATGAGGACCTCCCATGCAGTCCGTTGGCAACAGCACTTGAAAGACCCACACCAAAGACAAAGGCAGACTTCTTCTTGTGCCTCATCTGGGATCTCCAACCCCACTATACCTTCAGTCCTCTCAAAAACCTGCACTGAGAGGAATTTAGGTATAGCAATAGGTGACCCACGTACTTGCAGCCAATCTGCTATCAGTACACCTCCATCTGATTTTAGCAGGCAAAGTTCCCTACCCCAATTGCTAAACCGTAAAAAGAAATTCGGTCCCAGCCATCCACAAGCTCAGTGTCTGAATGCTAGCTTGGCCAAATTGCTAGCACTGCAACTGCTGCCTTTTCAGCTGGTAGACTCTGCCCCTTTTTGTGAAATTGTGGAACAATTTGGACGGGGACAGGGCGGTCAGCAGTAAGGTACATATTACCGCTGACTCATGGTCCAGCAGGCATGGACAGGGACATTACTTTTCCTTCACGGTGCACTGGGTAACTCTGCTGGCAGCTGGGAAGGATGCAGGACATGGTTCAGTATTGTTGGAGCTTGTTCCGCCACCATGCCTCCATAATGCTAGTGGTGATTCTGCCACAGCTCTTTTCTCCACCCCCTTCTCTTCTTCTTTCTCTATGGCCTCTTCTGTAGATTTGTCCTCTGAACCAGCGGTGCTCCATAAGCGTTCAAGGGCTTACGCAAGCACTCAGGCAAAAAGATGCCATGCGGTGCTTGGGTTGGTCTGCTTAGGGGACAGGAGCCACACTGGGGCAGAGATTCTGTCAGCTCTGCAGGGGCAGGCTCAGAGGTGGTTGAAGCCATGCCAGCTTCAGCCAGGAATGGTTGTATGCAACAAATGGCACCAACCTTCTCTCCACCTTCTGACAGGGACGCTTGACCCATGTCCCATGTTTAGCACACGTCCTGAATTTGGTGGTGCAGCGGTTCTTGAGCAGGTACCCTGGCTTACAGGATCTCCTGAGGCAGGGCAGAAAAGTCTGTGGTCATTTCCACAGGTCATACAATACCAGTGCTCGGCTGGCTGCAATTCAAAGGGAATCCAACCGCCTCATTTGTGACATGCCCACCAGGTGGAACTCAACGTTGGCAATGCTGCAGCGGCTGCACACGCAGCAGAGGGACATCAATGAGTACCTGTGTGAGTATGGCACCAGGACAGGGTCAGGGGACCTTGGCTTCTATTCACCAAGCCAGTGGCTACTGATCAGGGATGCATACACTGTCCTGTCACTATTTGAGGAGGCCACAAGGATGGTGAGCAGCGACAATGCATGCATCAGTGATACTGTCCCTCTTGTCTTCCTGTTGGAGCACAAGCTTCGTGGAATAATGGACAGGGCACTTGAGGACGAGGAGGACTTCCTTACCTCTCAAGGCCCCCTTTATCCAGATAGTATTCCTGCGGGCCCACCAAACACACAGGAAGAAGAGGATCAGGATTTTGTCAGCATGGATGTGAAGGAGCAGCAGTCTTCAGGGGGTGGTTTTCAGTCCCCAGAAATCCAAGGAATTGTACGTGGCTGGGTGGAGGTTGTTACGGATCATGTAATCCTTAGTGACCCAGAGGACTCAGAATCAAATGCCTCTGCAAACTTATGCTGCATAGCCTCCCTGATTCTGCAAAACCTGCGAAAGGACCCTAGGATTTGTGGTATCAAGGAGAAGGATCATTACTGGCTGGCAACCCTTCTTGATCCACGATACAAGGGTAAGGTTGCAGAACTCATCCTGCCTTCGCAGAGGGAGCAGAGGATGAAACATCTTCGGGAGGCCTTGAAGAAAGGTTTGTGCAATGCGTTTCCAGACCCTGGGAGGTTACAGTTTCCTGGTGCTGGACAACATGTTGCTGAGGCTTTGTTCGGTCAGAGAAAGAGTGGTGGGGAAGGTGGTCGGCTGACCGATGCCTTTAGACAATTTTTCAGTCCTCAGCGCCAAGGTCTGATCGGTTCAAGCAACCATCATCAGTGTCTGCATTACATGGTGCAGGAATATCTAGGGGCAAGAGCAGACTTGGAGACCTTTCCAACAGACCATCCACTGGGTTACTGGGCTTTGAGGATGGACCACTGGCCAGAACTTGCTCAATATACAATTGATCTACTGGCCTGTCCTGCATCCAGCGTTCTTTCTGAATGCACATTCAGTGCTGCTGGAGGGTTTGTAACGGATCATAGAGCACGCCTGTCCACAGACTCCGTTGATAGGCTCACATTCAAGAAAATGAATCAGTCTTGGATCAGCAGCTTTCAAGCACCTGATGATGATGTAACTGATTGATTTTTCCATAGATGTGGGATCCCTTGAAGGCTGTCTATGCTGAGTGACTATCCTATTCCTCCTCAATCTTGATGATGCTAGCTTCCAGCAATATTTTTGTTTTAGGGTACCACCAACACTGTCTAAGGCCCAATTTTTCTGCCCCTGTTTAACAGGGGCATGTAATTATAATTTTTGATCAAATATTTCACAGCAGGGCCCGTTCCTGTGCCTAACAAGAGTATAAGTGAAGGATTACAGTGTTGTAGCACCACCACCACCAAAGGCCCAATTTTTCTGCCCCTGGTTAACAGGGGCATGTAATTACAATTTGTGATCAAATATTTCATAGCAGGGCCCGTTCCTGCACGCAACAAGAGTATCTATGAGGGGTTAGAGTGTTGTGGCACCACCACCACCCAAGGCACAATTTTTCTGCCCCTGTTTAACAGGGGCGTGTAATTACAATTTTTCATCAAATATTTCACAGCAGGGCCCGTTCCTGCGCCCAACAAGAGTAACTGTGAGGTGTTACAGTGTTCTGGCACCACCAACACCTAAGGCCCAATTTTCTGCAGAGTATATAAGGCAGGCCCTATAGTATATATACTTCTGTTCAGGGTATTTACTGCCTTGGGGCCCTCCATGCCATTTTAAATTTGGGTGCAGGGTTCCCCTTAATATCTATACCAGACCCAAAGAGCCATGTAATGGGCTGGGGGGGGACCATGCCATTTTTCTCAATAATTTTCATCTTTATTGCCGGGACCCGACAATACATTACAGCCGCAAGCAGTGTTATATTACTTTTTTTCCTTTAGAAATGTAATTTTGCTGTGGTATTGTTCTTTACACGGGAAAACGGCTCCACTTTACAGGCATACCATAGACACCCCCCAGGCACGTTATTTGAAGGAATATTTCATTTTTATTGTTTCACTTTAAGCATTAATGCATTCACCTTAAGCACTTTAAGCAGTCCCCAAACACTTTTTATGACAATAACTTGCATATAAGCCTTTAAAATTAGCACTTTTGATTTTCCATATTCGTGTTCCATAGACTTTAATAGTGTTCGCGTGTTCAAACAAACTTTTTGCATGTTCTGCCGCGAACCGAACTAGGGGGGTGTTCGGCTCATCCCTAATTCTGAGCATAGAAACCCTCTGCAGTCAGGCAACCCTGAAATACCGATACAAACTAGAATTTTTACAAGGCTGATCCGTCCAGATGCATCAGAAAGGCACCTTCCCACTGCGGGTGCAAACGCCCAAATTCCTCTACTGCAGCAACTGGACAAATAGGGGGACCTAACACTCCGCAAAGGTGCAAATACGTACCTCTCCCCACTTGGTCAGTCTTGGAACTTCTAATAAAGAATTGGACCAACTCACTTCCCTCGCCAGCGGACCACCATGCACAGTTTTAGAAGGACTAACCAACTTGTTAATCCAAAGAGCCCCAAAAAATGCCAACACTAGGGATGGGCTGAACACCCCACCCGGTTCGGTTCGCACCAGAACATGCGACAGGCAAAAAATTAGTTTGAACACACAAACACAGTTAAAGTCTATGGGACACGAACATGAAAAATCAAAAGTGCTAATTTTAAAGGCTTATATGCAAGTTATTGTAATAAAAAGTGTTTGGGGACCTGGGTCCTGCCCCCAGGGGACATGGATCAATGCAAAAAAAAGTTTTAGAAATGGCCGTTTTTTCAGGAGCAGTGATTTTAATAAAGCTTGAAGTGAAACAATAAAAGTGAAATATTCCTTTAAATTTCATACCTGGGGGGTGTCTATAGTATGCCTGTAAAGGGGCGCATGTTTCCCGTGTTTAGAACAGTCTGACAGCAAAATGACATTTCTAAAGTAAAAAAAAGACATGTAAAACTACTATCACTAGCGCCGGCTATAATGAATTGTCGGTCCGGCAATATACATAAAAGTTCATTGATAAAAACAGCATGGGATTCCCCCAAACCAAAGTTTTAAAAAAAATGGGTGCATGGGGGTCCCCCCAAAAATTCAATACCAGGCCCTTCAGGTCTGGTATGGATATTAAGGGGAACCCCGCGCCAATTTTTTTTTTTTTAAATGGTGTGTGGGTCCCCCTCAAAATCCATACCAGGCCCTTCAGGTCTGGTATGGATTTTAAGGGGAGCCCCACACCAAAATTTAAAAAAAACAGCGTGGGGTCCGAGCACGCAACCTGGCAGGCTGACGGAAAAGAGGGGGAGATGAGAGAGTGCCCCCCCCTCCTGAACCGTACCAGGCCACATGCCCTTAACATTGGGCCTCATCCCCACAACCCTTGCCCGGTGGTTGTGGGGGTCTGCAGGCGGGGGGCTTATCGAAATCTGGAAGCCCCCTTTAACAAGGGGATCCCGGCCCCCCGCTGTGCGAATTGGTAATGGGGTACAAATGTACCCCTACCATTTCACAAAAAAAGTGTCAAAAATGTTAAAAAAAGACAATAGACGGTTTTTGACAATGGCTTTATTAATGTCTTCTTCTTTCCCTGCTTCTTCTTCCATCTTCTTCTGGTCTTCCTTCAGAGTTCTTCTTCTTCCTCCATCTTGTTCTTCCTCCGCTTTTTCCTCTATCTTCCTCTGCTTCTTCCTCTGGCCTTGTTGTCCAGCATCTTCCTCCGGCTCCTTCTTCTCCGCTTCGTCCTCCGGACGATCCGCCTCAATGGGAGTCTCCCGCTGTGTGACGCTCTTATATAACGGAGCGCCCGCATATGAAAACGGTGTTCAAACCACACACGTGAGGTATCGCCGCGATCGGTAGAGTGAGAGCGATAATTCTAGCCCTAGATCTCCTTTGTAACTCCAAACATGCAACCTGTAGAATTTTTTAAACGCCGGCTATGGAGATTTTTAGGGGTAAAAGTTTGTTGCCGTTCCACGAGCGGGCGCAATTTTGAAGCGTGACATGTTGGGTATCAATTTACTCGGCTTAACATTATCTTTCACAATATAAAAAAAAATTGGACAAACTTTACTGTTGTCTTATTTTTTATTTCAAAAAAATTGTATTTTTTCCCAAAAAAGTACGCTTGTAAGACCGCTGCGCCAAATACGGTGTTGACAGAAAACATTGCAACGACATTTTATTCTCTAGGGTGTTAGAAAAAAAAATGTATAATGTTCGGGGGTTCTAAGTAATTTTCTAGCAAAAAAAAACTGTTTTTAACTTGTAAACAACAAATCTCAGAAAGAGGCTCGGTCTTAAGTGGTTTTTAACCTAATTTATTTAAATTTTTTACATTTTTTTTTCTTTTTCTTTCTGTCCTTTTTTTGTATGTTCCTCTTATTCTATATAGATATAATGTGAATAACTTACACGTAGATGTGCTCCCCACTATACGAATGGAATATTTAATTATTTAAATTCTAATGAAAAGCTGATATAGAGCACTCTTTTTATATCCTCGATAGGGAATATATGTGATAAAAGGAAGGTGGACATCGTACCCTGAAAATATATGTAGATGCTTTTATATACACATCTCTTTTGTATACTGTAAATTTTTGTTTCATATATTTGAAAACGTTAATAAAATAATAATGAAGAGAAGATTTTCCTGTATTGGAAGATTAATTCCGGGGCGATCGATTGTCCCGTCCTCATAATTACTGATCCCATCTAAGGCACATTATAGACGTATCCTTGTCACTTTCCCTCTATCTCTGTATAAGATACATTGTTACCCAGTTTTGTAGTTCTTTTCCTGACACCCAGCATATGATTCACACAGAATCCTCGCCGATCACATTCCTGAGGGGTTAATGATGTTTTCTTATCATTTGTCACTAATTATCATCTTATTATTCACCGGTTTGCAGTCACACATTGTGGGTTGGAGTGGAGTGACTCTGCAATTGTTTGTTTGACAATCGGCTCCAATATTTCTACTAATGGAACGTAATAAAGTCATCAATTCTGCGCTTTTCTTTTGTTTGCTATTCAGTTTTTTATTTCCATTTATTCGCAATGCATGTTATTGTTGATATTGTTTTCTTCTAATGCTGTAAATGAAGAAGTCTTTCAGAAATCAAAATGTTAATAGTTTATTTTTATCAATTAAGAAAAAGGAAAGTAAATGAAGAGAATTCCCCCAATTCAAACAATATTTGGGGCGACCGACCCCCCCCCCCACGCCCTTCCCCCCTCGCTTTCTTCTAGGTGGACTTGCACACATTGGCGTACCTAGAAAATTGGGCACCTGGGGAGGATCCTATATCTGCCCCCCCCCCCAACTTTAAAATGTAAAAACACCCACTAAAATTTCTAATGTTTTCAAGAATATTTATTGCACTCATTTTTGTGCGTCTTTATGTATTTTACTGATCATTATGCAGGAACTTTTCTCCTAGAAAACACGTGTAATGCCATCAGTAAACATCCTGTGAATGAAGACTTCAGCCCTCATTTACATTGGAGCCGGTTGGACGGGTCAGAACGCATGACAAGTCGCATCCTATTGCCGGCAACCGCACTGCTGAAATCGGTGTGACGCCAACTTTTGGAAAAAGTAGTCCCTGCCCTACTTTTGGCGATTTCGTGTGAGACTTGCACTAGACATTTGTGCATTAAGCCGCACAGATGTCTTCCAAGTCGCACCCCAAGTTGCGCTGACATGCAGCTTTGAAATTTGAAAAGATTTGAAAAGATGAAGTTGCGCGATTTTGAGGAACCTTCTATAGGTGTAGGTGAGGAACACACAGTACAGAGAATACAGAACACATTTCCAGGGCTCTGAACTTCTTCAGTGCTATCACAGCATCTGGAAGTGTGTTCTCTACAGTGTGTTCCTCATCTACACCTATGGCAGGTTCCTGCACTGTAGGAGTGCTATTACAGCCCTCAGCTGCAGACTCCTGGAAATGTGTTCTGTATTCTCTGTACTGTGTAAAGGATTATAATCAACAGGGGAGGTAATGATGAAAATGACAGGTAAGGGCCACAGGGGGCCCCTCACCTGCAGCTTCTACAATGTGGCCTGTCAGAGATCAGGAACTCACCTGTCACTCTCTACCTTCTCCCTGTAGGTCCAGCAGGCCAGTCCCAGGGGCAGGGGCAGCCCAGGCACAGGCAGATCCTAAGGGCCCCTCTCTCACACATTGGCCCCTGCACTGTTCCTACCTGCTGGGTGAAGTCCTGCGCTGGACACACCACAGGGGGCACTCAGGAGGCCGCTAGGCAGACCTGTCCGGGTCGGGGCAGTGCTGGAGTTGGACGGGCAGAGGAGGATTGGCCTGTGTATCAGGCTGGAGGCAGAGTGGCACCAACCTGACACCCCTAAGCGGTGCTGGCCTGACCCCCCTCCCTCCCAATGTATGCCACCTGGGGAGGACCACCCCCCCGCCTTTGGTACGCCACAGCTTGCACACAGTTGTTGAAGGAACTCAGCAGGTAGGTTGTTCTATGTACATCTTGGAGAACTAAGCACAGATCTTCTGTGGATGTCGGCTGCCTCCAATCCTTCATCCCACACAGACTCCATGATGGTGAGATCAGGGCTCTGTGGGGGCAAAATCACCACTTCCAGGACTCATTGTTCTTCTTTACACTGAAGATAGTTTCCTAATGACATTGGCTGGATGTTTGGGGCAGTTGTCCTGCTGCCGAATAAATTTGGGGCCAATCACAAGCCTCCCTGATGATATAACATGATGGAGAAGTAGCTGCCTGGATTTCTCAGCATTGAGGACACCATTGAATCTGACCAATCTCCAACTCCATTTGCAGAAATGCAGCCCAAAACTTGCAAGTGACCTCCACCATGCTTCACAGTTGGCTTCAGACACTCATTATTGTACTGCTCTCCAGCCCTTCCCGCAACAAACTGCCTCCAGCTACAGCCAAATATTTCACATTGTGACTCATCAGTCCAGACATTCTTCTGCACCCATTTCCTATGTTTTCCTGCATAGTTGAGTGGCTAAGCCTTGTTTCCGAGTCAGAGGCTTTTTGGCTACAATTCTTCTATGAGGACCACTTCTGACCAGACTTTTCCGGACAGTAGATGGGTGTACCTGAGTCCCACTGGTTTTCTCCAGACTTCTCTGGACAGTAGATGGGTGTACCTGGGTCCCACTGGTTTTCTCCAGACTTCTCTGGACAGTAGATGTGGTTACCCCAGTCCCACTGGTTTCTTTCAGACTTCTCCGGACAGTAGATGGATGTACCTGGGTTCCACTGGTTTCCTCCAGACTTCTCTGGACAGTAGATGGGTGTACCTGGGTCCCACTGGTTTTCTCCAGACTTCTCTGGACAGTAGATGGGTGTACCTGGGTCCCACTGGTTTTCTCCAGACTTCTCTGGACAGTAGATGTGGTTACCCCAGTCCCACTGGTTTCTTTCAGACTTCTCCGGACAGTAGATGGATGTACCTGGGTTCCACTGGTTTCCTCCAGACTTCTCTGGACAGTAGATGAGGATACCTGAGTCCCACTGGTTTCCTCCAGACTTCTCCGGACAGTAGATGGATGTACCTGGGTCCCACTGGTTTCCTCCAGATTTCTCTGGACAGTAGATGTGGTTACCTGAGTCCCACTGGTTCTTTCAAACTTCTCCAAACAGTAGATGGGTGTACCTGAGTCCCACTGGTTTCCTCCAGACTTCTCCGGACAGTAGATGGGGGGTACCTGAGTCCCACTGGTTTCCTCCAGACTTCTCCAGACAGTAGGTGGGTGTACCTGAGTCCCACTGGTTTCCTCCAGACTTCTCTGGACAGTAGATGGGTGTACCTGGGTTCCACTGGTTTCCTCCAGACTTCTCCGGACAGTAGATGGGTGTACCTGAGTCCCACTGGTTTCCTCCAGACTTCTCTGGACAGTAGATGGGTGTACCTGATTCCCACTGGTTTCCTCCAGACTTCTACCTGGACAGTAGATGGGTGTACTTGTGTCCCACTGGTTTCCTCCAGACTTCTCCGTACAGTAAATTGGTGTACCTGTGTCCCACTGGTTTCTGCCAGTTCTGTTCTGATGGCACTGCTGGACATCTTCTGATGGGGAAGGGAAGTAAGCATGATGTGTTTTTCCTCTGCTGCATTAGGTTTCCTTGGCCAACCACTGCATCTACGCTCCTCACCATTACCAGACCACTGCATCTATGCTGCTCAGTGTTACCCAGTTACTGCGTCTACTCTCCTCAACTTTACCTGACCACTGCGTCTAAGCTACTCAACGTTACCAGACCACTGCATCTACACTCCTCAACGTTACCTGACCACTGCGTCTACGCTCCTCAACGTTACCTGACCACTGCACCTACGTTCCTCAAAGTTGAGTGTTTGTGCTTTGAAATCTTTGCCTGGGAGTGACCTTGCTGATGCAGTATAACTACCTTGTGTCATGTTGCTGTGCTTAGTCTTGCCATGGTGTATGACCTGTGACATGAAATTCTCCTCCACAACCTCACCTTAGTAGCAGAGTTTGGCTGTTCCTCGCCCAGTTTTAAGCCTCCTACACGGCGGTTTCTGTTTCTGTTGACTGTGTTTGACTGTGTTTCAACCTACATATGAGATTAACCCAATGACCAAAAAGGGAACACTTTGGACCCTGAAGAACCAATGGAGAAGATGACGGGGAACACAGCAGAGCACAAGAGTGGGTCATTCAGCATTGGAGGAGAACAGCCTAGAACAGGCTTTCTTTGCCTTTTTACCCCAGAGGAACCCTTGAAATTATCTTCAGGGAACCCCTTCTAAGATTAGTCTATAAGGGGGCATTGGGAAACTGCTCCTTACATTGGTGATCAGTGGGAAGAATGCTCCTTACATTGGTGATCAGTGAGAAGAATGCTCCTTACATTGGTGATCAGTGGGAAGAATGTTCCTTACATTGGTGATCAGTGAGAAGAATGTTCCTTACATTGGTGATCAGTGAGAAGAATGTCCCTTACATTGGTGATCAGTGAGAAGAATGTTCCTTACATTGGTGATCAGTGAGAAGAATGTTCCTTACATTGGTGATCAGTGGGAAGAATGCTCCTTACATTGGTGATCAGTGAGAAGAATGCTCCTTACATTGGTGATCAGTGAGAAGAATGTTCCTTACATTGGTGATCAGTGAGAAGAATGCTCCTTACATTGGTGATCAGTGGGAAGAATGTTCCTTACATTGGTGATCAGTGGGAAGAATGCTCCTTACATTGGTGATCAGTGAGAAGAATGCTCCTTACATTGGTGATCAGTGAGAAGAATGTTCCTTACATTGGTGATCAGTGAGAAGAATGTTCCTTAGATTGGTGATCAGTGAGAAGAATGCTCCTTACATTGGTGATCAGTGAGAAGAATGTCCCTTACATTGGTGATCAGTGAGAAGAATGTTCCTTACATTAGTGATCAGTGAGAAGAATGTCCCTGTCAGAGAGGTTACCTTGGTGGACGTGGTGTTGCTCGCCTTGGTGCACGCCGGGGTGCGGGCGTTCCTGTTCGTGCTGGTGTGCGCGCTCCTGTGGGCACTAGTGTGCACGATACAGTTGTCCCTGGTGTGCGCGCCAGTGTGCGTGCGCGTGTGCGCGTTAGCGCGTGCGCGTTCGTATGGACACTGGTTTGCATCATCCTGTTGGTGCTGTTGTGCGTGCCGGTGTGCGTGCGCGTCGCTGTCCTTCCGCGCGCGCCGTTTGGCGCCAGTCTACCTATTTAGGTTAGCTGCACACTCTGCTCGGTGCTGCCTGATCAACAGCTCCCCCCGTGCCTCGTTCCTGTTTCCTGTATCTGTGTTCTGGATCTCCTGACAAACCCGGCTTGTTTCTTGGACTCCTCTGACTTCTGCCTGCACCTGACCCTTGGCTTGTTTAACTCCGCTTCTGCCTGCTCCACTGTACCTTGTTGCCCGCCTGTTGCCGAACCCTGCCAGTGTCCTGACCATCCTGCTCTGCTCCTGCTCAGCACCTGCTTGCCTGTGATCCAGCCTACACCTTTGCTGCTGAAGGACTGCTTACCTACCAACATCTGGATTCTACTACCAGGCTCCCATACCTGTTTACTCTACCAGGGGCCACGAGTCGGACACGTAAGGGAGTCTACCCTCTGCCCAAGTGGACTCACCGGTCAGGTACGTAGAAGTCTGATAGTCCCTTACATTGGTGATCAGTGAGAAGAATGTTCCTTACATTGGTGATCAGTGAGAAAAATGCTCCTTACATTGGTGATCAGTGAGAAGAATGTCCCTTACATTGGTGATCAGTGAGAAGAATGTTCCTTACATTGGTGATCAGTGAGAAGAATGTCCCTTACATTGGTTATCAGTGAGAAGAATGTTCCTTACATTGGTGGTCAGTGGGAAGAATGTTCCTTACATTGGTGATCAGTGAGAAGAATGTTCCTTACATTGGTGATCAGTGGGAAGAATGTTCCTTACATTGGTGATCAGTGAGAAGAATGTTCCTTACATTGGTGATCAGTGAGAAGAATGTTCCTTACATTGGTGATCAGTGAGAAGAGTGCTCCTTACATTGGTGGTCAGTGGGAAGAATGTCCCTTACATTGGTGATCAATGAGAAGAATGTTCCTTACATTGGTGATCAGTGAGAAGAATGTTCCTTACATTGGTGATCAGTTAGAAGAATGTTCCTTACATTGGTGATGAGTAAGAAGAATGTTCCTTACATTAGTGATCAGTGAGAAGAATGTTCCTTACATTGGTGATCAGTGAGAAGAATGTCCCTTACATTGGTGGTCAGTGGGAAGGAGGAGGAGGACACACCTAAGGAGCTCTCTGAGAACCAGCCTTTTTTCAAGCCTGGGCCTTGCCTGCTAGCTTGGCCCAGGAACAATGCCTGATCCTGGGGGAGGCCCAGGGAGGGATCCCCCTGATGACATGGGGCCTAGTGAGGAGGAGGTGGAGGATCTGACTGTGGGTCCAGGCCCTGGTATGGATGCAAGTATCTTCAGACAGAAGATTGTTGATCGTTTTAGGGAAATTGGAAGGGCTGAAGAGAAACTTCAGGTTTTGAAAACTGAACATAAGAACTTCAGAGCCAAATACTTCCAGGCCTGGAGTAGAAATCGCATAGCCATGAAGCCTGAGTTACAGGAATTAGAGGAAAAGGTAAAGCAGCAAACTTTATTGTTGGAGAAGTTAAAAGCCAGAAGTGGAGCATTTAAAGAAAAGTTTGACAATGAGAAGAGATTTGCCAGCCAGTCGTCAGTAAGTTGCATGGATCAGCAGCCTCAGGTCCATGAGGATGACCCGGGTCCATCTGCCTCTGCACCTCTCCCCCATGTAAGGCCTTGGAATCGCCAGCGGCAACCAGCCAGGGGGTTGAGAGTGAGCATGGCACCCTGACCTTCATCCAGCAGATGGAGTCCCCCCTGAGAGCAGACAAGTTTGCCATTTCTGATGATCTATCAGAAATCCCTGAGGATGAGAGGAAAAATAAACCAGGGAATGAAGATGGACCTGCACCAAACACCCTGAACATGGATGTTTCTACTCCTGCATTTGCTGAGACCAGTAGTTCCTCTACCAAGTTTTCTCCATGTGTTTCACACAGTATGGCTGACACCAGCAAAGAGATTGCCTCACCTGAGCCTCCCTGTGTTCCAGCAGAGCTGATTGATGCTGATGGGGGAGGGGATCAGCACATTGCACCATGTGCAGTGGAAGCCATGGAGGTGTCAGACCAGCCTGCTGAAACTCCTGTCCTGATGGAAGAGAACAGGCCAGCTGAAGATTCCACCAGCACAGCAGTGGGAACTGACACTGTTGGGAAGACTACAGGAACTGTGAATATACCAGCAAGTATTAAGAATGACAGTAATGATAAAACAATGAATGTGGTGGGTGGTGGTGAAGGGGTTAATACTGCTGGGAAAAATAAAAATGACATTGCTCTCCCTGCTCAGCAGAGGAAAGACTCAGCGATTGTGCAGACCAAATCTGTACAATCGATATCTGCCAGAAATGTGACAGACGGTTCAAAACTCACAAATGTTTCTTCTGCTGGGAGAAATGTGGGCAGTTATGCATCTGTTCTGGGGAGTCGCACTAAGGAGGGTGGAGGGAATATTAGTGGTCACAATTTGGGGAGGCTTGGTGGTGGGATGGTTGGTGGGTACAGGAGGAGGAATGTGGTTCAATTGAAGTGGGAGGGGGAGGGGACCCCACCAGTAAGGGGGAGGGTGGCTGAGTTGGTTCTGGAAATGGGGTTTAAAGCATCAGATATCTTTGCTTTGATTTGCCCAGTGGGGAGTTATGAATTTGATTTGTCCTTTGTAAAGCCTGAGGGTCTGGATTTATTTTGGGAGCGATATAGGAGGTGCAAGGGCCTTCCGCAGTGGAGTGGTTTGGTGCCAAAGGTGATTTCCAGGCAGCCTCTGATAAAGTCGGTGACGATTTTGGTGCGTAATGAATCCATACCAGAGGCTGATTTGATAGTATGGCTACGCCGATATGGTGAGGTCCTCGCTCCACTGCGGAAGGTCCTTGATGAGCATGGGATATGGACAGGGGCCTGGACAGTGTCACTAAAATTGGGGGTGCTTGGAAATGTAGTTCAACACCTTCCCTGTTCAGCTTTTCTGGGGAGAGATAGGCTGACTATTTTTTACCAGGGTCAGCCTAAAGTCTGTAATAAATGTGGAGACAAAGGCCATTTTGCATCTACTTGTACCCGTAAGAAATGCTCACTATGCCAGGATCTGGACCATTTGGCTAAGGATTGTACTGAAATTCGGTGCAATTTGTGCCAAAAGCTCGGTCATCCTTATAGTCAGTGCCCGGAGGCATTACATAACTTGCCAGGATTGGAGGCTGAGTTGCAGAGACTTGATAAGGAGGATGAGGCCGCTAAAACTGTTATTGCCACTCCTGTTTCTGTTATATCTGTTCCAGATTCTGTTTCCCCCAGTAATGTGGTCCCTGAGTCTGTCCCTCCTGTGTCTGTTACATCTGTTTCGGATTCTGTTTCACCTAGTAATGTGGTCCCTGAGTCTGTCCCTCCTGTGTCTGTTACATCTGTTGTTTCGGATTCTGTTTCACCTAGTAATGTGGTCCCTGAGTCTGTCCCCCATGTGGTGGTCCCTAATCCTGCTGTACGCAGATCCTCCAGGCTGGCAGAAGCTGCTGGGGGGGCAGGTTTGGCGGATCTTCCCTCTCGGCCTCCAGTCCCTGTCCCTCAGCGGCACAAACGTGGTCAGGGGAATGTGGGGGTGCTGGATGGGGGAGGGGTTGAGGGAAAGGTGTCCATATCCCATGTCTCACCCTCTGTTGAGGGGGATTCGGATGATGAGGGGTGGGAGAAGTTTAGGAGGAAGAAAAAGAAGAAGAAGAGGAAGACAAGTAAAGTGGTCATTTCTTCCTCAGGGTCGGACCCAGGAGGGGTTCCTCTTGGTAATACCTTTTCAGTTTTGTCGGGTGATGAGATGTCTGATATATCTTTCTCTTTATCATCCATGGATGAGGGGGAGTCACGTAGTCTGAAGAGAGCTGTTTCTGGTGATGAGAGTGTGGCAAAGGTTAAGAAACGACTACCCCAATCATCCTGATGGCAGTTCCCACTCCGATAAAGGTGGCGACCATTAATGTCGCCAGCATTAAATCTGCAAGAGCTCGTGATATTGCCTTTTTTTTGCTCAGCGAGTTTGATGCCGAGATTTTATTTTTGCAAGAGACCTGGCTCAATACTTTGGCCGATGTCCATCTAGCAAAAAGGGAGTGGAGATGCGGTCCCTCCTTTTGGTCTCTTGTGGCTGAGCCCTGCAGCGGAGTTGCGGTCCTTTTTAAAACCGATATGGTAACATGCCGGCGGGTAATTGAGGTAGAAATGGGGAGATGCATGGTCTTGGACGTCTCTGTTAGGGGGCAGGACCTGCGCCTGATCAATATCTATGGACCGCAGTCAAAATGGGGCAGGAAATGCCTCCTCACAGAGATCAAGCCCTTCCTTTTTATGTCCCAGCAGGTTGTCTTTGGAGGTGATTTTAACACCATAATTAGGCCTGAAGACAGGACAGGCTCCATAGACAGGCTGGGTTACGATAGCGTTTTTCTTAGAGATATGGTGAGACAAGCAGGCCTGGTAGATGTGCATATTAAGCACTGCCCTGGCAGCACGGGATTCACATTTCAGAGAGGGAATAGTCAGAGTAGTATAAATAGGGTTTTTTTTAAAGGAGAACTCTGCTTTCTCGGCTCCTGAGTTGAGGGCGGTGGAGTTCTCTGACCACTGTATGCTGTCTGTGACTCTGAATGCCTCGGACACTCCACCCAGGGGAAGGGGTACCTGGAAACTGAATTCGGCTCTCCTGGAAGATGTAGAGGTAAGACAATCCTTTGAGGATTTTTTTCAGGCACAGGTTTCTATTCTGGACTTTTGCAGCAGTAAGTCAGAGTGGTGGGAGCTTGTGAAACAAAGGACAATTGGATTTTTCAAGGCCATAAGTAAGAAGAAGCAGCTTGGTATGTACATTGCCTACCAGCATTTGCGGAGGAAGCTTGATCGTCTTGTCTCGTATAGAGGAGATCCAGGGGAGATCTCTGAGGTGAAGTTTCTTCTTAGGAAGTGTCAATATGACCGGCATGCCTCCTTGGTTCTGGAGAGGGATTATGGAAAATATCACTCGCCTAAACCTTACCAGAACTGTAAGCAAGGCATAGCAGTTAAGACGGTCATAGGCCTGAGGGATAGTACGGGTTCCCTGGTGAAGTCCAGATCAGGGATCCTGGAGATCTTCAGGTCATATTACGCAGACCTTCTGGGAAGAAAGGACCTTTGTCGGGACAGGATGGAAAGCTTTCTGGATTCTACTCCAGGATTGGGAAATGGTACATTGCCTTTGATGGATTTGAAAAGTAAAGGGTTGCGCTAATACTAATAGAACATAATGAATAATTTACAATGAAAAAAATTCATATAGTGATCATAAATAAATCAATGTGCAAAACTTGGTGATAATAAAAAATCCATTAAATAAAACATCAATTAAGTGTTGTGAGAAGTCCAAATCACCAACAATATGTAAAAAAGTCCAAGTCGCCAACAATATGCAAAAAGGAAGTCCAAGTGATATTAATGAAGATCTGTGACAACAGGGAAGGGTCCACCACCAGAAATGGAAGGGGTTACTCCTTACCAGAAGGCCATGACCCCCCACCACAGAGGATCACAGCAAGCGGAGATCTTTAAAAGCCAAAGATGGGAACTGTCAGCGGTGTCCACCAGAGGTCATCTCATCAACAGCAACTCCAACGACCCGGGGCATAGATACTGCAATGACACAAACACATGACCTTCAGACTGATAGACTGGGTAGCAACTGCTATTGTGTTCCCGGAGTTGCTGTTGATGAGATGACCTCTGGTGGACACCGCTGACAGTTCCCATCTTTGGCTTTAAAAGATCTCCGCTTGCTGTGATCCTCTGTGGTGGGGGGTCATGGCCTTCTGGTAAGGAGTAACCCCTTCCATCTCTGGTGGTGGACCCTTCCCTGTTGTCACAGATCTTCATTAATATCATTTGGACTTCTTTTTTGCATATTGTTGGCGACTTGGACTTTTTTACATATTGTTGGTGATTTGGACTTCTCACAACACTTAATTGATGTTTTATTTAATGGATTTTTTATTATCACCAAGTTTTGCACATTGATTTATTTATGATCACTATATGAATTTTTTTCATTGTAAATTATTCATTATGTTCTATTAGTATTAGCGCAACCCTTTACTTTTCTTATGCTTTTCTACAATTGATGTTTTTGTGGGGATTGCTGCTTTTCACATTATTTGATCCGCACTTGGTTTTTAGCGCAGTTTTTTTCACTATTTTCTATCTTTGATGGATTTGACAGAACCAATTTCAGTGGATGAGGTAGTTCATGCTATAGAGAAGCTGGCTACCAAAAAATCGCCTGGGCCAGATGGGTTGACAGCTGAATTCTACAAGTATTTTAAGTCCATTCTGGCTCCCTTTTTAGCAGAGGTTTATAACAGCTGTCTAGAAGAGGGTTCGCTCCCTCCCTCCATGAGGCAATCCGCTGTGATTCTTCTGTCAAAAGGTAAAGACCCCTCAATGATTGAGAACTGGCGCCCCATCAGTCTTCTTAATGTTGATAGAAAGATCCTGGCGAAGATTCTTTTTTGGCGCTTGTCGTCAGTAGCAGGCGATTTGTTGTCCAGTCATCAGCACTGCTCGGTCCAAGGTAGAAGTACCTTTTCAGCGGTTTTAGCTGTCCGGGAGGCTTTGGAACGATGCAGGGCTGCTGGATGGAGAAAGTACTTGCTGGCATTGGATCAGGCGAAGGCTTTTGATAGAGTCAATCACGGGTACCTGTATTTGCTACTTGGTAGATACGGCCTGCAGGGGAGGTTTATAGATTGGCTGAAGACATTATATAGAGGGGCTGAGAGCTTCCCACTGGTTAATGGTTGGGTTGGACGGCCTTTTGAGGTTGGCTCTGGTGTGCGCCAGGGATGTCCTCTGAGCCCCCTGTTATATGTATTCGCAATCGACCCCTTCATAAGAAGGCTAGAGAGTGGATCTTTGTGCGGGGTGCCTTTGGGCATTGCTGGTGTGCCGCCTCTGAAGGTCGTGGCCTATGCCGATGATGTGTCTGTTATTGTCTCTGGGACAGAGGAGGCGCAGGAGGTGGTCTCTATGATAGAGCAGTACACGGAGGCTTCTGGTTCTAAAGTCAACCATGAAAAGAGTGAAGTTTTCTGGATGGGTGAGGAGGGTGAAAGCTTCGAACTTCCGGAAGCCTTCCCAGAGCCCCAGCAGGAAATTAAAGTGTTGGGCATCAAATTTGGTCCTGGTGACTATGGTCATCGAAATTGGGAAAGCAGGTTGGTGTGTGCCAATGCCAAAGTAGCAAGCTGGAAGAAATGGAAGCTTTCCTTGAGGGAGAGGGTTGACTTGATCAAAACGTACCTGGTCCCAATCTTTTTATATGTCAGCTTCGTCTGTATCTTGCCAGCATCTCTCTATGCAAGGGTGTACAGCTGTTTTTTCCAACTGTTATGGGGAAATAGGCTGAACCTGATCAAACGCAATGTAACTTACCTGTCTAGGCGGGAGGGTGGCCTAGGAATGGTCAACCCAATAGTTTTCTTTTCTCTGCTCTTTTTAAAGTACAATCTTGGTAACATGCTAGCAGAGAACCCGCCGGGATGGGTGGGCATTTTTCAATCTTGTTTTAGGCCTTTTCTGCGATGCTGGGAAGATGGCGGGCCAGTGAAAAGTCTGAGAGTCCGACATGGCAAGCTCCCGGCTTATGTTGCCCCGTGTCTGAAAATACTTCGGCAGTGGCAGGTGACAGTGGAGGATATCAAGTCCCTCCCCAGGAAGCTTCTGGAGAAGAGGATTTTGAGCTCTGCTTTCAGTGTGTCACTGGCCTTAAGGGATTGCCCAGGCTCTGTAATGACGGAGGGGTTGCGTTTAATCAATTTAGAAAGAATCCCCTTGAAGTTTAGGGATCAAGCCTGGCTCGCTTTCCATGGAAGGCTCTATGTCAGAGGGAACTTGAAGCATCGCCCTGTGGATGATCGGGATTGTCCTAGAGCGGAGTGTGTTGGTAAAGTGGAGTCTATGGACCACTTTTTGCTGCAGTGTCCCTTTAACATAGAGGTGTATAAAAGGGTGGGGAGGGCTCTAGGCATCCCCTTTTTCTATCGCATGAGTTATGCGGAGTGGGTGTACGGGGCATTCCCTACTTGCTGGGATTTTGATTTGGATACACTGTTTTTAGTTAGTATAGTTGTCCGTTACTTCACATGGAATGCACGGTGCCAGATTACCCTGCGGAAAAAAGTCCTCTCTGTTGAGGTGGTGGTGCACGATATTCTGGGTGAGGTTGGGAAAATTCGGGGTCTTGAGAGGGGCAGGGAGCCTCGGGCAGTCTGGAAAAGGGCGTGGAGGAATATCAGACCTGCCTTTGGTGAACTGCCCATCTCTGGTTGAGGAGCTCTTTTCTTTTTCTGTTTCTTTCACTCCCTTAGCTTTTGTTGGTTAGTATCTTCTTTTTGAAGAAGGGCTGCATGCATAATGGGTGCGGGTTTGGTTCTTGACCTCACAGTTCAGATGTCTGGTGTATTGGTGTGAGTTGTAGTGAGATTATCCCCAATAATGACATGTTCATGATGAGTTTTGTTTTTGCTGTAAAGTCATTTTTTTGTTTGAGAGCAGATTTGCTATATTTATTTTCATTTATGTAAATATGTATATATTTATGTATATTATATATAGTGATTTTTTGCTTATTGATTGCAAGACTTTTAATAAAGAAAAATTGGGAAGAATGTTCCTTACATTGGTGATCAGTGAGAAGAATGTTCCTTACATTGGTGATCAGTGAGAAGAATGTTCCTTACATTGGTGATCAGTGAGAAGAATGTTCCTTACATTGGTGATCAGTGAGAAGAATGTTCCTTACATTGGTGATCAGTGAGAAGAATGTCCCTTACATTGGTGATCAGTGAGAAGAATGTTCCTTACATTGGTGATCAGTGAGAAGAATGTTCCTTACATTGGTGATCAGTGGGAAGAATGTTCCTTACATTGGTGATCAGTGAGAAGAATGTCCCTTACATTGGTGATCAGTGAGAAGAATGTTCCTTACATTGGGGATAAGTGAGAAGAATGTCCCTTACATTGGTGATCAGTGAGAAGAATGTCCCTTACATTGGTGATCAGTGAGAAGAATGTTCCTTACATTGGTGATCAGTGAGAAGAATGTTCCTTACATTGGTGATCAGTGAGAAGAATGTTCCTTACATTGGTGATCAGTGAGAAGAATGTCCCTTACATTGGTGATCAGTGGGAAGAATGTTCCTTACATTGGTGATCAGTGGGAAGAATGTTCCTTACATTGGTGATCAGTGAGAAGAATGTCCCTTACATTGGTGATCAGTGAGAAGAATGTTCCTTACATTGGTGATCAGTGGGAAGAATGTTCCTTACATTGGTGATCAGTGAGAAGAATGTTCCTTACATTGGTGATCAGTGAGAAGAATGTTCCTTACATTGGTGATCAGTGAGAAGAATGTTCCTTACATTGGTGATCAGTGAGAAGAATGTTCCTTACATTGGTGATCAGTGGGAAGAATGTTCCTTACATTGGTGATCAGTGGGAAGAATGTTCCTTACATTGGTGATCAGTGAGAAGAATGTTCCTTACATTGGTGATCAGTAAAAAGAATTTTCCTTACATTGGTGATCAGTGAGAAGAATGCCCCATACATTGGTGATTAGTGGGAAGTCACCCTTACAGACAGATAAAAAGATCACTGATGTCATGCCATTGGCTCTGCCAAGTGGTGTTGGATCTGGAACTCTGCTGGCACCATTAGATATTAGTTTATTTAGTGGCAGCTCACAGAACCCCTGTCACCCCCTGAAGGAACCCGGGTTGGGAAAGGCTGCTATAGACCATCGGTGAGATATAATGTACAAGTCAGGCCAGCTCCTCCTCTGAAACCTGCACTTCACTTCCACATTAGGGCAAAGCGAAGGTAAGGCATGGTACAGTAAGTGCAGAATGAATCTCTATTCCTGAACGTTCCTCCATCACTTCTCATAGATGAGTGATTTCTTCATAATTTTACAAAGTCCTCCAATGCTGTGATCTGAGTCCCAGGTGACGGGGTCAATTATATAAAAGTGAAACCTCCACACCCATCATGAAACTCGAGCTCCCTATTACCGATCATCCCCATAAATCCAAAACAAATACAAAGTAATCCGACTGTTCAAACAACCAATAAGATATTAATACCACAAACAGGAGCACAATGAGAGCAACAAAAGCAGTAGCTGAGAAATCTCGGAGGAGGGGGAAGGACTCAGCGCTCAGCTATTCATTCATTACCAACGTCAAGATATCAGAAAGAAAGTCTCATGTACAGTGGAATGAAACCTCCAATATTTACCACCAATGTGACGTCAATGAGCTCCCTCACCGGTGCCCACATCTTTGTCTGGTCTTCTTTTTTGGTTCAGGGGGTCTTACCAATGGCTATGTATTGGCCCCAATAGCTCAAGTCCCTGACCTGCTTCCTCTCCTGCTAGAACAGCGACCCTCCGCCATCTTGTGCCCTCTCAATGCCAGATGTCTCCTCTCAATATCCCTGGATGTTACCCTTCATAACATCAAAGGAAGGAATGGCCACACAAAGAGGGTTGCTGCACTTTACTGGTGGGACTTGGAAGAGGGCACAATCAGTCACATCACACCAACATACTTTCCGGGGTCACTTGGCAGACTATTGTCAATCACATTCAGTGGACGGTCCACAGTAGTGACATGTGAAAGCATCACGCAGCACCTTCAGTAAACCATCTTCCCTTTTCAGTCCCTCTCCACCCGGAGGCCATTAGTACTCACTGGAATGGGATCTCTGCAGTCACCTCCTCCATGGGTACACCTCTCCTCCATGGGTACACCTCTCCTCCATGGGTACACCTCTCCTCCATGGGTACACCTCTCCTCCATGGGTACACCTCTCCTCCATGGGTACACCTCTCCTCCATGGGTACACCTCTCCTCCATGAGTACACCTCTCCTCCATGGGTACACCTCTCCTTCATGGGTACACCTCTCCTCCATGGGTACACCTCTCCTCCATGGGTACACCTCTCCTCCATGAGTACACCTCTCCTCCATGGGTACACCTCTCCTTCATGGGTACACCTCTCCTCCATGGGTACACCTCTCCTCCATGGGTACACCTCTCCTGCCATCTCCCAGGGGGATAATCTCATTCCAGGAACTCTGGGCCAGGTCTAAAAGTCCTTTCACTACTCGCCCCTCCTATAAAGGGTCAGGAAGTCTGCAGACGGCTTTTCTGGGTGCATGTCTACCAGTCCCCGGCCTCCAAGTCAGTGGCGGCTGGTGGGTTCTTCTTTTGGGGGGGGGGCAAACAAACACCCCCCGGCAGCGTGGCACAGTATCCCGGTCTAGGTGTCCGCTCCTCCGGCTTCTTTCTGGCACTCTTTCTTTCCATGTATCACTATTTTATTTATTTTTTTGTGCTAGAAAATGACTTCGAACCCCCAAATATTATATAGCAGAGGTCCTGGAGAATAAAATGACGGGAGTTGCAATTTTTTTTATGTCATGCCGTATTTGCGCAAATTGTTTTGGAAATAATTTGGAATTTTAATGCAAAAAAAACACAATATATAACCCAATTTTTGGTAGATTATAAAAGATGATGTTACTCCGACTAAATAGATACCAAACATGTCACACTCCAAAATTGCGCACACTCGGCGAAAAACAACGTAAATGTTATTGCTGTCCATAGGCAACGCTTTAAAGTCCTTTTACAGGTCACCAGTGTAGATGTACAGAGAAAGTCTGGGGGGAGAATTACTGTCAGTGGTCTGACGTTCGTGGTGATACCTCACGTGTGGGGCGATCGCTGTCTGTGTGAGTTGGGAACAAAGCGGCATACGCCATGCGTGTGAGCGGGGGGGGAGGAGGGGGGGATCCTTTAAAAAAGATTTTTTATTATTTATTTACTATTTTTACACTGTTTCTTTATTTATTTTCTTTATCACTTTTATTGCTGTCAGAAGGAATGTAATCATCCTGGTGACATCAGTAGGGAGTGACAGCTCCCTATTACTGTCATATAAAGAGGACCTGTCACTCCCTATTACTGTCATATAAAGAGGACCTGTCACTCCCTATCACTGTCATATAAAGAGGACCTGTCACTCCCTATTACTGTCATATAAAGAGGACCTGTCACTCCCTATTACTGTCATATAAAGAGGACCCGTCACTCCCTATTACTGTCATATAAAGAGGACCCGTCACTCCCTATTACTGTCATATAAAGAGGACCCGTCACTCCCTATTACTGTCATATAAAGAGGAGCCGTCACTCCCTATTACTGTCATATAAAGAGGACCCGTCACTCCCTATTGCTGTCATATAAAGAGGACCCGTCTCTCCCTATTACTGTCATATAAAGAGGACCTGTCACTCCCTATTACTGTCATATAAAGAGGACCTGTCACTCCCTATTACTGTCATATAAAGAGGATCTGTCACTCCCTATTACTGTCATATAAAGAGGACCCGTCACTCCCTATTACTGTCATATAAAGAGGACCTGTCACTCCCTATTACTGTCATATAAAGAGGACCCGTCACTCCCTATTACTGTCATATAAAGAGGACCCGTCACTCCCTATTACTGTCATATAAAGAGGACCTGTCACTCCCTATTACTGTCATATAAAGAGGACCCGTCACTCCCTATTACTGTCATATAAAGAGGACCCGTCACTCCCTATTACTGTCATATAAAGAGGACCCGTCACTCCCTATTACTGTCATATAAAGAGGACCCGTCACTCCCTATTACTGTCATATAAAGAGGACCTGTCACTCCCTATTACTGTCATATAAAGAGGACCTGTCACTCCCTATTACTGTCATATAAAGAGGATCTGTCACTCCCTATTACTGTCATATAAAGAGGACCCGTCACTCCCTATTACTGTCATATAAAGAGGACCTGTCACTCCCTATTACTGTCATATAAAGAGGACCTGTCACTCCCTATTACTGTCATATAAAGAGGACCTGTCACTCCCTATTACTGTCATATAAAGAGGACCTGTCACTCCCTATTACTGTCATATAAAGAGGACCTGTCACTCCCTATTACTGTCATATAAAGAGGACCTGTCACTCCCTATTGCTGTCATATAAAGAGGACCTGTCACTCCCTATTACTGTCATATAAAGAGGACCTGTCACTCCCTATTACTGTCATATAAAGAGGACCCGTCACTCCCTATTACTGTCATATAAAGAGGACCTGTCACTCCCTATTGCTGTCATATAAAGAGGACCCGTCACTCCCTATTACTGTCATATAAAGAGGACCCGTCTCTCCCTATTACTGTCATATAAAGAGGACCCGTCACTCCCTATTACTGTCATATAAAGAGGACCCGTCACTCCCTATTACTGTCATATAAAGAGGACCCGTCACTCCCTATTACTGCCATATAAAGAGGACCCGTCACTCCCTATTACTGTCCTATAAAGAGGACCCGTCACTCCCTATTACTGTCCTATAAAGAGGACCCGTCACTCCCTATTACTGTCATATAAAGAGGACCTGTCACTCCCTATTACTGTCATATAAAGAGGACCCGTCACTCCCTATTACTGTCATATAAAGAGGACCCGTCACTCCCTATTACTGTCATATAAAGAGGACCCGTCACTCCCTATTACTGTCATATAAAGAGGACCCGTCACTCCCTATTACTGTCATATAAAGAGGACCCGTCACTCCCTATTACTGTCATATAAAGAGGACCTGTCACTCCCTATTACTGTCATATAAAGAGGACCTGTCACTCCCTATTACTGTCATATAAAGAGGACCCGTCACTCCCTATTACTGTCATATAAAGAGGACCCGTCACTCCCTATTACTGTCATATAAAGAGGACCCGTCACTCCCTATTACTGTCATATAAAGAGGACCCGTCACTCCCTATTACTGTCATATAAAGAGGACCCGTCACTCCCTATTACTGTCATATAAAGAGGACCCGTCACTCCCTATTACTGTCATATAAAGAGGACCTGTCACTCCCTATTACTGTCATATAAAGAGGACCCGTCACTCCCTATTACTGTCATATAAAGAGGACCTGTCACTCCCTATTACTGTCATATAAAGAGGACCCGTCACTCCCTATTACTGTCATATAAGGAGGACCTGTCACTCCCTATTACTGTCATATAAAGAGGACCCGTCACTCCCTATTACTGTCATATAAAGAGGACCTGTCACTCCCTATTACTGTCATATAAAGAGGACCCGTCACTCCCTATTACTGTCATATAAAGAGGACCCGTCACTCCCTATTACTGTCATATAAAGAGGACCCGTCACTCCCTATTACTGTCATATAAAGAGGACCCGTCACTCCCTATTACTGTCATATAAAGAGGACCCGTCACTCCCTATTACTGTCATATAAAGAGGACCTGTCACTCCCTATTACTGTCATATAAAGAGGACCCGTCACTCCCTATTACTGTCATATAAAGAGGACCCGTCACTCCCTATTACTGTCATATAAAGAGGACCCGTCACTCGCTATTACTGTCATATAAAGAGGACCCGTCACTCCCTATTACTGTCATATAAAGAGGACCCGTCACTCCCTATTACTGTCATATAAAGAGGACCTGTCACTCCCTATTACTGTCATATAAAGAGGACCCGTCACTCCCTATTACTGTCATATAAAGAGGACCCGTCACTCCCTATTACTGTCATATAAAGAGGACCTGTCACTCCCTATTACTGTCATATAAAGAGGACCTGTCACTCCCTATTACTGTCATATAAAGAGGACCTGTCACTCCCTATTACTGTCATATAAAGAGGACCCGTCTCTCCCTATTACTGTCATATAAAGAGGACCTGTCACTCCCTATTACTGTCATATAAAGAGGACCCGTCACTCCCTATTACTGTCATATAAAGAGGACCTGTCACTCCCTATTACTGTCATATAAAGAGGACCTGTCACTCCCTATTACTGTCATATAAAGAGGATCTGTCACTCCCTATTACTGTCATATAAAGAGGACCCGTCACTCCCTATTACTGTCATATAAAGAGGACCCGTCACTCCCTATTACTGTCATATAAAGAGGACCTGTCACTCCCTATTACTGTCATATAAAGAGGACCTGTCACTCCCTATTACTGTCATATAAAGAGGACCCGTCACTCCCTATTACTGTCATATAAAGAGGACCCGTCACTCCCTATTACTGTCATATAAAGAGGACCTGTCACTCCCTATTACTGTCATATAAAGAGGACCTGTCACTCCCTATTACTGTCATATAAAGAGGATCTGTCACTCCCTATTACTGTCATATAAAGAGGACCCGTCACTCCCTATTACTGTCATATAAAGAGGACCCGTCACTCCCTATTACTGTCATATAAAGAGGACCTGTCACTCCCTATTACTGTCATATAAAGAGGACCTGTCACTCCCTATTACTGTCATATAAAGAGGACCTGTCTCTCCCTATTACTGTCATATAAAGAGGACCTGTCACTCCCTATTACTGTCATATAAAGAGGACCCGTCACTCCCTATTACTGTCATATAAAGAGGACCCGTCACTCCCTATTACTGTCATATAATGAGGACCCGTCACTCCCTATTACTGTCATATAAAGAGGACCCGTCACTCCCTATTACTGTCATATAAAGAGGACCTGTCACTCCCTATTACTGTCATATAAAGAGGACCCGTCACTCCCTATTACTGTCATATAAAGAGGACCTGTCACTCCCTATTACTGTCATATAAAGAGGACCCGTCACTCCCTATTACTGTCATATAAAGAGGACCTGTCACTCCCTATTACTGTCATATAAAGAGGACCCGTCACTCCCTATTACTGTCATATAAAGAGGACCTGTCACTCCCTATTACTGTCATATAAAGAGGACCCGTCACTCCCTATTACTGTCCTATAAAGAGGACCTGTCACTCCCTATTACTGTCATATAAAGAGGACCTGTCACTCCCTATTACTGTCCTATAAAGAGGACCTGTCACTCCCTATTACTGTCATATAAAGAGGACCCGTCACTCCCTATTACTGTCATATAAAGAGGACCTGTCACTCCCTATTACTGTCATATAAAGAGGACCCGTCACTCCCTATTACTGTCATATAAAGAGGACCTGTCACTCCCTATTACTGTCATATAAAGAGGACCCGTCACTCCCTATTACTGTCATATAAAGAGGACCCGTCACTCCCTATTACTGTCATATAAAGAGGACCTGTCACTCCCTATTACTGTCATATAAAGAGGACCCGTCACTCCCTATTACTGTCATATAAAGAGGACCTGTCACTCCCTATTACTGTCATATAAAGAGGACCCGTCACTCCCTATTACTGTCATATAAAGAGGACCTGTCACTCCCTATTACTGTCATATAAAGAGGACCCGTCACTCCCTATTACTGTCATATAAAGAGGACCTGTCACTCCCTATTACTGTCATATAAAGAGGACCCGTCACTCCCTATTACTGTCATATAAAGAGGACCCATCACTCCCTATTGCTGTCATATAAAGAGGACCTGTCACTCGCTATTACTGTCATATAAAGAGAGCTGTCACTCCCTATTACTGTCATATAAAGAGGACCTGTCACTCCCTATTACTGTCATGTAAAGAGGACCCGTCACTTCCTATTACTGTCATATAAAGAGGACCCGTCACTCCCTATTACTGTCATATAAAGAGGACCCATCACTCCCTATTACTGTCATATAAAGAGGACCCGTCACTCCCTATTACTGTCATATAAAGAGAGCTGTCACTCCCTATTACTGTCATATAAAGAGGACCTGTCACTCCCTATTACTGTCATATAAAGAGGACCCGTCACTCCCTATTACTGTCATATAAAGAGGACCTGTCACTCCCTATGTGCATACTGCAGGCACATTATGTCTCATTATGTGGCACATTGAGGTTGTGCCAAGGTGGTCTGACCTGCCCACACACCAATGGACAAAATCTGGACAAACATCACATTATATATATATAAAATGTAGCGCATAAACGTGGTAAGTATTCTTCACAGAACACCTCAATGGTGAGGACCAAGTGTAGTAAATACCAATAAAGGGGAGTGGGGGTAAAGGTGAAGTCCTTGTAAATAAACTTGAAACACATAAAAGTCTCAAAGCAAATGTGCACAAAAGGAATCGCTGGCTGTGAAAGGGTTGGTAGTATAGACTGAAGACTAGGCTGGTCAACACATGGATGCGGCTTCCCCCTATAACTGCAACAAATCAAGACAGAAGTAGGCTTGGAGTCTTACCAGATCCTGTGGACTCCCCTGTCATATGACATGGAGTCATATAAGCACTCCGGGCATGTATATCGATATCCAGATCGTCAAGGGTCACAGATGTCGATTCCCCAGGGCTTCACGGGGTCATCAGACGAATCCTTGTAGTGGATATGGACGGAGTTCTGGCGACTGGAGTATGTAATATGTGGCAAAGATGGGCTATATTACTCCTCTCCCGATAATATGTGAAAAGAAAAGAAGAGCTTCTCCATAGTGCAGATAAAAATGGTGGTATCTTTTTATTGTAATAAAACAAGATACATAAAAACAAAGTGATCACTAAATAAAAAGATTGGGGGCAACCTGAGAGAAGGTAAAAAAGCCCGACATGTTTCGACCCATAGGTCTTCTACTGGGGCATAAGCCACCATCTCTGAGTTGCCAAGATTTATAAATGATACAACTCAGAGATGGTGGCTCTGACCCTTGAGGATCTGGATATCGATATACATGCCCGGAGTGGCGAAATGCTTACATGACTCCATGTCATATGACAGGGGAGTCCACAGGATCTGGTAAGACTCTAAGCCTACTTCTGTCTTGATTTGTTGCAGTTATAGGGGGAAGCCGCATCCATGTGTTGACCAGCCTAGTCTTCAGTCTATACTACCAACCCTTTCACAGCCAGCGATTCCTTTTGTGCACATTTGCTTTGAGACTTTTATGTGTTTCAAGTTTATTTACAAGGACTTCACCTTTACCCCCACTCCCCTTTATTGGTATTTACTACACTTGGTCCTCACCATTGAGGTGTTCTGTGAAGAATACTTACCACGTTTATGGGCTACATTTTATATATATATTTCGTATCGTTGTTTGTCACACTGTATGTAGCCACTTTATGTATTGGCCTAGCGCAGTGTTTTTCTGTTTTTGCAAACATCACATTAGGCAGGCCTTGCCGTACATAGTTGTTGGTAGATCTAAAGGAGATTGTACAATCTGATTGTATAGCGTATGATCACTCAGCTTAATATTGCCTTGCTACTGGTAGCTCATAGCTCCGCCCACTTCGCGCTGTGAGACCCCCGATGTCAGCTCCGTGGTCTCCACTAATGATCAGGAACGGTTCCCAGTCATGTGGTCACTATGTCAGCAATGACCCGGTGATCACCACGTATCTCACAGCTTTCTACAATGTAACAATTGTATCGCTGTTATCTGCCGCAGACCGACATCCCCACATCAATCACCCCAATGCCACAAGAGGGTTACATTGGCAAATGGTCAGAATAGCAGTTTTATTTATTGACTTTTTTAAAAAGCTTTCCTTTAAAATGCAAAAAAAAAAGGTCATGGCTGAGCGGAGTGCTCCTTTAATGGATTTCTTCAGCCGGTGATTTTCTAACAGAAGAAATTGTAGGTGGAAGGTTTGTATGGGGGGGGGAGGAAACCAGAGCCGGGGGGGGGACCAGAGCTGGGGGGGGACCAGAGCCGGGGGGGGACCAGAGCCGAGTGTGGGGGGGGCAGGGTATCCAGAGGGCAGTAATTCTCGTGACAGTGCTAACTGCTAAGCCACTCATTGTGGTGGATATGAGTAATGGCCTCCCACCCATCACATTTGTCACCCGTCACCCGGCCACTCATCCGTAAAAGTAACAATGACATCAAATATGGACCAGAATGTCTGTCATCTCCAGCGCAGTACAAGGCTTGTCAATGGCCTCAGATTTCAAGAGGGGAACCACAATGGGAGAATCTGATTGGCTGAGGGCCCTGAACACCGACACAAAGAGACTCAGATTATGGGATTTCTTTTACAGCAATTCTGTCATTAAACATAACAGCCTTTTGTAAAAGGGACTCAACTGACCTCCTCCACTCTACTGACCTCCTCCACTAGACTGACCTCCTCCACTAGACTGGCCTCCTCCTCTATACTGACCTCCTCCTCTATACTGACCTCCTCTACTCTACTGACCTCCTCCACTAGACTGACCTCCTCTACTAGATTGACCTCCTCCACTAGACTGACTTCCTCCACTAGACTGACCTCCTCCACTAGACTAACCTCCTCCACTCTACTGACCTCCTCCACTAGACTGACCTCCTCCTCTATACTGACCTCCTCCTTTATACTGACCTCCTCCACTCTACTGACCTCCGCCACTAGACTGACCTCCTCCACTAGACTGACCTCCTCCACTAGACTGACCTCCTCCACTAGACTGACCTCCTCCTCTATACTGACCTCCTCCTTTATACTGACCTCCTCCACTCTACTGACCTCCGCCACTAGACTGACCTCCTCCACTAGACTGACCTCCTCCACTAGACTGTCCTCCTCCACTAGACTGACCTCCTCCACTAGACTGACCTCCTCCTCTATACTGACCTCCTCCACTCGACTGACCTCCTCCACTCGACTGACCTCCTACACTAGACTGACCTCCTCCACTAGACTGACCTCCTCCTCTATACTGACCTCCTCCTTTATACTGACCTCCTCCACTCTACTGACCTCCTCCACTAGACTGACCTCCTCCACTAGACTGACCTCCTCCACTAGACTGACCTCCTCCTCTATACTGACCTCCTCCTCAATACTGACCTCCTCCACTCTACTGACCTCCTCCACTAGACTGACCTCCTCTACTCTACTGACCTCCTCCACTCTACTGACCTCCTCCACTCTACTGACCTCCTCCACTCTACTGACCTCCTCCACTCGACTGACCTCCTCCACTCGACTGACCTCCTACACTAGACTGACCTCCTCCACTAGACTGACCTCCTCCTCTATACTGACCTCCTTCTCTATACTGACCTCTGCCACTCTACTGACCTCCGCCACTAGACTGACCTCCTCCACTAGACTGACCTCCTCCACTAGACTGACCTCCTCCTCTATACTGACCTCCTCCACTAGATTGACCTCCTCCACTAGATTGACCTCCTCCACTCTACTGACCTCCTCCTCTATACTGACCTCCTCCACTAGATTGACCTCCTGCACTAGATTGACCTCCTTCACTAGAACGACCTCCTCCACTAGACTGACCTCCTCCACTAGACTGACCTCCTCCACTAGACTGACCTCCTTCACTCGAGTGACCTCCTCCACTCTACTGACCTCCTCCTCTATACTGACCTCCTCAACTAGACTGACCTCCTCCACTCTATGGACCTGTTCCACTCTACTGACCTCCTCCACTAGACTGACCTCCTCCACTCTACTGATCTCCTCCTCTCTACTGACCTCCTCCACTAGACTGACCTCCTCCACTAGACTGACCTCCTCCAGTAGACTGACCTCCTCCACTAGACTGACCTCCTCCACTAGACTGACCTCCTCCTCTATACTGACCACCTCCACTAGACTGACCTCCTCCACTAGACTGACCTCCTCCACTAGAGTGACCCTCTCCACTCTTCTGACCTTCTCCACTCTTCTGACCTCCTCCTCTGTACTGACCTCCTCCACTAAACTGACCTCCTCCACTAGACTGACCTCCTCCACTAGACTGACCTCCTCCACTAGACTGACCTCCTCCACTAGACTGACTTCCTCCACTCTACTGACCTCCTCCTCTATACTGACCTCCTCCACTAGATGGACCTCCTCCACTAGACTGACCACTTCCACTCTACTGACCTCCTCCACTCTAGTGACATCTTTCTCTCTACTGACCTCCTCCACTAGACTGACCTCCTCCACTAGAGTGACCCTCTCCACTCTTCTGACCTTCTCCACTCTTCTGACCTCCTCCTCTGTACTGACCTCCTCCACTAGACTGACCTCCTCCACTAGACTGACCTCCTCCACTAGACTGACCTCCTCCACTAGACTGACTTCCTCCACTCTACTGACCTCCTCCTCTATACTGACCTCCTCCACTAGATGGACCTCCTCCACTAGACTGACCACTTCCACTCTACTGACCTCCTCCACTCTAGTGACATCTTTCTCTCTACTGACCTCCTCCACTAGACTGACCTTCTCCACTCTTCTGACCTCCTCCTCTATACTGACCTCCTCCACTAGACTGACCTCCTCCACTAGACTGACCTCCTCCACTAGACTGACCTCCTCCACTCTACTGACCTCCTCCTCTATACTGACCTCCGCCACTAGACTGACCTCTTCCACTCTACTGACCTCCTCCACTCTAGTGACATCTTTCTTTCTACTGACCTTCTCCACTCTTCTGACCTCCTCCTCTATACTGACCTCCTCCACTAAACTGACCTCCTCCACTAGACTGACCTCCTCCACTAGACTGACCTCCTCCTCTATACTGACCTCCTCCACTAAACTGACCTCCTCCACTAGACTGACCTCCTCCACTCGACTGACCTCCTCCACTCGACTGACCTCCTCCACTCGACTGACCTCCTCCACTCGACTGACCTCCACTCGACTGACCTCCTCCACTAGACTGACCTCCTCCACTAGACTGATCTCCTCCACTCTACTGACCTCCTCCTCTGCACTTACCTCCTCCACTCTACCGACCTCCTCCACACTACTGACCTCCTCCTCTGTACCAACCTCCTCCACTCTACTGACCTTCTCCACTCTACTGACCTCTTTTTCTGTACCTACTTGTCCACTCTACTTACCTCCTCCACGCTACTGACCTCCTCCTCTGTACCTACCTCCTCCACTAGACCGACCTCCTCCTCTGTACTGACCTCCTCCACTCTACTGACCTCCCCCACTAGACTGACCTCCCCCACTAGACTGACCTCCCCCACTAGACTTACCTCCTCCACTAGACTGACCTCCTCCACTAGACTGACCTCCTCCACTAGACTGACCTCCTCCTCTATACTGACCTCCTCCTCTATACTGACCTCCTCCTCTATTCTGACCTCCTCCACTAGACTGACCTCCTCCTCTCTACTGACCTCCTTCACTAGACTGTCCTCCTCCTCTATACTGACCTCCTCCACTAGACTGACCTCCTCCACTCTACTGACCTCCTCCACTAGACTGACTTCCTCTACTCTACTGACCTCCTTCACTAGACTGACCTCCTCCTCTATACTAACCTCCACTCTACTGACCTCCTCCACTAGACTGACCTCCTGCACTAGACTGACCTCCTCCTCTATACTGACCTCCTCCACTCTACTGACCTCCACTCTTCTGACCTCCTCCACTAGACTGACCTCCTCCTCTGTACTGACCTCCTCCACTAGACTGACCTTCTCCACTCTTCTGACCTCCTCCACTCTTCTAACCTCCTCCACTCTTCTGACCTCCTCCATTAGACTGACCTCCTCCACTAGACTGACCTCCTCCATTAGACTGACCTCCTCCACTAGACTGACCTCCTCCACTAGACTGACCTCCTCCACTAGACTGACCTCCTCCACTCTTCTGACCTCCTCCACTAGACTGACCTCCTCCTCTGTACTGACCTCCTCCTCTGTACTGACCTCCTCCAGTCTTCTGACCTCCTCCACGCTTCTGACCTCCTCCACTCTTCTGGCCTCCTCCACTCTTCTGGCCTCCTCCACTCTTCTGACCTCCTCCACTCTTCTGACCTCCTCCACTCTTCTAACCTCCTCCACTCTTCTAACTAGACTGACCTCCTCCACTAGACTGACCTCCACTAGACTGACCTCCTCCACTAGACTGACCTCCTCCACTCTTCTGACCTCCTCCACCCTTCTGACCTCTTCCACTATACTGACCTCCTCCTCTGTACCTACCTCCTCCACTCTTCTGACCTCCTCCACTCTACTGACCTCCTCCACTATACTGACCTCCTCCTCTGTACCTACCTCCTCCACTCTTCTGACCTCCTCCACTCTACTGACCTCCTCCACTCTACTGACCTCCTCCACTATACTGACCTCCTCCACTATACTGACCTCTTCCTCTGTACCTGCTTCCTCCACTATACTGATCTCCTCCACTCTACTGACCTCTCCTCTGTACCTACCTCTTCCACTCTACTGACCTCCTCCTCTGTACTGACCTCCACTCGACTGACCTCCTCCATTAGACTGTCCTCCTCCTCTGTACTGACCTCCCCCACTCTACTGACCTCCTCCACTCTACTGACCTCCTCCACTCTACTGACCTTCTCCACTAGACTGACCTCCTCCACTAGACTGACCTCCTCCACTAGACTGACCTCCTCCACTAGACTGACCTCCTCCTCTGTACTGACCTCCTTCACTTGACTGACCTCCTCCACTCTACTGACCTCCTCCTCTGTACCTACCTTCCTCCACTCTACTGACCTCCTCCTCTGGAATGACCTCCTCCACTAGACCGACCTCCTCCTCTGTACCTACCTCCTCCACTCTACTGACCTCCTCCACTCTACTGACCTTCTCCACTAGACTGACCTCCTCCACTAGACTGACCTCCTCTACTCTTCTAACCTCCTCCACTCTTCTAACTACACTGACCTCCTCCACTAGACTGACCTCCTCCACTAGACTGACCTCCTCCACTCTTCTGACCTCCTCCACCATTCTGATCTCCTCCACTCTACTGACCTCTCCTCTGTACCTACCTCTTCCACTCTACTGACCTCCTCCTCTGTACTGACCTCCACTCGACTGACCTCCTCCATTAGACTGTCCTCCTCCTCTGTACTGACCTCCCCCACTCTTCTGGCCTCCTCCACTCTTCTGGCCTCCTCCACTCTTCTGACCTCCTCCACTCTTCTGACCTCCTCCACTCTTCTAACCTCCTCCACTCTTCTAACTACACTGACCTCCTCCACTACACTGACCTCCTCCACTGCACTGACCTCCTCCACTAGACTGACCTCCTCCACTAGACTGACCTCCTCCAATCTTCTGACCTCCTCCACCCTTCTGACCTCTTCCACTATACTGACCTCCTCCTCTGTACCTACCTCCTCCACTCTTCTGACCTCCTCCACTCTACTGACCTCCTCCACTATACTGACCTCCTCCTCTGTACCTACCTCCTCCACTCTTCTGACCTCCTCCACTCTTCTGACCTCCTCCACTCTACTGACCTCCTCCACTATACTGACCTCCTCCACTATACTGACCTCTTCCTCTGTACCTGCTTCCTCCACTATACTGATCTCCTCCACTCTACTGACCTCTCCTCTGTACCTACCTCTTCCACTCTACTGACCTCCTCCTCTGTACTGACCTCCACTCGACTGACCTCCTCCATTAGACTGTCCTCCTCCTCTGTACTGACCTCCCCCACTCTACTGACCTCCTCCACTCTACTGACCTCCTCCACTCTACTGACCTCCTCCACTCTACTGACCTTCTCCACTAGACTGACCTCCTCCACTAGACTGACCTCCTCCACTAGACTGACCTCCTCCTCTGTACTGACCTCCCTCACTTGACTGACCTCCTCCACTCTACTGACCTCCTCCTCTGTACCTACCTTCCTCCACTCTACTGACCTCCTCCTCTGGAATGACCTCCTCCACTAGACCGACCTCCTCCTCTGTACCTACCTCCTCCACTCTACTGACCTCCTCCTCTGTACCTATCTCCTCCACTCTTCTGACCTCCTCCACTCTACTGACCTTCTCCTCTGTACCTACCTCCTCCACTCTTCTGACCGCCTCCACTCTACTGACCTCCTCTACTATACTGCCCTCCTCCTCTGTACCTACCTCCTCCATTCTTCTGACCTCCTCCACTATACTGACCTCCTCCACTCTACTGACCTCCTCCACTCTACTGACCTCCTCCACTCTACTGATCTCTTCCACTCTGCTGATCTCCTCCTCTACTGACCTCCTCCACTCTACTGACTTCCCCCGCTGTAGTCTTAGTCTACTAACGCTTCCACCAGCTTATAATGAACCCCCCCGCTTAGTCTACTGACACTTCCACAAGCTTATAATGAACCCCCCCCGTAGTCTACTGACACTTCCACCATCTTATAATGACCCCCCCGTAGTCTACTGACACTTCCACCCGCTCTTAATGACCCCTCCGTAGTCTGCTGACACTTCCACCATTTTATAATGAACCCCCCATAGTCTACTGACACTTCCACCATCTTATAATGAATCCCCATAGTCTACTGACACTTCCACCATCTTATAATGAACCCCCCCATAGTCTACTGACACTTCCACCATCTTATAATGAACCCCCCCATAGTCTACTGACACTTCCACCATCTTATAATGAACCCCCCCATAGTCTACTGACACTTCCACCATCTTATAATGACCCCCCCCCATAGTCTACTGACACTTCCGCCACCTTAGAATGAACCCCCCCATAGTCTACTGACACTTCCACCATCTTATAATGAACCCCCCCATAGTCTACTGACACTTCCGCCATCTTAGAATGAAACCCCCCATAGTCTACTGACACTTCCACCATCTTAGAATGAACCCCCCATAGTCTACTGACACTTCCACCATCTTATAATGAACCCCCCCATAGTCTACTGACACTTCCACCATCTTATAATGACCCCCCCATAGTCTACTGACACTTCCACCATCTTATAATGACCCCCCCGTAGTCTACTGACACTTCCACCATCTTATAATGAACCCCCCCATAGTCTACTGACACTTCCACCATCTTATAATGAACCCCCCCATAGTCTACTGACACTTCCACCATATTATAATGAACCTAATGAACTCCCCCCCCCCATAGTCTACTGACACTTCCACCATCTTATAATGACCCCCCCCCCCATAGTCTTCTAATGAACCCCCTCATAGTCTACTGACACTTCTACCATCTTATAATGACCCCCCCCATAGTCTACTGACACTTCCACCAACTTCTAATGAACCCCCCCCATAGTCTACTGACACTTCCACCATCTTATAATGAACCCCCCCATAGTCTACTGACACTTCCACCATCTTATAATGAACCCCCCCATAGTCTACTGACACTTCCACCATCTTATAATGACCCCCCCATAGTCTACTGACACTTCCACCATCTTATAATGAACCCCCCCCCCCCCATAGTCTACTGACAATTCCACCATATTATAATGAACCTAATGACCCCCCCCCCATAGTCTACTGACACTTCCACCATCTTATAATGGCCCCCCCCCATAGTCTACTGACACTTCCACCATCTTATAATGACTTCCCCCTTAGTCTACTGATACTTCCACCATCTTATAATGAACCCCCCCCATAGTCTACTGACACTTCCACCATCTTATAATGACCCCCCCATAGTCTACTGACACTTCCACCATCTTATAATGACCCCCCCTTAGTCTACTGACCCTTCCGCCATATTATAATGAACCTAACGAACCCCCCCTCCATAGTCTACTGACACTTCCACCATCTTATAATGCCCCCCCCCCATAGTCTACTGATACTTCCACCATCTTTGAATGAATCCCCCCATAGTCTACTGACACTTCCACCATCTTAGAATGAACCCCCCCCATAGTCTACTGATACTTCCACCATCTTATAATGAACCCCCCCCATAGTCTACTGATACTTCCACCATCTTATAATGACCCCCCCCTTAGTCTACTGATACTTCCACCATCTTATAATGAACCCCCCCATAGTCTACTGACACTTCCACCATCTTATAATGACCCCCCCATAGTCTACTGACACTTCCACCATCTTATAATGACCCCCCCTTAGTCTACTGACCCTTCCGCCATATTATAATGAACCTAATGAACCCCCCCTCCATAGTCTACTGACACTTCCACCATCTTATAATGAACCCCCCCCATAGTCTACTGATACTTCCACCATCTTATAATGACCCCCCCATAGTCTACTGACACTTCCACCATCTTATAATGACCCCCCCGTAGTCTACTGACACTTCCACCATCTTATAATGAACCCCCCCATAGTCTACTGACACTTCCACCATCTTATAATGAACCCCCCCATAGTCTACTGACACTTCCACCATATTATAATGAACCTAATGAACTCCCCCCCCCCATAGTCTACTGACACTTCCACCATCTTATAATGACCCCCCCCCCCCATAGTCTTCTAATGAACCCCCTCATAGTCTACTGACACTTCTACCATCTTATAATGACCCCCCCCATAGTCTACTGACACTTCCACAACTTCTAATGAACCCCCCCATAGTCTACTGACACTTCCACCATCTTATAATGAACCCCCCCCATAGTCTACTGACACTTCCACCATCTTATAATGAACCCCCCCATAGTCTACTGACACTTCCACCATCTTATAATGACCCCCCCATAGTCTACTGACACTTCCACCATCTTATAATGAACCCCCCCCCCCCATAGTCTACTGACAATTCCACCATATTATAATGAACCCCCCCCCCCCATAGTCTACTGACACTTCCACCATCTTATAATGGCCCCCCCCCATAGTCTACTGACACTTCCACCATCTTATAATGACTTCCCCCTTAGTCTACTGATACTTCCACCATCTTATAATGAACCCCCCCCATAGTCTACTGACACTTCCACCATCTTATAATGACCCCCCCATAGTCTACTGACACTTCCACCATCTTATAATGACCCCCCCTTAGTCTACTGACCCTTCCGCCATATTATAATGAACCTAACGAACCCCCCCTCCATAGTCTACTGACACTTCCACCATCTTATAATGCCCCCCCCCCCATAGTCTACTGATACTTCCACCATCTTTGAATGAATCCCCCCATAGTCTACTGACACTTCCACCATCTTAGAATGAACCCCCCCCCATAGTCTACTGATACTTCCACCATCTTATAATGAACCCCCCCATAGTCTACTGATACTTCCACCATCTTATAATGACCCCCCCCTTAGTCTACTGATACTTCCACCATCTTATAATGAACCCCCCCATAGTCTACTGACACTTCCACCATCTTATAATGACCCCCCCATAGTCTACTGACACTTCCACCATCTTATAATGACCCCCCCTTAGTCTACTGACCCTTCCGCCATATTATAATGAACCTAATGAACCCCCCCTCCATAGTCTACTGACACTTCCACCATCTTATAATGAACCCCCCCCATAGTCTACTGATACTTCCACCATCTTATAATGACCCCCCCATAGTCTACTGACACTTCCACCATCTTATAATGAACCCCCATAGTCTACTGACACTTCCACCATCTTATAATGAACCCCCCCATAATCTACTGACACTTCCACCATCTTATAATGAACCCCCCCATAGTCTACTGACACTTCCACCATCTTATAATGAACCCCCCCATAATCTACTGACACTTCCACCATCTTATAATGAACCCCCCATAGTCTACTGACACTTCCACCATCTTATAATGAACCCCCCCCATAGTCAAATGACACTTCCACCATCTTATAATGAACCCCCCCCATAGTCTACTGACACTTCCACCATCTTATAATGAACCCCCCCCATAGTCAAATGACACTTCCACCATCTTATAATGAACCCCCCCCGTAGTCTACTGACACTTCCACCATCTTATAATGACCCCCCCGTAGTCTACTGACACTTCCACCCGCTCTTAATGACCCCTCCGTAGTCTGCTGACACTTCCACCATTTTATAATGAACCCCCCATAGTCTACTGACACTTCCACCATCTTATAATGAATCCCCATAGTCTACTGACACTTCCACCATCTTATAATGAACCCCCCCCATAGTCTACTGACACTTCCACCATCTTATAATGAACCCCCCCATAGTCTACTGACACTTCCACCATCTTATAATGACCCCCCCCCATAGTCTACTGACACTTCCGCCACCTTAGAATGAACCCCCCCATAGTCTACTGACACTTCCACCATCTTATAATGAACCCCCCCATAGTCTACTGACACTTCCGCCATCTTAGAATGAAACCCCCCATAGTCTACTGACACTTCCACCATCTTAGAATGAACCCCCCATAGTCTACTGACACTTCCACCATCTTATAATGAACCCCCCCATAGTCTACTGACACTTCCACCATCTTATAATGACCCCCCCATAGTCTACTGACACTTCCACCATCTTATAATGACCCCCCCGTAGTCTACTGACACTTCCACCATCTTATAATGAACCCCCCCATAGTCTACTGACACTTCCACCATATTATAATGAACCTAATGAACTCCCCCCCCCCCATAGTCTACTGACACTTCCACCATCTTATAATGACCCCCCCCCCCCATAGTCTTCTAATGAACCCCCTCATAGTCTACTGACACTTCTACCATCTTATAATGACCCCCCCCCATAGTCTACTGACACTTCCACCAACTTCTAATGAACCCCCCCCATAGTCTACTGACACTTCCACCATCTTATAATGAACCCCCCCCATAGTCTACTGACACTTCCACCATCTTATAATGAACCCCCCCATAGTCTACTGACACTTCCACCATCTTATAATGACCCCCCCATAGTCTACTGACACTTCCACCATCTTATAATGAACCCCCCCCCCCCATAGTCTACTGACAATTCCACCATATTATAATGAACCTAATGACCCCCCCCCCATAGTCTACTGACACTTCCACCATCTTATAATGGCCCCCCCCCATAGTCTACTGACACTTCCACCATCTTATAATGACTTCCCCCTTAGTCTACTGATACTTCCACCATCTTATAATGAACCCCCCCCATAGTCTACTGACACTTCCACCATCTTATAATGACCCCCCCATAGTCTACTGACACTTCCACCATCTTATAATGACCCCCCCTTAGTCTACTGACCCTTCCGCCATATTATAATGAACCTAACGAACCCCCCCTCCATAGTCTACTGACACTTCCACCATCTTATAATGCCCCCCCCCCATAGTCTACTGATACTTCCACCATCTTTGAATGAATCCCCCCATAGTCTACTGACACTTCCACCATCTTAGAATGAACCCCCCCCATAGTCTACTGATACTTCCACCATCTTATAATGAACCCCCCCCCATAGTCTACTGATACTTCCACCATCTTATAATGACCCCCCCCTTAGTCTACTGATACTTCCACCATCCTATAATGAACCCCCCCATAGTCTACTGACACTTCCACCATCTTATAATGACCCCCCCATAGTCTACTGACACTTCCACCATCTTATAATGACCCCCCCTTAGTCTACTGACCCTTCCGCCATATTATAATGAACCTAATGAACCCCCCCTCCATAGTCTACTGACACTTCCACCATCTTATAATGAACCCCCCCCATAGTCTACTGATACTTCCACCATCTTATAATGACCCCCCCATAGTCTACTGACACTTCCACCATCTTATAATGAACCCCCATAGTCTACTGACACTTCCACCATCTTATAATGAACCCCCCCATAATCTACTGACACTTCCACCATCTTATAATGAACCCCCCCATAGTCTACTGACACTTCCACCATCTTATAATGAACCCCCCCATAATCTACTGACACTTCCACCATCTTATAATGAACCCCCCATAGTCAAATGACACTTCTACAATCTTATAATGAACCCCCCCATAATCTATTGACACTTCCACCATCTTATAATGAACCCCCCATAGTCTACTGACACTTCCACCATCTTATAATGAACCCCCCCCATAGTCAAATGACACTTCCACCATCTTATAATGAACCCCCCCCATAGTCTACTGACACTTCCACCATCTTATAATGAACCCCCCCCATAGTCAAATGACACTTCCACCATCTTATAATGAACCCCCCCATAGTCTACTGACACTTCCACCATCTTATAATGAACCCCCCATAGTCTACTGACACTTCCACCATCTTATAATGAACCCCCCATAGTCTACTGACACTTCCACTATCTTATAATGAACCCCCCCATAGTCTACTGACACTTCCGCCATCTTAGAATGAACCCCCCCGTAGTCTACTGATACTTCCACCATATTTTAATGAACCCCCCCCCCCATAATGACCCCCCATAGTCTACTGACACTTCCACCATCTTATAATGACCCCCCCATAGACAACTGACACTTCCACCATCTTATAATGACCCCCCCCCATAGTCTACTGACACTTCCACCATCTTATAATGAACCCCCCCATAGTCTACTGACACTTCCACCATCTTATAATAACCCCCCCATAGTCTACTGACACTTCCACCATCTTATAATGAACCCCCCCCATAGTCTACTGACACTTCCACCATCTTATAATGAACCCCACAATAGTCTACTGACACTTCCACCATCTTATAATGAACCCCCCCATAGTCTACTGACACTTCCACCATCTTATAATGAACCCCCCATAGTCAAATGACACTTCTACAATCTTATAATGACCCCCCCCATAATCTATTGACACTTCCACCATCTTATAATGAACCCCCCATAGTCTACTGACACTTCCACCATCTTATAATGAACCCCCCCCATAGTCAAATGACACTTCCACCATCTTATAATGAACCCCCCCATAGTCTACTGACACTTCCACCATCTTATAATGAACCCCCCCCCATAGTCAAATGACACTTCCACCATCTTATAATGAACCCCCCCATAGTCTACTGACACTTCCACCATCTTATAATGAACCCCCCATAGTCTACTGACACTTCCACCATCTTATAATGAACCCCCCCATAGTCTACTGACACTTCCGCCATCTTAGAATGAACCCCCCCGTAGTCTACTGATACTTCCACCATATTTTAATGAACCCCCCCCCCATAATGACCCCCCATAGTCTACTGACACTTCCACCATCTTATAATGACCCCCCCATAGACAACTGACACTTCCAGCATCTTATAATGACCCCCCCCATAGTCTACTGACACTTCCACCATCTTATAATGAACCCCCCCATAGTCTACTGACACTTCCACCATCTTATAATGAACCCCCCCATAGTCTACTGACACTTCCACCATCTTATAATGAACCCCACAATAGTCTACTGACACTTCCACCATCTTATAATAACCCCCCCATAGTCTACTGACACTTCCACCATCTTATAATGAACCCCCCCATAGTCTACTGACACTTCCACCATCTTATAATGAACCCCCCCATAGTCTACTGACACTTCCACCATCTTATAATGAACCCCACAATAGTCTACTGACACTTCCACCATCTTATAATAACCCCCCCATAGTCTACTGACACTTCCACCATCTTATAATGAACCCCCCCATAGTCTATTGACACTTCCACCATCTTATAATGAACCCCCCATAATCTACTGACACTTCCACCATCTTATAATGACCCCCCCCCATAGTCTACTGACACTTCCACCATCTTATAATGACCCCCCCTTAGTCTACTGATACTTCCACCATCTTATAATGACCCCCCCCATAGTCTACTGACACTTCCGCCATCTTAGAATGAACCCCCCATAGTCTACTGACACTTCCACCATCTTATAATGACCCCCCCTTAGTCTACTGATACTTCCACCATCTTATAATGACCCCCCCCCCATAGTCTACTGACACTTCCGCCATCTTAGAATGAACCCCCCATAGTCTACTGACACTTCCACCATCTTATAATGAACCCCCCCCCATAGTCTACTGACACTTCCACCATCTTATAATGAACCCCACAATAGTCTACTGACACTTCCACCATCTTATAATGAACCCCCCCATAGTCTACTGACACTTCCACCATCTTATAATGAACCCCCCCCATAATCTACTGACACTTCCACCATCTTATAATGACCCCCCCATAGTCTACTGACACTTCCACCATCTTATAATGACCCCCCCATAGTCTACTGACACTTCCACCATCTTATAATGACCCCCCCATAGTCTACTGACACTTCCACCATCTTATAATGAACCCCCCCCCCATAGTCTACTGACACTTCCACCATCTTATAATGAACCCCCCCATAATCTACTGACACTTCCACCATCTTAGAACTGAAAGCCTATACAGAGGTAGGGCAGGAAAGCTAGAGGAAGAGTCGGCAGGAGCCTGGCATTACACGGGACATCCACTGATAGAGGTGCAATGCTCTGCAGGCTCCTGACAACAATAAACAAACAATTAATGTGCATTTATTATTCTTTTTTAATGAAGTTAGGTTGAAGCGGGCCGGGTGCCATGTGAGAATCGTTTTATTATACAGAATTTGTTGAATGAGTTCATTTGGCTGTCTCTCTGCCCAGCAACCACTCCAGGTTTTATCTTCTTATCGATGGGCAAGAAGACAAATGTTCATATAAATATGGAGAGATCATAAAACAGAACGAGCGAGTGCAGCCAACGATCACTCCCTTCTTCCAGCAGAACTCCGGCTTATTTGTATTCAATGGATTGCAGAGTCGGAGTTCTGCTTTAAAGAAGATCTAACCCCTAACTGGACGCCAGTCAGCTCTCTAAGCCAATAGAATAATCTGCCATTGCACTCCAGCTGAATGTCATTTCTCAGGGCAAGCTTCCCGATTGGTGAAAACACAGGAAGGCTGGCCATACATTATGCAATTTTCTTTCCATCAACCAAGAGAAGAAAGAAAGAAAATCGCTTGTTTCCCCTCCCCCATCAACACAGTCAGTGGATGAATCTCTCCCACTGCGCTAATGTATTCTGACTGAGGGAGATTTCCCCACCATCAGAATACAATGATCCCTGCTGCCGGCTACAGCCTCCAGCGGTGATCAAATGGGAAAAACCCAACAGGCTGGATGCACTGAAGTTGATCAATAGATTGGCTTCAGTATAACCAGCCTGCCCATAGATGGATCGATATTCTCCCAGTTCCTGCTGAGTTAAAGTGATACTAAAGTCTTGCTTATTTTTTGTTTAAAAATAACAAACATGTTATCATAGGTGAGTGGAGGGGGTGTGCCAGGTGTGCCTGGGCACACCCTAATCACTATGTGTGGTATAGATTCCCCCTACTGCCTGGGCTTCCCCCTGTGTTGTGCAGCTGCAGTACTGCTGGCTTCCTTCTCTCCCCCCCCCCCCCCCCCCCCACGGCAGTATTTTAGGATGAAGAGCGGGGGAAGAGGACAGTCAAAATGTCACTCACAAGCCCCTTCCTTTTCTTAATGAACACACTCACTCACTGTGTTCATTCATAACTGCAGCATAATGAACTGTGTTTACTATGCATTAATTTGTGAATGAACAGGAAGCCTCTCAGCACAGAGCGCTTCCCATTCATTCCCTGCCCAGTACAGCTGAGGCTGCAGAGAAAGGTGTGTGTGATTGAGTATTGGGGTGTTGAGTTTTGGGGTGCACACCCTAAGCATGTTATACGCACCGGCCCTGCAATTGTTTTGCACAGAGCAGTCTGGATCCTCCTCTTCTCAGGTCCCCCCCCCCCCCGCCTGCGCTCCTGGCCCCTCCCTCCTGCCAAGTGCCCCCACAGCAAGCAGCATGTAATGGGGGTACCCGAGCCGAGCTCGGCCCCACCCCTTTCCCCTCCTCATTGGCTCACTGACTTTGACAGCAGCAGGAGCCAATGGCACCCTCTGTCTGTCTCAACCAGTCAGGAGGGTGAGTCTCGGCTGCCGAGGCTCTCCTGCAACATGGCTGGATAGCAATGGGGTTCAGGTAAGTATTATGGGGGCTGAGGGGGGCTGCTGCACACAGAAGGATTTGTATCTTAATACACAGAATGCCCCTTCTGCCTTTATTAAGAGGAAGCACATGTGATAGATTACAACCAGGGTTTCTACCTGTCTAGGATTCACCCGGACAGTTCGGGTTTTGAATCTTGTGTCCGGGTTTCAGGCGTACTGAAACCCAGACATATTATTCAGACCGGGCTGTGGCTCCCCAAGTAACCAAGATAGCTACACACAAATCTGTTGCCATCCGGGAGCTGCGGGTGGCTGTCTGGGGGGCAGGTTTGGCATCATTGGGGGGCAGGGCACTGTTGGCTGTGGCACGCTATGCGCACCGCATTACTACTCTCCTTGGGGCACCCCAAAGCCGCTAAAGTGTTCGGATTTGGCTTGAAAAAAAGGTGGTAACCCTAATTACAACACAGAAAAGCATTCAAGAGACAGAACAGGGTGATGTCACCTTCAGTGGCGGCCACTCCATACGGGGCGCAGGGGGGCCGCCCCCCAATCCATACACCTGGCCACTAATCTACATGCAGGGCGCCGGACGCATGGATTCCAAATGGGGGATTTTTTTTTTTGAAGCACATGATGAGAGCCTGAGACTCTAATTGGCTTGAAAAAAGGATGGGCTCGGGGGGCAGAGCACCCAGTTGTTTGTAAATAGCGTATTAATATTCGCCATTGGCCGAGAGGGGAAGCAATCGTATTGGCCAGTCCAGGGGAAGATGTACGGGGAAATCCGGAAGATGGACGCTGTCATCTGGTGGTTTGTTTATTTCACAGCGCCACTGGGCGCTCACGTGACCTCCTGCCGCTCTCCTTCACCGCTCTGAGCACTACAGCGGGAGGGGCTGAGATTCCCCCGCTGAGATCAGAGAGAGTGGCGGGAGGCCACGTGAACATCCAGCGAGGCAGTAAAATAAACCTACTTTCAGCTGCTGCAGGAGGAAACTACAGATCAGTTCTACTAAATTCTACCCGGGGGGGGGGGGGGCCTGGGAAGATAGCGGTGGGAGGGGGAGAGCCTGGGAAGATAGTGGTGGGAGGGGGAGAGCCTGGGAAGATAGTGGTAGGAGGGGGAGAGCCTGGGAAGATAGCGGTGGGAGGGGGAGAGCCTGGGAAGATAGCGGTGGGAGGGGGAGAGCCTGGGAAGATAGTGGTGGGAGGGGGAGAGCCTGGGAAGATAGTGGTGGGAAGGGGAGAGCCTGGGAAGATAGTGGTGTGAGGGGGAGAGCCTGGGAAGATAGCGGTGGGAAGGGGAGAGCCTGGGAAGATAGCGGTGGGAGGGGGAGAGCCTGGGAAGATAGCGGTGGGAAGGGGAGAGCCTGGGAAGATAGTGGTAGGAGGGGGAGAGCCTGGGAAGATAGCGGTGGGAGGGGGAGAGCCTGGGAAGATAGCGGTGGGAGGGGGAGAGCCTGGGAAGATAGTGGTGGGAGGGGGAGAGCCTGGGAAGATAGTGGTGGGAAGGGGAGAGCCTGGGAAGATAGTGGTGTGAGGGGGAGAGCCTGGGAAGATAGCGGTGGGAAGGGGAGAGCCTGGGAAGATAGCGGTGGGAGGGGGAGAGCCTGGGAAGATAGCGGTGGGAAGGGGAGAGCCTGGGAAGATAGCGGTGGGAGGGGGAGAGCCTGGGAAGATAGTGGTGGGAAGGGGAGAGCCTGGGAAGATAGCGGTGTGAGGGGGAGAGCCTGGGAAGATAGCGGTGGGAAGGGGAGAGCCTGGGAAGATAGCGGTGGGAGGGGGAGAGCCTGGGAAGATAGCGGTGGGAGGGGGAGAGCCTGGGAAGATAGCGGTGGGAGGGGGAGAGCCTGGGAAGATAGCGGTGGGAAGGGGAGAGCCTGGGAAGATAGAGGTGTGGGGGGGAGAGCCTGGGAAGATAGTGGTAGGAGGGGGAGAGCCTGGGAAGATAGCCGTGGGAGGGGGAGAGCCTGGGAAGATAGCGGTGGGAGGGGGAGAGCCTGGGAAGATAGTGGTGGGAGAGGGAGAGCCTGGGAAGATAGTGGTAGGAGGGGGAGAGCCTGGGAAGATAGCGGTGGGAGGGGGAGAGCCTGGGAAGATAGCGGTGGGAGGGGGAGAGCCTGGGAAGATAGTGGTAGGAGGGAGAGAGCCTGGGAAGATAGCGGTGGGAGGGGGAGAGCCTGGGAAGATAGCGGTGGGAGGGGGAGAGCCTGGGAAGATAGTGGTGGGAGGGGGAGAGCCTGGGAAGATAGCGGTGGGAGGGGGAGAGCCTGGGAAGATAGTGGTGTGGGGGGGAGAGCCTGGGAAGATAGCAATGGGAGGGGGAGAGCCTGGGAAGATAGTGGTGGGAGGGGGAGAGCCTGGGAAGATAGTGGTGTGGGGGGGAGAGCCTGGGAAGATAGCGGTGGGAGGGGGAGAGCCTGGGAAGATAGCGGTGGGAGGGGGAGAGCCTGGGAAGATAGCGGTGGGAGGGGGAGAGCCTGGGAAGGTAGCGGTGGGAGGGGGAGAGCCTGGGAAGATAGCGGTGGGAGGGGGAGAGCCTGGAAAGATAGCGGTGGGAAGGGGAGAGCCTGGGAAGATAGCGGTGGGAGGGGGAGAGCCTGGGAAGATAGCGGTGGGAAGGGGGGAGCCTGGGAAGATAGCGGTGTGGGGGGGAGAGCCTGGGAAGATAGTGGTGTGGGGGGGAGAGCCTGGGAAGATAGCGGTGGGAGGGGGAGAGCCTGGGAAGATAGTGGTGTTAGGGGGAGAGCCTGGGAAGATAGTGGTGTGAGGGGGAGAGCCTGGGAAGATAGCGGTGGGAGGGGGAGAGCCTGGGAAGATAGTGGTGTGAGCGGGAGAGCCTGGGAAGATAGCGGTGGGAGGGGGAGAGCCTGGGAAGATAGCGGTGGGAGGGGGAGAGCCTGGGAAGATAGAGGTGGGAGGGGGAGAGCCTGGGAAGATAGCAGTGGGAGGGGGAGAGCCTGGGAAGATAGCAGTGGGAGGGGTAGAACCTGGGAAGATAGCGGTGGGGGGGGGAGAGCCTGGGAAGATAGCGATGGGAGGGGGAGAGCCTGGGAAGGCAGGGGTGGGAGGGGGGAGAGCCTGGGAAGGCAGCTCTGGGAGGGAGTGGCTCCCACTCTTCCACCGTTGCCTTCCCAGTCTCCCCCCCCCCCAAGGGTCCCTAGCAGTATTATATGCAAATGTTTTAAATATTGCCTGGATTTCAAAGCCTGTCACATAGTGTGAACTGAACTTCACTGAACTTATTCTCTCTGGAGAAGAGACGCTTGAGAGGGGATATGATTTCAATGTATAAATACCGGACTGGTGACCCCACAATATATAAATACCGGACTGGTGACCCCACAATATATAAATACCGGACTGGTGACCCCACATTATATAAATACCGGACTGGTGACCCCACAATATACAAATACCGGACTGGTGACCCCACAATATATAAATACCGGACTGGTGACCCCACAATATACAAATACCAGACTGGTGACCCCACAATATACAAATACCGGACTGGTGACCCCACAATATACAAATACCGAACTGGTGACCCCACAATATATAAATACCGGACTGGTGACCCCACAATATATAAATACTGGACTGGTGACCCCACAATATATAAATACCGGGCTGGTGACCCCACGATATATAAATACCGGACTGGTGATCCCACAATATATAAATACCGGACTGGTGACCCCACAATATATAAATACCGGACTGGTGACCCCACAATAGGGAGAAAACTTTTCGTGGCCACTCATTAATATTAGACGTCGGTAAAGTGGTTTCAATATCCTGACCGGACGTCATCTAACGTCGCCAGGATATCACGCCGCTGCACGCCCCCGGGGGCGCACATCGTGGAGATTGTTGTTGCGGTGTGTCAGTCTGTCACACTGCAACTTTGATCTAGGTATAGAGTCTCTGACAGAGACTCTTTACCACGTGATCAGCCGTGTCCAATCACAGCTGATCACGATATAAACAGGAAGAGCCGTTGATCGGCTTTTCCTCACCCGCGTCTGTCAGACATGAGTAGAGGAGAGCCGATCGGCTGCTCCTCTGATAGGGGGTGTCTGTGCTGATTTATTATCAGCGCAGCCCCCCCCCCCGAGGATGCCACCAGGACCACCAGGGATGCCCACCACTAGTCACCTCAAGGTATGCCACCCATGGCCACCAGGGATGCCAATCAGTGCCAAACAATAATGCCTGCCAATCAGTGATGCCCATCAGTACCATCCATTAGTGTACACCCCATGCCACCTTTCAGTGCCCATCAGTACCATCCATTAGTGTACATCAGTGCCACCTATAAGTACCGATCCGTGCCACCTTTCAGTGCCCATCAGTGACGCCTTTCAGTGCCTATCAGTGCCGTATATCAGTGCCCCATCAGTTCCACATATTAGTGCCCATCAGTGCCCATTAGTGCCACAGATTAGTGCCCATCATCAGTGCCACCTTATCAGTGAAGGAGAAAACTTACTTATTTACAAAATTTTGTAACAGAAACAAAAAAATATATATTTTTTTTAATTTTCGGTCTTTTTTTTATTTGTTTAGCAGAAAAAAAAAATCCCAGAGGTGATCAAATACCACCAAAATAAATCTCTATTTGTGGGAACAAAATGATAAAAATGTAGTTTGGGTACAGTGTCACATGACCGCACAATTGTCATTCAAAGTGCGACAGCACTGAAAGCTGAATATTGTCCTGGGCAGGAAGGTGTCTAAGTGTCCCCCGGTATTGAAGGGGTTAACCTTAAACTACGTAGAGGGTTCTTTACTGTAAGAGCGACAAGGATGTAGAATTCCCTTCCACAGGCGGTGGTCTCAGCGGGGAGCATTGATAGCTTCAAGAAACTATTAGATAATCACCTGAATGACCACAACATACAGAGATATACAATGTAATACTGACACATAATCACACACATAGGTTGGACTTGATGGACTTGTGTCTTTTTTCAGCCTCACCTTCTATGTAACTATGTGTGTTGGGTCCTATTCAGTCTTTATCCAGCAGTGGGGGGTCCTCTGTGTTGCATTAGTTGCACATTCTGCACCTTTACGCTGTGAATGGAGGACACCATGGTAGCGCCCCCTCAGGGGTGGGCCCATGACCCCCAGCACAATATTCCCAGTCTTCAGAGCTGAGGGGGTGTCATTCCCCTCGGAAGACTGATGACATCTTGTGGCGAAAATCTAGTACTGCTGGGGACATCTCTGAATTGAAGGTAAGTATTGTAACTTTTTTTTACCTATTTTTATATTTTAGAAATAAGCCTGTAGTTTGGCTTTAATATTACTAGAAGGATTGTGTGATTATTAGTTCACATTGGATGGTATTAGAAGCAATCTCTGTATGGTGTAATGATGACATTGGCTGAAAGGGGGAATGTTCTCTGATAAGTCAGTATTTGTGACGTGATTATTGGCAGGTGTAGGTGGGGGTGACGTATCCGAGTTCCAGGTAAATGTTGATTGTTGATAATCATATTAATATATATTTTTATTGTTCAGTAGAATTATTATCATACTATATTAGGAGGCGCCGTAATGTCATTCCCAGTTGCTCGCGCGTCAGCCTAGGAACGATTGTTTATGTCTTGGCGTTGTCTCCACAATGATAACGGCTAATCGGCTAGTAATCACATAAACTGTTCTGGCAGCACGCTCCTGAGAAAGGTTCAGCTGAAGTCAAATAGTTTTGTTTGAAGTTTGTTGTTTTACCAGGAGGAGGAGGCATACCAATGATGGGGCACTATTCCTCCCACTGATACCAATGATGGGGCACTATTCCCCCCACTGATACCAATGATGGGGCACTATTCCCCCCACTGACACCAATGATGGGACACTATTCCTCCCACCAACACCAATGATGGGGCACTATTCCCCCCACTGGCACCAATGATGGGGCACTATTGATCTTTTATTAAAAAGAATCAAGCAACCAATTTTATACAAAAGTAAAAAACAAAACCATAGTACAAAACCTCAACAGAAATCCAAGGAATACACATCCATGTTCAGATTATATACAATATATACATAATCCACTACCAAAATTATTTACATGAAGCAGCAGAGAGGGCCTAAGAGGCACAACCCATCACCTATGTACGCAGCCATTTATCAAAAATTAATCCAAAAAATAATAATCTAGGGTGATAAGAGACAGACAGCCACACCCGGGAAAGAGACTCCTGGCAGTCAGGGAGGCTTGAAACCCCTCCACGCCTTCAACCAAGCCCCCTGACTCCGCTTGTCTCTCTCGAGCACCCGAATCTTCTCCACCTCATGCAGAATGTCATACACCACCACCTGAACAGGAAGGATTTTACACCGAATGCTGACCTGACACCGTGCGTTCCAAGTGAAATAACGGACTACTAGGCTAACTAGAAAAAGTGTATCTAAACAAAAAACCCCACCGGTATTGAATGCTCCGTACACCCACTCAGCATAACCCAGCCTGGAGAGGAAAGGAACACCGAGGGCCCGCCCCACCTGTTTGTACACTTCTATGTTAAAGGGGCAATGAAGCAGAAAATGGTCCATAGTCTCCTCCTCACCTGCACACTCCTCCCGAGGACAGCTACGATCCATCCCACTGCGGAATTTCAAATTGCCCCTAACATAGAGCCTCCCATGGAAGCACATCCAGGCCAGATCCCTGAATTTAGGAGGTACTCTGTCCAAATTAATAAGTCTTAACCCTGCCCTCAAAACTGGGCCTGGGCAATCCCTTAAGGCCAGTGGGTCATGAAAGACTTCGCTCAAGACTCGACTCATAAGGACTTTCCTCGGAACCGATCTGAGATCTTCAGCCGACAATCGCCACTGCCGTAGTAACTTCAGGCACGGAGCGACATAGGCTGGTAGCTGACCACGATGACCCCTGAGATTCTTCACTTGGCCACCTTCTTCCCAAAGTCGTAGAAATGGCCTAAACCAAGATCTAAATATGCCTGCCCATCCAGGAGGTTCCACTGCAAGCATATTACCAATATTAAACTTGAGAAAAAGCAGTGAAAAGAAAAGAACTGGGTTGACCATACCTAAGCCACCCTCCCTCCTGGATAGATAGGTGACATTCCTCTTGATGGGGTTCAGTCTGTTCCCCCACAACATCTGGAAGAACACACTAATGACCCTAGCATAGAGAGACACTGGCAAGATGCAGACAAAGCTGACATACAAGAAGATCGGAATCAGGTAAGTCTTAATCAGATCAACCCTTTCCCTCATAGATAACTTCCATCTCTTCCAGCTGACCACCTTAGTATTGGCAATTTCCAGTCTGCCTTCCCAGTTTTTGAGGCCATAATCGGTCCAAATTCAATGCCTAAAATCTTAATTCTTTCCTGGGGCACTGGAAAGGTGTCCGGGAGATCAAACCCCTCACCTTCCTTTCCCATCCAGAAAACTTCACTCTTTTCCTGATTGATCTTGGAGCCTGATGCTTCAGAATGTCAGAGAGACCACCTCCTCTGCTTCATCCGCCCCAGTGACAATCACCGACACATCGTCCGCATAGGCAACAACCCTCAAAGGCGGCTCACCCGGGAGCCCCACTGGCACCCCACACAACATGCTGCTCTCTAGCCTCCTGATGAAGGGGGCGATTGCAAACACATAGAGCAGGGGACTCAGGGGACAACCCTGGCGCACCCCGGAGCCAACCTCAAAGGACTGCCCAACCCAACAATTAACAAGAGGAAAGCTCTCTGCCCCCTTATACAAGACTTTTAACCAATCGACAAAACCACCCGGCAGACCGTACTTACTAAGGAGCAACCACAGGTACTCATGGTTAACACGATCAAAAGCTTTTGCCTGATCCAATGTCAGCAAATACTTTCCCCAGCCTGCAGCCCTGCACCGCTCCAAGGCCTCCCAGACAGCTAAAACTGCTGCGAAGGTGCACCTACCCTGGACCGAACAGTGCTGATGGCGAGAAAGCAAAGACTCTGCTACTGACGATAGGCGCCAGAAAATGATCTTTGCCAGTATCTTTCTATCGACATTAAGAAGGCTGATGGGGCGCCAATTCTCAATCATCGAAGGATCTTTACCCTTTGAAAGAAGAATCACAGCTGAGTGCCTCATGGAAGGGGGAAGTATCCCCTCAGCAAGGCAACTGTTAAAAACCTCTACCAAATGTGGGGCCAGAATAGACTTAAAAGCTTTGTAAAACTCAGCCGTCAAACCATCCGGTCCAGGTGACTTTTTGATGGCAAGCTGTTCAATTGCCCTCATCACCTCTTCAACTGTGATCTTCTCTGTCAAGTTCATCAATGGGACATCTTCATCATTTAGACCTGGAGTAGAGTCCAAAAAGCTTTCCATCTTGTCACAGTCAAGCTCTTTCCTCCCAAGAAGGTCAGCATAAAAGGGGACCTCACGACCTCCAGAATCCCTGACCTGGACTTTGTCAAGGAACCTGTACTGTCCTTAAGGCCAATGACCGTTTTAACAGCTACACCTTGTTTGCAGTTCTGGTAAGGGTCAGGCGAGTGGTACTTCCCATAGTCCCTCTCCAGAACCAAAGAGGCATGCCGGTCATATTGACACTTCCTGAGAAGGAGTTTCACTTCGGAGATTGCCCCAGGATCTCCTCCTCTCGAGACAAGAATATCCAGCTTCCTCCGTAAACGTTGGTAGGTCATGTATTTATTAAACTGCTTTCTATTGGCTAGGCCCCTGAAGAATCCAGCGATCCTCTTTTTGGTCAGCTCCCACCACTCAGCCTTGCTGCTACGAAAGTCCAGGATGGTCACCTGTGCCTGAAAGAAGTCCTCAAAGGATTGTCTAACATGTTCTTCCTTGAGTAGAGTCGAATTCAATCTCCAGATGCCCTTACCCCTCTGAGGGGCGTCTGAAGCATTCAGGACCACAGATAGCATACAGTGATCAGAGAAGTCTACTGCCTGTGCCACTGGGGGTGAGAAAGCAGAGGTCTCCTTCAAAAAAACCCTATCTATTCTACTCTGACTATTACCTCGATGAAAGGTGAACCCGATGTCATCCGGGAGGTGCTTAATGTGCACATCCACAAGACCAGCATCCCTAACCATACTATTTAAAAAAACGCTATCATATCCCAGCCTGTCCTTGAAGTCCTTCCTGTCCTTGGGCCTAGTTACTGTATTAAAGTCACCTCCAAAGACCACTTGCCGGGATGTAAAAAGAAATGGCTTGATCCTTGTAAAAAGGCATTTCCTGTCCCACTTTGTGTGCGGCCCATAAACATTAATTAGGCGCAGGTCCTGCCCTCCCACAAGGACGTCTAAGACCATACATCTCCCAATCTCCACCTCAATAACCCGCCGGATAGTTACCATGCCGGTTTTAAACAACACCGCCACACCGCCGTAAGGCTCGGCCGCAAGAGACCAGTAAGATGGACCATACCTCCACTCTCTCTTGGCCAAATGAATATCTGCCAAGGAGGTGAGCCTAGTCTCTTGCAAAAATAAAATGTCAGCATCTAATTGGCTGAACAAAAAGAAGGCCATAGAACGAGCTCTTACTGACTTAATGCTGGCGACATTTATTGTCACCACTTTTAACGGAGGGGGAACCGCCATTTGGGTTATTGGGTGGATTGCTTCTTAGCTCCCCTCTGCTGCTCATCACCAGAAACCTCTCTCTTTCTTGAGGCCGCCTCAAATTCCATCTCAGAATCGGAACTTCGCTCCGAAGAAGCTCCAGATGAAGAAATATCCCAGTTAGAGGACCTATAACGGTTGGAGACAGGCACTGGAGCCTGTTTCGTCCTCACCACCTGCTTCTTCCGCTTCCCAACCTTCCTTCTCTCCTCCAAGTACTGCAGGTCAGCTTCAGAGATTCCCTCATCTCTTGTTTTTTTCTTTGAAGTCTTTACAGAAGACTCCTTTAGAGAGGAACAAGCGACCTTTTTAGTACCCACTACCACTCCTGGTGGGGGGGGGTGCTCCCTTTGAATCAGACTTAGGAGGGGTAGACTCCTGGGGGGTAACTGACTCAGGGGGCACAGACTTGGAAGGTTCTGACACAAGAGGAGAGGGTACAGTAGGCTGGTGGGACACAGAGACAGATGCAGAAGGAATACTTACAGACACAGAGGAGGGGTGGCCACAGGAACTGGGGAGGGATCCTGAGCAGGACCAGGGGAGTCGGTCACCGCAGAGGAGGATGGTACACCAGGGGCCTCACCCTCCACCCTGTCCAGCCTTGACATGTCATCAATTACCTCCTTCTCCATATTGTGCCAAGCTTCAGGACATCTGCTGTAGGGGTGGCCAAGGCGCAGGCACAGGTTGCACCTGATCATCTTGGTGCAGTCCTTAGCCATATGACCCTGACCCCGACACACTGAACATTTCAAAGGCTGAACAGGAAGAGCTCAAATGCCCCTTTTCTCCACAGCGGCGACACAGCTTCGGCTGACCAGGGTAGAAAATAGTCATCCTATCCCTCCCTATAAAAGCTGAGGAAGGCAGGTGACGGACAACATTCCCATCCCTGGCCAACCTGACTGTTACTGACCAACCCCCAGTCCAGATGTTACGCTCATCAAGGATTTTGCTGGGCTTAGTCAATACCTCACCATAGTTCCTTAACCAGACCTCTAGGTCCCGAGCAGGAACACTCTTATTGGCGAGTATGATGGTTATCTTTTTCACCGTTGACCTTTGCGAAACCGCAACTGGGGCCAAACCTTCCCATTCCGGTCTTGACCTGCACCGAGCCTCATATCGCTCCCAGAACAGGTCAAGACCCTCTGGCCTGGTGAAACTAATGGTATAATCCCATGTCCCAGCTACATGTATTAGGGCATACAGGTCATTTGCCCCAAAACCCATCTCCAGAATCAAATCCACCACTGCACGCCGTGCTGAAGGGATTGCACCACCTTCCCATTTGAGAATTACCACATTTCTTCTCGGACCCCCAGCAGAAGCCAGAGACCCAAGACCAGATCCCGGGGTGCCCAAAGTGGTAGGCTGCAAGGGGAAACCCCGCTTGGGGGCGGAGCTACCAGGAGCAGAGCGTACCACCTGTGCAAATGTAAGTTTATCAGGGTCAGGGCCCCACACTGATGTCACAGTAGTCTGTACACTACTATTATTATTATCTGCTGGAACAGAGTTGGTAGGACTGTCCATCACACTTGTACTGGGATGATTTTTATCAGTCACACAAACATTCACATTCTCATCAGGAATAATCGCAGTTTCTGCTGCAATACCAGCTGTCTCCTGAAGCTGTGCTGTAGAGTCTTCAGCAGGTTTGGGGCAAACAGCTTTAGACTCAGCTAAAGGGGGGTTAATAGGCTCTGCTGTATCTTGTAGTTCTTCTGCAGGAATGTCATTTTTTAAATGCAAACTTTGCTGTACTTCAGCATCAGCAGGCACAGCATTGCTACAAATGGGATTAGCAGCCTGATTGTCACTGGGCACATTGTCTGTATCAGTCACAGTGTTCACAAAAACAGTTTTATGCACCACATGGGGCTTGACAGGCTTTACCTTGTCAGGCATATTATCAGCAATGTCCTCCTCATGAAACACCAACTGATCTTCCCGTATAGGAGACTCCATTGCCTGGATGGCCCTGAGCATGCCTCCTGAGTCCTGGGAAGGCATGGGGCTGCTTACCTCTGCCTGAGGGGGCAGGGGGTCTGAACTGGGGGTCTCCTCCTCCACCTCCATTTTTGTCATCCTGGCAAACCTTCTGTCATTGCAGAATTTTTCTTTGAAGGGCCCATCTCTGCCTTCCATCATGGCCACAATGGTCTCCTGGTGTTCAACCCGGACCTTGGCCAGTTGGATCTCCGGATCCATGGACCCACGTCTCTGGCTATGTAAGCCCTCACGCTGTCTTCTCAGGCGCTTCAGCTCTGCTCTGAGCTTGTAGAGCTTGTCTCTTTCCTTATTCAGGACCTTAATCCCGGCCACCACTCGCTCCCGGATGGCCCCAGAACCTTCATCCTCACCAGGGGTAGAGAGATCCCCACCCATGGCTTGTACAGGAGCAGGCATGTCACCTGATGGCCCAGGAGATGGCTGGGAACTTCCAGCAGGAGAGGCCCTGCTGGCCTCCATGGCTTCCCCAGAAAGGAGCCTGGAGAGCTGGGAGAGATTTCACCACCACTCCCCTCTCACACGGATCACCTGGAGCAGCTTCAGAGAGACACCTTCCTTCTGACACACCTGTGCTCCAATGATGGGTGGGGCACTATTCCACCCACTGATACCAATGATGGGGCACTACTCATCCCACTGACACCAATGATGGGGAAGTATTTCTTCCACTGATACCAATGATGGGGCACTATTCAGGACAATTTCTAATCTCAATGGTCGCAGTGTGACCCCCATAAAGTCTGAAGGACAATAAACTGGTTCTTTGTTTAAAAAGTTTGGAGACCCTTTTTTCTGTATTTACATGGAGTTTCTGAGACAGAATATCTTGGTTGTTTCTCATTACGTTCGATCTCTTACAACGAGCCCTGTTATGACAGCAAACATTTCCCTCATAGAAGGTGGACTTGGCACACAGGACTTCTCTGTACGATCGACAAATACCCACAACCAGGCGGTTCTGTGTCCTCTTTGTTTCATAAACTTGTAGTGTTGACTCCACGAATCTTCGGGAACAAACCTCCTATTTTTCTTGGATTAGACTTTTCAAATCCACAGCCGCCTCAGAGTTTACCATAAACAAAGCCACCTATTAATATTATTATTATACAGCATTTATAAATCGCCAACAGTTTGCTCAGCACTTTACAACATGAGGGCAGACATTACAGTTACCATACAATTCAATACAAGAGGAAGCCCTGATCCTGAGAGCTTACAATCAAAGAGGGAGGGTCAAGTGATAGAAAAGATAATAACTGTGAGGTGATGAAGACAGTAAAGTTCAGCTTATTAACTAGAAGCAGGATAGACCTCTCCGAAAAGATGGGTTTTCAGGGAATGCCTAAAGGAAGATAGTGTAGGAGATAGTTGGACAGATTGGGGTAGGGCGTTACACAGGAGGGTGGAGGCTCTGGACAGATTGGGGTAGGGCATTACAGAGGAGGGTGGAGGCTCTGCACAGATTGGGGTAGGGCGTTACAGAGGAGGGTGGAAGCTCTGGACAGATTGGGGTAGGGCGTTACACAGGAGGGTGGAGGCTCTGGACAGATTGGTGTAGGGCGTTACAGAGGGGGGTGGAGGCTCTGGACAGATTGGGGTAGGGCGTTACAGAGGAGGGTGGAGGCTCTGGACAGATTGGGGTAGGGTGTTACAGAGGAGGGTGGAGGCTCTGGACAGATTGGGGTAGGGCGTTACAGAGGAGGGTGGAGACTCTGGACAGATTGGGGTAGGGAGTTACAGAGGAGGGTGGAGGCTCTGGACAGATTGGGGTAGGGCGTTACACAGGAGGGTGGAGGCTCTGGACAGATTGGGGTAGGGTGTTACAGAGGAGGGTGGAGGCTCTGGACAGATTGGGGTAGGGCGTTACAGAGGAGGGTGGAGGCTCTGGACAGATTGGGGTAGGGCGTTACAGAGGAGGGTGGAGGCTCTGGACAGATTGGGGTAGGGCGTTACAGAGGAGGGTGGAGGCTCTGGACAGATTGGGGTAGGGCGTTACAGAGGAGGGTGGAGGCTCTGGACAGATTGGGGTAGGGCGTTACAGAGGAGGGTGGAGGCTCTGGACAGATTGGGGTAGGGCGTTACAGAGGAGGGTGGAGGCTCTGGACAGATTGGGGTAGGGCGTTACAGAGGAGGGTGGAGGCTCTGGACAGATTGGGGTAGGGCGTTACAGAGGAGGGTGGAGGCTATGGACAGATTGGGGTAGGGCGTTACAGAGGAGGGTGGAGGCTCTGGACAGATTGGGGTAGGGCGTTACAGAGGAGGGTGGAGGCTCTGGACAGATTGAGGTAGGGCGTTACACAGGAGGGTGGAGGCTCTGGACAGATTGGGGTAGGGCGTTACAGAGGAGGGTGGAGGCTCTGGACAGATTGGGGTAGGGCGTTACAGAGGAGGGTGGAGGCTCTGGACAGATTGGGGTAGGGCGTTACAGAGGAGGGTGGAGGCTCTGGACAGATTGGGGTAGGGCGTTACAGAGGAGGGTGGAGGCTCTGGACAGATTGGGGTAGGGCGTTACAGAGGAGGGTGGAGGCTCTGGACAGATTGGGTTAGGGCGTTACAGAGGAGGGTGGAGGCTCTGGACAGATTGGGGTAGGGCGTTACAGAGGATGGTGGAGGCTATGGACAGATTGGGGTAGGGCGTTACAGAGGAGGGTGGAGGCTCTGGACAGATTGGGGTAGGGCGTTACACAGGAGGGTGGAGGCTCTGGACAGATTGGGGTAGGGCGTTACAGAGGAGGGTGGAGGCTCTGGACAGATTGGGGTAGGGCGTTACAGAGGAGGGTGGAGGCTCTGGACAGATTGGGGTAGGGCGTTACAGAGGAGGGTGGAGGCTCTGGACAGATTGGGGTAGGGCGTTACAGAGGAGGGTGGAGGCTCTGGACAGATTGGGGTAGGGCGTTACAGAGGAGGGTGGAGGCTCTGGACAGATTGGGGTAGGGCGTTACACAGGAGGGTGGAGGCTCTGGACAGATTGGGGTAGGGCGTTACAGAGGAGGGTGGAGGCTCTGGACAGATTGGGGTAGGACGTTACACAGGAGCAAGGGCGGACTGACCATTGAGCGAATAGGGCACTGCCCGAGGGCCCTGGGCCACTAGGGGGCCCCATCAGGGTTGCCAGCCTCAGTAAAACCAGGGATAGTATGTATAAATCTGTGTTTTTTTTACATCTGTCTGTGTATACTCTGTATACATGTATGTGTATACTGTGTGATTGTATACTGTGTGTGTGTATACTGTGGGGACCCATAATCTCCTATTGCCCGGGGGCCCCATGAGTTATCAGTCCGCCCCTGCACAGGAGGGTGGAGGCTCTGGACAGATTGGGGTAGGGCGTTCCAATGATTGGACAGCAGGGAAGGTGGACAATTATCGGACAGCAGAGGAGGTAGACAATGATTGGACAGCAGAGGAGGTGGACAATGATTGGAAAACAGAGGAGGTGGACAATGATTGGACAGCAGAGCAGGTGGACAATGACTGGACAGCAGAGGAGGTGGACAATGATTGGAAAACAGAGGAGATGGACAATGATTGGACAGCAGGGAAGGTGGACAATTATTGGACAGCAGAGGAGGTGGACAATGATTGAAAAACAGAGGAGTTGGACAATTATTGGACAGCAGAGGAGGTGGACAATGACTGGTCAACAGAGGAGGTGGACAATGATTGGACAGCAGAGGAGGTGGACATTGATTGGATAGCAGAGGAGTTGGACAATGATTGGACAGCAGGGAAGGTGGACAATTATCGGACAGCAGAGGAGGTAGACAATGATTGGACAGCAGAGGAGGTGGACAATGACTGGACAGCAGAGGAGGTGGACAATGACTGGACAGCAGAGGAGGTGGACAATGATTGGACAGCAGAGGAGGTGGACAATGATTGGACAGCAGAGGAGGTGGACAATGACTGGACAGCAGAGGATGTGGACAATGATTGGACAGCAGAGGAGGTGGACAATGATTGGACAGCAGAGGAGGTGGACAATGATTGGACAGCAGAGGAGGTAGACAAATATTGTTCACTTCCTTTGTTGTTCAGTTATTCTCCACCAATCATTGTCCAACTCCTTTGGTGTTCAATTATTGTGAGGTGGCAAAGCCTGTGGGATTACTATGCATGCCCCCAAAGGTTTTTATAGCGTCCCCACTCTGCCCCCGGGCCCCCTGCAGAATGGTACTGGAGGGCTGGCTCTACCCCCCTATGGATGGCCCTCGGTTCAAGGAAAGATAAGTATTGGGTCACAGAGAGAATTAGATGAGTATTAAAGGAAGGGATACGGGGATTATTAGTGTGAAGATTCCAGGGTTACAGTGTAATATAAGTAGTATAATACTCATCCATGCCTTGTAGTGTTTAAAAAGGTTATAAAGTAATCAATGTAAAATACATTTTAATAACATACTTACAATGTATATACACACAATATAAAACTCGACTAGAGTTTCCCTCTCAACACTTTGACAGCTGAGGTTCAATACATGACGCATTGGTTTGCATTATCTGCTAATTGTGAAGCTGCCAGAAGTTCTTAACTTTGTTTGAAGGCCAGAAAGAAATTCAATATTTTTCTTTATTTGCTCAGAATGTTAACACACCTGAGCCAAGACACACAGACATTGGCTTTAGAAATGGAAACTCAGGATGAGAAAAAACTGCAATGCTTTCCACACGTACCAATCAGATTGAAGCTTTCAGAACTCTGCAGGGGCCAGAAAATGAAAGGAAGAACCCAATTGTCTCAGAGGATCTGCGGACAGGGCAGTCTCTGTGCATTAGTAGACCTCCCAAGGCCTCACCTAGAAGAAGGTTCAATTGTTTCTTCTACCACTTGCCTTCCCGACACTTTCTAAATCCCTCTCCCATTTTTCTTGCCCAGACCAATTTTCAGATTTCAGCGCCGTCACACTTTGAATGACAACTGCGCGGTAATGCTACACTGTATACAAATTACATTTTTATCTTTTTTTTCACACAAACTTTTTTCATAGTTTGTTATAACATTTTGCAAACAGGTAATTTTTATCCTTCACTGATGTGCGCTGATGAGGTGGCACTGATGGGCACTAAAAGGTAGCACTGATGTGCTCTGATAGGTGGCACTAATAGGCTCTGATAGGTGGCACTGATAGGCTCTGATAGGTGGCACTGATAGGCTCTGATAGGTGGCACTGATAGGCTCTGATAGGTGGCACTGATAGGCTCTGATAGGTGGCACTGATAGGCTCTGATAGGTAGCACTGATGTGCTTTGATAGGTGGCACTGATAGGCTCTGATAGGTGGCACTGATGTGCTCTGATAGGTGGCACTGATGTGCTCTGATAGGTGGCACTGATGTGCTCTGATAGGTGGCACTGATAGGCACTGATAGGCTCTGATAGGTGGCACTGATAGGCTCTGATAGGTGGCACTGATAGGCTCTGGTAGGTGGCACTGATGTGCTCTGATAGGTGGCACTGATGTGCTCTGATAGGTGGCACTGATGTGCTCTGATAGGTGGCACTGATAGGCTCTGATAGGTGCACTGATAGGCTCTGATAGGTGGCACTGATGTGCTCTGATAGGTGGCACTGATGTGCTCTGATAGGTGGCACTGATGTGCTCTGATAGGTGGCACTGATAGGCTCTGATAGGTGGCACTGATGTGCTCTGATAGGTGGCACTGATGTGCTCTGATAGGTGGCACTGATAGGCTCTGATAGGTGGCACTGATAGGCTCTGATAGGTGGCACTGATGTGCTCTGATAGGTGGCACTGATGTGCTCTGATAGGTGGCACTGATAGGCTCTGATAGGTGGCACTGATGTGCTCTGATAGGTGGCACTGATGTGCTCTGATAGGTGGCACTGATGTGCTCTGATAGGTGGCACTGATGTGCTCTGATAGGTGGCACTGATAGGCGGCACTGATTGGCAGCACTGGTGGACACTGATTGGCTTTATTCATTGTAATTGTTTGTGTGTCATTTTATTATTTTACTGCTTTATGTTTTTATACCGATGTTTTATATATTTGTTTTACTGTTTTTATATCATTTTTGTTGTACACACAAACATTTAATATGAGGAAAACGATCATTTAAAAGAGTCTTAGCAGAGGGTAGAGTATGGGTTGCTTGCTTTCAGCCAGTCTGTCTGTGATTGAATCTTGGTACAGATCTGTCAGAGGGCAGGGTCACTCCTCTGGTTCGTACATTTTTACCTTGACCTACCAAGGTGTTATGTTCCTTGTTGGGGCCGACCTGATGAGAATTTTTCCCTGGTGGCGCTGCTCACAGGCTAGCGCTTCCTTCCAGAGTTGCCCGCAGACAGAATGGTACCATCACAGCAGGACCTGCTCTGATACTGGTCCCCTGTGCTGTATCCGCATCTCTCGCAGCCTCGAATTCCTCTTCCATGTCAGCTTATATCTGTACCTCTCCTCTTCTGCTATCCTGACCTCAGATCCCGGTGGTGTTTTGGATGCCCCAGACTGCAGGAAGCATCCAACCGCTGCCACCAATGTGATGCAATGTTTGGCACCCCCCGCTTTGGTGCTTCTGCCAAACAGTGCCTCCTGCCCTTCAAACCATTCCAGCAGACCAAGAGCTAATACCAGCCCTGTTACCCCAATCATCCTACACAGACAAGATGTTGGGAATGACTGTTTATTGAACAGAAATACAGGTTTTTATAGACTTCAAAAGTAGGTCAGTCACCACATGAACAATAAATCTAAATATTACTCAAAATATCACAAAAATGGTTAGATAACGAGGTAGAATTGCCACCAGACTAATTAATTTGATTAATCCGGGATCCCAGACTGTCCAGCAATAGTATTCAAGAAGACCCAGGGCTGTCCAAATCTCATTAACCAGCTTTCTTTTCACATACAGTACATCTGCTTACTGAGTTCTAGGTTGGCAGAGACCATCGTGGCTTCCTTGACTGTTAAATGTAATAATGTCCTCTTGCATTATGTAACTGGACATCTTCCTGAATTCTTGTAGCTCCCTCAAATGCCAGGGCCCATAGTCAGTAGGCAACCCTGCAGTCCCCTCCAAAAGCCCCTGACACATTTCTCCTCCCATCCAAAGTAGACTAACAAGGTCCCAGGCCTCCACCTGGTCTGGACATGGGTTAGTCGGGCAGAGTGAACCCACATAGTCGGTCCAGATGGTTTCCATTCTGGGCTACAGGGAATATTTGTCATCGGAAGATTTCTTTTGGTGGTATTTTACCACTACTGGGGGGGCGGGGTTAATTTCATGCTGATTAAATTTAAAAAAAAAAAAGTTTGAAGTTTGTTTCTTAGTTTCTGTTATAACATTTTGCAAACAGGTAATTTTTATCCTTTACTGATGTGCACTGATGAGGCAGCACTGATAGACACTAATAGTAATAGGCAGCACTGATGGACACTGATGGCCGCTGATGAGGTTGCACTGATGAGGCTGCACTAATATGCAGCACTGATGGGCAGCACTGATGGACACTAATAGTAATAGGCAGCACTGACAGGCACTGATGAGGCAGCACTGATGGGCACTGATGAGGCAGCACTGATGGACACTAATAATAATAATAGACAACATTGACAGGCACTGATGTGGTTGCACTGATGAGGCTGCACTAAGATGCGGCACTGATGGGCAGCACTGATGGACACTAATAGTAATGGGCAGCACTGATGGACACTGATGAGGTTGCATTGATGAGGCTGCACTAATATGCGGCACTGATGGACACTAATAGTAATAGGCAGCACTGACAGGCACTGATGAGGCAGCACTGATGGGCACTGATGAGGCAGCACTGATGGACACTAATAATAATAATAGGCAACACTGACAGGCACTGATGAGGCTGCACTAATATTCGGCACTGATATTCAGCACTGATAGGCAGCACTGATGAAGAGGCACTGATTGGTAGCATTGATTGACAGCACCAATAGGCACTGATTAGCAGCACTCATGGTAGTAAAGAGCCGCTGTGATTGGCTTATTACCCCGATCTATTGACATTGACCCAGAGCTGGACAATCGAGCTTTAGCAGTCATTCGGCTATTGCATGGTCGGGAAGTAGTTAATTGAACAAGCTGAAGTGAGGAGCTGATTGGCTGTCATACACAGCTGCTCCAGATTCCGAGTGCTCCAGTGTTAGTAAATCTCCTCCATGTCTTCTCATGTGGAGGAATTTTGTATTTTCAGGTGACTCTGGCGCCAGCGTCACTCCTGAGGCCGGGTTCCCACTATTGTGAATTGGGTGAGGGTTTCCCCACATCCATCCCCCATGTCAGGAGACTGTGACCGGCTCTCTATGGAGCTCTCTATGGAGCCGGTTCAAATATCTCCGCCGCGGCTCCGGTGTGAATTGCACAGTGCTGTGCCTCTTCTGGTTTGTTTATGATCCTTATTCAGCCCCAAAATTTGGGCTGAAATTGTCCTGAAATGGTGAATGGAGACGCTCCGGACCTCTGCTGTGAGCCGCTGAGTTCTCCAGTGTGAACCCAGCCTCAGCGATTACTAGAACAAACCATTATCCTCCTCGATGTATCTGTGCCTGGGGTGAAACGTGATAATTAGCACTGTCCCATGAGATAATGCTTGGCTGGGGTACATAGTTTTAAATGTCAGCGTTTGAATTTGGGTGGAACTCAATTGCAGAGTGTCATTAAGGATCAAAAATAAAACAATGGAAGACTTGTGTAGACGATCGCTCTATGGCAACCTGAATACAGTGACTCAGGAGTGCTGGGGACATCCAATACAAACCACCCAAGCCCATTGCCTTTGCTCTGCTTATAATTTACTGCTTATGATTATTGTTTAACATGGCCCATTAATTTCACCTATGAGGGTAATAAAAAGATACCAGCATGACTCAGTGTTATGTAAGAGAAGTCACGCATTGTACAACGACTTCTCCGGAGGCTCCTACGTTATACTGGTCGGCTTCTGCCATAGAAGTGGACCCAAAAGTCGCCGGCACACCATAAAATCCTACATAAGTGAAGCTTTATTGTGCAGGACAGGAAAGATGAAGCACAGCCTAGGACCACCTTCACTGATGCGTTTCACCCAAAACTGGCCATTATTGTAGAGAAGAGGGGGAGGAGAAGACATCAGGGAATGCATTAAGGTTAAAATTTTCCTTCCTCTAGAACCACTTTAACCTTCTGGGTGTTGGAGAGTAGGAATGGGCCGAAACAGACCACTGTTCAGTTTGCACCAGAAATTCCGAACACCGCGAAAGTTGGGACCAGAAAAACGAACCCCATTAAAGTCAATGGGACCCGAATGTCAAAAATCAAAAGTGCCCATTTCGAAGGCTTATATGCAAGTAATTGGGCATACAATGGGTATAGGGGTCCGGGTCCTGCTCTGGGGGACATGTATCAATAAAGAAAAAGTTTGAAAAACGTCATTTTTAAATGAGCAGTCATTTTTTTATTTTTAAAGTGAAAGCCTAAAAATGAAAAATTCCTTCCAATATAGTGCCTGGGGGGTCCCCTTAGTCTACCTGTAAAGTGGCAGATCTGTACCATGTCTAGAATCTGCTGCAGCAATAATTGCATTTATAAAGCCAAAAAAAAAATGACATTTTCCCTGCAAGCTGCCTTTATTTTGCTCAGCAACAGCTGGGGAGCCAGAAGTGTGTATAATGAGCAGCCATTGTGTATGATGAGGCCACAATGTAGTGCACTGGGAACAAAACAAGATTAGAGATTTTTTGGATACATTCTGGTGTCATTTTAACTTTGGATAGAAGTAACAGGTGTGTAAAAATTGGTCTTTGGGTGTCGGTGGCGCCTTCTCACCATAAACCTATAGAGGTAATCTTGATGAAGGCAAAAAAAATTGCAATGATATTCACCTCTCAAACAGGTGCTGAAAAATTGGTCTTTGGGTGTTAATTGCGCACATGAAACCTACACCAAAAACATTCTTCCAGATGAAATGATTGAACACTCTCAAAGCTAGACAGCCTCGAAGTCCTGCAGAGATTCCACATCCCAAAAAAGACTTAATCAGTGACATCGGCATCAGGGGCTTCATAGCTGGTAATTCAGGACTGATTCATTTTTATAAAAGTCAAACGGTCCACGGAGTCTGTGGACAGACACGTTCTTTGATCAGTAACTAAACCTCCTGCAGCACTGAATGCCCGTTCTGAAAGCACACTGGATGCAGGGCAGCCCAGCAAACTCAACAGCATACTGGGCAAGTTCTGGCCAGTGGTCTATTCTCATGACCCAGTAAGCCTGTGGATCGTCAGCTGGAAAGCTCTCCGTCTCTGTTTTGGCCCCGAGGTAATCGCCCACCATGTGATGCAGACGCTGCCGATAAGATGTGGAAGCTGACAGCCCTGGGCGGCGAGGACTAAAAAAATTCCGAAATGCCTCACTTAGGCGGACGCTTTCTCCAACGCTCCTCTCTTGACCAAGGGAAGACTCAAATGTTTTCCACGACACTGTAACCTACTGGAGTCAGGAAAAACGCTCAAAAAATTCCTCTTTAACGTGTCTTCAAGAGATTTTATCTTCTGCACTGTCTGTGGGGATGGGATGAGTTCTGAGACCTTCCTCTTATAACGGTGGTCAAGGAAGGTTTCCAACCAGTAATCATTCCTCTCCTATGCCACGTATTCTTGGGTCCTTTCGCAGGCTTTGAAGCATGAGGTTGCCCATGTGCCTTAAAATTGTTATATAATAAATGGTGTTTTAATTGTTATTCTTTATTTCCATTTACCGCTGTATTTCATTCACTAATTTAGATGTATGCTCTTTTGCCATGCTTGCTCCTCTATTTGTGGACTATTGGTATGTGGTCACCGGCCTCAAATCTATGGTTGGTGTCCCTGCCGTGTCAGGCCTTGTCCCTGTCTAATGGGTATATCCTGCCCTCCCTGGGAATTGGGGCACATCTGCGGTCATATGGACGCCGAGGGGTGTTTCCCCATTCGGCGCCCACTTTACGCCCCTGTCCTTCGCGCATGGTCCCACCCAGCTGAAATTTGCCACTTAGGTACTTTCTCTTCCCTCCACTCTTTTCCAGCTGGGTGTTGGGCTTATCTCTCTTCCTTCATCTACCCCTCTGCGTTGGGGGCGTGGCATTGTTGGGGCTGTTCAGTGGGCGCGGTGCTTGTTTGGTTCACCTTCTCGCATCTGTGCCCTCGGTCACGCCCCCTTGCCTTTCACCGCTGAGCAGTGTGGTTGCCGTAGTTTGGGAGACTGGTTGGGACTCCCACGTATGCGCATGGGCGTCATCACATCCGCATCTGGTCGGTGACATCAGACGCCGACCAGATGGAAGGCGCACCTAAGCCGGCTTCTCGAGCCATACATCCGCCAGAGACGGAGGGCAACTGTCTCACTGCATCCTCGTGCTGCAGATAATACTATGTCACACACTGTATTTCTGTCTTGTCAACGAGATATCTCAATTCCTTACCTTATTGTAGCCGGTCTCTTAACCGGTGTTGTTTTCATTATTCTGAGTTTTGCATCACTCTACTTGCACTGCTTATTTTCCATGCCATTAGATTTGCTTCCATTCACGTATCCTCATATACCTTTTTTATTTATGGTCATTTTATATGTTTACCTCATTTGTTCATTTTCATAACCCCTTTTTTCTTACAATATATTCAGTCCCTTCTTTTTTGTTTTCCTCTATTAACATTTTCTATGATTTTAAACCTCTTTTGATCGTATTGAGACATTTGTCCCTTGCATTTTTGGATGCATTTTTGATCTTGTTGTTGATAGTCTTCAAACATTGATTCTGTCCTCATTGGTCAAACATCCTCTTTTTTTCTTCTCTTTTTTATAATTTGATCATTCAATACATATGATTATTAGATACCCAATTTATTCTCACTCTATATTGTTATTATTTATTCAGCACTCTCTTGTTTTCCTCTATTTCCCCTTTATTTACTGCTTTTTTCTTTTTTGCATTTATATTTATTATTATTTTATTTTTATTTTATTATTATTCTGACGCTATTATTCATTTTTCTTGTCCTCCTTTAGAGCTATTTAGCCTATCCTTATTGGATCTAAATTCCTCCTATATCTCAGACGCCCTCCACCCCATGCTCTGAAATTATTCATTTTAAGTGAGAATTCATTTTCTATTCTCCATTCTTATTCTCCTCACATGTTTTATCCTTTTGTATTATCACTTTGGCCCTTTACAGCCATTTAGTTGCCATTCTATATGGTTAACTTTATAAATATACTATATATAAATTCCATACACTTATTTTTCTTTTCCTTTTTGATGCACTCGCAGCCTGGTCACTGTGTGTCTTCTGTGGGCGCACACGGCCCCTTTCTCTTGGGTCGACTGGTTCTCCGTGGCGGTGGTTGCCTCCGGGAGGTCTGGCACGGTAAGTTCACCTTCCTCAAGGACGGCCATTGGCAAGAGATACATATCTTTATTTTCTATGATATTTATGTTTTGTATATTTTGTACTTATTTCATTTTCCTTTTGTATTTTTGTACAGTTTTATGTTTTTTTGATTTGTATATCCCCTGATGAAGCTAATAGGCGAAACATGTCGGGCTAATATACGAAAAAGCAATTTTTGTCAAAGCTGAATACTCGCTAAATGACCACTTTCACTATGAATTGATGATTATCTGTGAACAAAGTGGCCCTGTTCTGTTTTTACTTTATCCAAATTAAAATTATTATATATATTTTTTAAATCAATGGTTTCCATTATTATTTGTAAGCACCGCAACAATCCCCCTATTTTCTTTTCACTCCACTGACACTAAACTAATATTCTACACTGACAATTGAAGCAAAATAGCACAGTATAGCACACTAACTAACTAATAGTACTGAACAGAGCCCTTTTCTATCTCTCTCCATGCCGAAATCACACTAAAAATGGCTGCCAATGAAAGAATACTTGACCAGTGTAGTCCAGATGTACCCAACCTTCTTAAACTTCCCAACCACTCATACTCCACCATCCCCCTCTTACCATTCTAAATTAACGAGACCACACCTGAATTTGGAGTATAAATGGCCATAGCAGCCTTTTATTAACAAAATATTAATAATTTAAAAACTTTTAACATATAACATGACACCATCAAAGACCACCATCAAAGACCAAAAACACCGTCGTTACTCCGCTGCTACGACGAAACCGATTTCCACTGCACCTGAAATGAAATAAAAACAAACCGACAAACCAACAACACAGGGCGGGGGGGGGGGGAACTGCGTCCTCCTTTCTGCCCCTTCCTCTGCTGCCCGGAAGTCCCGCCTCCCCTTTGATAATAAAGTCCCGCCTCCTCCCACTCTGTCTTCTCCAAGCCGTACCATCCCCTTCTTTTCACACTTTCCTCATTAACCATTTGTTGTCTCCCCTCTACACACTCATGCCCAGACCTGCACTACTTTCTTCTTTACACACACCCCAAACCATCCCAGCATGAGGCAACACACAATATATACATATATACAACATTCCAGTGTGGCTGTACAGCGAGTCCGACTAGCACAGATCATAGTGGGGTTCTCGGTCACCCTGTGCCCCTAATTACACATAGGAGAGGCCGGGGAAGCTGGACACGGAGTCTCCAGAGCTCTCCAAGGTAAGCTGAGTTGCACCAACCCCCCACCCAAAGTGACTCCCGTCACAATTATTATTTGGAAAGATGGATAATAGACAATTGCAAGCCAACAACAATTACATTTAGACAATTCAGCAGACTGGATAGTAAACAGTCAGGAGGGGGGAAGGGCGGGCATATATGGCGTAATAGCCCCAAATCAGCATAAACAGTAGCAATACCACCCAGAGTACCAGGCAGGCAATGAGTAGATCTTATTTATCGATGTCAGGACTATGTTGTCTGGCTGTGCTAGGCCTAGACTAGTTGGGAGAACATGATTAGTGTAAAACGGCATAAACAACCAAGAAAAGGGGATTATAACTTAGCAAGAGCGGCAGTGTCTAAGTTTAGCCGGCTAACGTTGGGGCCCTGTAAATCTCAACCCGTGGTAGGCATAGCCCTGGGGTACACGCACTAAGGGCAGGGGATACGCCGCCAAGAGCCGGCGCCACCAGCTGGGTTGGAAGAGAGGGGCGGATAGAGCTGACTACCCGGTGTTTTCTGCCCAGAACTCCAACTCGCCTTCGGCAGAACACCGGCACAGCCCAGTGACATAGAAGTCCCGCCTTCGACTCCTATGAGGGACCTCACACTGGTCCAATACCTGGACTTGAGACGTCCATCGAAGGAGTCGCAGGTCCAGGAGGCAGGACTTGGTGGACACTGCAGTGCCGCTGATGGGCAATAGCAACTGCCATGGCTGCATGGGCACTGGTGACTGGCAAGGCTGCATTGATGGGCACTGGTGAGGCTTCGCTGATGGGCACAGGTAAGTCTGAGATGATGGGCACTGATCAGGCTGTATTGATGGGCATAGGTAAAGCTGCACTGATCAAGCTGCATTTATGGGCACTGATCAGGCTGCATTGATGGGCAAGGCAGCGCTGATGGGCACTCATGACTGGCAAGGCTGCACTGATGGAAACTGGCGACTGGCAAGGCTGCGCTAATGGGCATTGGCGAGGCTTGGCTGATGGGCACAGATAAGGCTGAGCTGATAGGGACTGATCAGGCTGTGTTGATGGGCATAGGTAAAGCTGCACTGATCAGGCTGCATTAATGGCCACTGGTTAGGCTGAGCTGATGGGCACTGGTGATGCTGAGCTGATTAGCACAGGTAAGGCTGCACTCATGGGAACTGACCAGGCTGCATTGGTGGGCACTGGTGAGACTGAGCTGATGGGCACTGATCAGGCTGCATTTATGGGCACTGGTAAGGCTGCATTGATGGGCACTGACCAGGCTGCATTGATGGGCACAAGTAAAGCTGCACTGATGGGTACTGATCAGGCTGCATTAATGGGCACTGATCAGGCTGCATTGATGGGCACAAGTAAGGCTGCACTGATGGGTACTGATCAGGCTGCATTGATGGGCACTGGTGAAGATAAGCTGATGGGCACTGATCAGGCTGCATTGATGGGCACTGGCCACTGCTTAGTCAGCTATGACTAATCACCCCATAGTGGTGTGAAACATGTCAGCTTTTCATTGATCCTGTGCCTCTGATGTCTTTGTACCAGAAGAATTTTTAAACCGTTTTCAATAAAGGTGTCAACAGAGTGCGGCCGTCCAGTCTTTTCTTCGATTCATTCGTACATGCAGAGCCAGCACATGTTTCCATTAGCAGGTGGCATGCATCATGAGATTTCTGCCTAGATCGTGTTCTTTTGTTATTTATGGACATTGGTGAGGCTGAGCTGATGGGCACTGATCAAGCTGCATTGGTGGGCACAGGTAAGGCTGCATTGATGGACACTGACTAGGCTGCATTAAAGGGAACTGATAAGGCTGCATTAATGGGCACTGGTAAAGCTGTATTGATGGGCACTGGTGAGGCTGCATTAATGGGCACTGATCAGGCTGCATTGATGGGCACTGATCAGGTTGCATTGATGGGCACAGGTAAGGCTGCACTGATGGGCACTGATCAGGCTGCATTGATGGACATTGGTGAGGCTGAGCTGATGGGCACTGATCAGGCTGCATTGATGGGCACAGGTAGGACTGCATTGATGGGCACTGATCAGGCTGCATTGATGGACACTGGTGAGGCTGCATTGATGGGCACTGGTGAGGCTGCATTGATTGGCACTGGTGAGGCTGAATTGATGGGCACTGATCAGGCTGCATTCATAGGTACTGACCAGGTTGCATTGATGGACACAGGTAATGCTGCACTGATGGACACTGATTAGACTGCATTGATGAGCACTGGTGAGGCTGCATTGGTGAGGCATTTGATGGGCACAGATAAGGCTGAGCTGATGGGCACAGATAAGGCTGAGCTGATGGGCACTGCTGAGGCTGCATTGATGGGCACTGCTGAGGCTGCATTGATGGGTACCAATTGGGCTACATTGATGAGCACTGCTGAGGCTGCACTGATGGGCAGTGCTGAAGCTGCATTGATGGGCACTGCTGAGGCTGCCTGCATTGATGGGCTCTGGTAAGGCTGCATTGATGGACATTGGTGAGGCTGAGCTGATGGGCACAGGTAAGGTTGCATTGATCACTGATCAGGCTGCATTGATGGGCACCGGTGAGGCTACATTGATGGGCACAGGTAAGGCTGCATTGTTGGGCACTGATGAGGCTGCATTCATAGGCACTGACCAGGTTGCATTGATGGACACAGGTAATGCTGCACTGATGGACACTGATTAGACTGCATTGATGAGCACTGGTGAGGCTGCATTGGTGAGGCATTTGATGGGCACAGATAAGGCTGAGCTGATGGGCACAGATAAGGCTGAGCTGATGGGCACTGCTGGGGCTGCATTGATGGGCACTGCTGAGGCTGCATTGATGGGCACTGATCAGGCTGCATTAATGGGCAATGATCAGGCTGCATTGATGGGCACAGGTAAGGCTGCACTGATGGGCGCAGGAAAGGCTGCACTGATGGGCACAGGTAAGGTTGCACTGATGGGCACTGATCAGGCTGCATTGATGGGCACTGGTAAGACTGCATTGATGGGCACTGCTGAGGCTGCATTGATGGGCACTGATAAGGCTGCATTGATGGGCACTGCTGAGGCTGCATTGATGGGCACTGATCAGGCTGCACTGGTGAGGATGAGCTGATGGGCACTGGCCTGTGTGTGTGTGTTTCTTTCGTTGCAGCATGCACATATACAATGATGTTGCAAACGAACAAGAACCATCACAAACACACACTGACATTACACACACACAGACACTACAACACCCAAACAATAGAAATTACTTTCTCGAGACAGGGGTACTTTGGAAATATTTTTAGACCTGCAGGGGTACGCTACCGTAAAAGGTTGAGAAACACTGCTAATAACATTAATAAATCACCGAGACCAGAGGGCTTACATCCGAGGGTACCTAGGCAACTCAGTCATGTAATTGCCAGACCTTTGTTCCTAATTTTTACAGACAGTCTACTGACTGGAATGGTACCAGCTGATTGGAGAAAAGCCAATGTAGCTCCAATATTTAAAAAGGGCCCAAAATACATCCCTGGGAATTACAGACCAGTCAGCCTAACATCAATAGTATGTAAACTCTTGGAGGGGATGATAAGGGACTATATACAAGATTTTAGTAATGAAAACGGTATCATTAGCAGTAATCAGCATGGATTCATGAATCGTTCTTGCCAAACCAATCTATTAACCTTCTATGAGGAGGTGAGTTGCCATCTAGATAAAGGAAGGCCCGTAGACGTGGTGTATCTAGATTTTGCAAAAGCATTTGACACAGTTCCCCATAAACGTTTACTGTACAAAATAAGGTCTGTTGGCATGGACCATAGGGTGAGTACATGGATTGAAAACTGGCTACAAGGGCGAGTTCAGAGGGTGGTGATAAATGGGGAGTACTCAGAATGGTCAGGGGTGGGTAGTGGGGTTCCCCAGGGTTCTGTGCTGGGACCAATCCTATTGAATTTGTTCATAAACGATCTGGAGGATGGGATAAACAGTTCAATCTCTGGGGTCCTAGTAGATTATAGACATGCAATGCCAAGCTGCTGCTAACAAAGCAAACAGAATATTGGCATTAAAAAGGGGATCAACTCCAGAGATAAAACGATAATTCTCCCGCTCTACAAGACTCTGGTCCGGCCGCACCTGGAGTATGCTGTCCAGTTCTGGGCACCAGTCCTCAGGAAGGATGTACTGGAAATGGAGCGAGTACAAAGAAGGGCAACAAAGCTAATAAAGGGTCTGGAGGATCTTAGTTATGAGGAAAGGTTGTGAGCTCTGAACTTATTCTCTCTGGAGAAGAGACGCTTGAGAGGGGATATGATTTCATTGTATAAATACCGGACTGGTGACCCCACAATATATAAATACCGGACTGGTGACCCCACAATATACAAATACCGGACTGGTGACCCCACAATATATAAATACCGGACTGGTGACCCCACAATATATAAATACCGGACTGGTGACCCCACAATATATAAATACCGGACTGGTGACCCCACAATATACAAATACCGGACTGGTGACCCCACAATATATAAATACCGGACTGGTGACCCCACAATATACAAATACCGGACTGGTGACCCCGCAATATATAAATACCGGACTGGTGACCCCACAATATACAAATACCGGACTGGTGACCCCACAATATATAAATACTGTACTGGTGACCCCACAATAGGGAGAAAAATTTTTGGAGAAGAGAGTTTAACAAGACTCGTGGCCACTCATTACAATTAGAAGAAAAGAGGTTTAACCTTAAACTATGTAGAGGGTTCTTTACTGTAAGAGTGGCAAGGATGTGGAATTCCCTTCCACAGGCGGTGGTCTCAGCGGGGAGCATTGATAGTTTCAAGAAACTATTAGATAATCACCAGAATGACCGCAACATACAGAGATATACAATGTAATACTGACACATAATCACACAACATACAGAGATATACAATGTAATATGACATATAATCACACAATATACAGGAATATATAATGTAATACTGACACATAATCACACACATAGGTTGGACTTGATGGACTCTTTTTTCAACCTCACCTTCTATGTAACTGCTGTAGATGACGGTTGGTGCACTACAGGTGATCTTTATATCCTGCAGACAGTAAGATGCCGTTGTAACTAGGCAGTGGAAAATGCTCGTTAGTCAGGGGTGTTTGGAAAACTGTAATATAACTGTACCCTGGGATGGCAGTAATGTGAACTGAAGTCAAGCAATAGAAATCTCAACTGAAGGGATCTGAGTACAAGAGGAAAGTGATTGGTATTCTACCTTCAGCTCTGCGGTACATTTGTATTAAGTGTAGATGATCTGGAAGCCCACTCACCAACTCCTCATAAAGTGGCGAAGTCTTGCAGTGGAAGAGGGCCCCTCTCTTGAGCTGGTTCCGAAGTGGCGGTGACTTGATTGGCAGTTCAGCTAATCTGGAGGATACACACATCCCATGCCGCCATCTTCTTCTGACATCACCGGGGGGGGGGGGTGCTGACTGCCTCTTCCAAGTTGTGCAGTGGCCCCCATGATGACACACATGCACCACGCCATGTCATCAGGAAACAGCAGCTGCAAAAACCACGAATAGACGGTCGGCCCCCCTTCTGACACAAACAAAGGAAGAAGGCGCACCAGCCTAGTGTGTTACTTTGTAACTTGTTTAATAATTGATAAAAGCCAAATGTGCTCACAAAAGAAGAAAAGGCACAGGCTTAACGTGAACAAATGCCACCCAATGTCAGTCCATCGAGTAGGGCACAGCTAACACGTTTCGAGGGCCATGTCCTCTACCTTAGAGCCGCTAAAGGAGTTATACACTACTGCTCTAGGCTGGTGCGCCTTCTACCTTTGTGTGCGTTTTAGTTTTGGTTACACTGAACCAAAGAGGGCAGCAAGCCTATAGTGTACAATTTGGTGGTTCCAGTCGGTGAATACCTTTAGTGGGCCATTTGGTGGTTCAAGATGCTAAAAGCATCCTTTTTGGTTCCATGAGGCTGGGCTGCCAGGAAGAGCAACATACCCGTAGCGTGGACTTGGTTGAAAATTTCATTGAGCCCCCTTATAATACTGTGTGGCACATGTGCCGTATAGTACCCTGTGGCCTCCTGGGCTTGTGGGCAATGTACATGTCATTCTGGTCTAGGCCAATTATAAGGAAGTGTGGGGTGTCCAAAAAAGTATTTCCCCCCTATAGAAAAATGTAAAAAAAACTATTCAAATCTGGTGGGGAGGGGGAGCCGGAGATGGTGGGGAGGGTCAAGCAGATAAAGAGAATGGAAAATGTCAATTTTACAGGCGACTCCCATTACCACTAATAAAGGCCATTGTGATGTCAGTAAACTGCAGGTGACTAATAACAATGGTTCCTTCCATGGCAGGTGATAAACACCATTGTACATGTTATCATATAGCTTGAGTTTTCTAAGCTGTCACTTTGATTTATTTCTTACTTTGGTTGATGTTAATCATTTTACTCATAAATTTCCACTTAGGAAGCATTATTTGGTCATAGACCTATCGGTGACTGATGACAACGGTGATATGGCACGTTATTCAATAAATAATGAAACAAGTTGGTCACGTATTCCTTCTAACACTAAGAAGAGGTTTCGTTTTTAATATATGTGCCTTATACATGAGGAGTGTCCATTATGAGGAATGTCCATCAGACCCCGGTGATTGCCAATGGATGAGGATAGGTCACTAAGTAGGTGAGCCTGACCATCTCACGTTATCCCCCAAATCCTACTCAACCACCATATGAGGAACTGGTGATCCTCAAACACAAAACCTTATCACATCGCAGTGTTCTTCACCTCCAGAATATCAAAGTAACAAATCTATGCAAGTAAAATGAGGTTGTCAGACATATCAACACATGCAACTGAAGAAATTAAACAACCAAAAATGGGAACATGTAGATATCTAACTTCTCTATTTTATATCAATTTCCCATAAAAACAGGAAGTCCGCCTCACTTCCCCGTAGTATAAAAATGACCTTCCTGGCTGGATTTTCTGATACATGTCTACAAACAATTGTATTGTAATATATGGACATAAATAAAACGCATCTCCATCCACAGACCGACAACCCACAGAGGGAAAATGGTCCTACCTGGATAGATGGCCATAACAGGTCCTCAATGAGAGCCTCTCTCCCAGCCTGGAGGACAAGACCACCAAATATACAGTAAATCAGATTCTTACCCAACCAATGAGAGGGGACAATGTTCACATTTTTTTTCTAAAGTAGGCTAAAAGGATAAAAGAGAATTCTAAAAGCACTGAAAATTTTTAAGGAGAACCCTGGGGGGGGGGGGAGGGTTTAGTAATGGTCTTAATGTCTACTGATTACCATTTGGAAGCCATAAGGAGGTAGATCCCATCATCAGTCTTGCAGTATCCATAGGATTTACCAGAGACTTTGACACTTACTGTTCCTGTTACTCTAGTATTCCACCATTTCCACCATTTCCGAAATATACAACAACTCTTTGCTGGTTGGTAGCCAGCATGGGGTCTCTTTATGAGCCCTTGGGAGATTTGATGGACAGATTACTCCTCATCTTATTATATAAGGGACACAAAGACAGAACACGGGACATCAACCTTAAAGAGTTGACACGTAGTACTTCAGCTTCATTTTTCTCATTCCTCATAAATTGGATCTTAGAGCTTGACATTAACATTTGGAGTATTATACTGAATATGTAACATTTTATTTAGTAAGAAATGCATTTTTTGTTGACTAACAATTACTTTTTGTTTATTGGCGATTGGTATCTCCAGGACACTTCCATGAGGGCCAAGCTTGTCCCCACCTGTGCTGACCTATACATAGGTTGGTGGGAGGAGAGCTACATTTATGAAGATGACAGAAATTAGGGGTGCTCCCAGGGGCCCGTAGCCTCGGTTTTCGTGTTTCCTGCCTTCTGAAAAGACAATTTCTCCCCCTATTTGTTGTTTTCTTCCCTGGGGGTAGTCCGCAGATATCAGAGACCCCCACCTCAGCAGCCAAGTAGCAGGCTGGGTGGTCCTGCAGATCTAAGGCAGACGGGATCACAAGAAGGGTATATGGCATTGTGGTCTCCCTTAACCATACCCTTCCTTCCTTTAGGGATCTGCAACCTGCCCTCTAATCGTGTCTTTTTGTGTTCAGAGGTAGTGAGCCTCACTCCAACCCTCCTGCTCTCTTTCTCTCTGCCTTTAAATAGCAGACCTTCAGGTGAAGGGTTTGTGCTTCTTTCTAGCCCCCCATCTGTTGGTTCCTTAACACCCCTTCCCCCAGACCCCCTCTTTCTTCTTGTTTTGGTACTAACTAGAGGGTTGCAGTCTGGTGGAATTTGGTGGTGTAGCTCCCGCCAGATGTCCACGTTGGAGAAGCAGGGCGGTGGCAATTCTCCTTGTGCAGCAGGATCCAGTATATCGCCAAGTTCTCAGAGGAGGTCATGGACTGCAAATGGGTGCTTTCTGTAGGAATCAGGACTTTGATGCATTTCCTGTGTATTGCACAAACATGATGCCTGGAAGCAGTGCCGGGAAAAGGTCACCCAGTGCCCAGGGCAAAGATGCCAAACTACGCTCCCATCCCCTGTTCATTATGTGCAAGTTTGGGGGATCCTACACCCAGCAATCACTCACTTAAAATCACTACTCCTTCCAGCCATGCAACAGAAGGAAGGCGCCCCCATCCCCCCAGTAAACCATTGCGCCCAGGGCAGCCGCCCCTCGCACCCACCCCTTGTCCCGGCCCTGCCTGGAAGCTACATGACATTCCCTCAGACCTTCCTGCTGAGTTCCTGAGAACAGGGTTACAACAACCTCCCGTAGTGGGGGACTTCTGGTTTAGGAGGTTGGCTCTGGTTCTGCTCCATGGTCAATAAACTTCAGCAAAATCTGCCCCATGGAGGATGGGAAGGGTGCAGAATCTGTGGGGCTGGGGACCAGTCTTGTAGTGATGACTGCCACTGTGTCCCTGCCCCCCCCCTCTTTTCTCTGGGGTCCTGGGGGAGGGGGGATTTTCAATCATTGGGAGCTTATCAGAGAGTTTGTCAGGGTGTAGTGATGTCAGGATGTATCCAGAGGAAGGGAACCAGCTAATTCCCAAAACTGGTAGATGAACGAGAGCTGACAGATCCAACCATGCATGCGCCAGCCGCAGGGAAGCCAGCGTCCCCCAACCAACATCTAAGCTGCCCTCTAGAATTTTGGTAGAATGTTCAATTAGATTATCTAAGTGTCAAAGAGGACAAATCGGCAAAATCAGCTTCAACCGCAGCAAGCAAAAAAATTAAGGAAAACACTAAAATTTTTGGCAAAATTTCTAGTTTCTTGAATTTCTGAAACGAATGAAAGATTGTATCTCGTCTTATGGCCACGCACCTGTCAACGTTAACATTCGTTCTACGAAAATCCAAACTCTGACATCTCACCAGTGTTCATTTTTAAGTCGAATTTGGATTTAGATTTAGTCGTAGTCTTTTAACTATTTTACTAGACTAAAATCTGCAGTATATTTTAGTCAACTAAAATCGAATGTGTTTTTTGATTTTTTTTTTTTAAATAACAAACATGTTACACTTACCTCCTCTGTAATGGGTTTGCACGGAGCAGCCCCCCCCCCCCCGATCCACCTCTTCTCGGGTCCCCCCGCCAGCGTTCCTGGCCCCTTCCACCTGCCGAGTGACCATTCACACACAGAGCTGTGGCTTGGCCCCGCCTCCTCTCTTTCCTTATTGGCTCACTGGCTGTGATTGACAGCCAATGAGGAGTGAAAGTCCCCGGAGAGCTGAGCCTGTCATGCACATCGCTGGATCAGGATGGGACTCAGGTAAGTATTGGGGGGGGGGGCTGGTGCACAGAGAAGGTTTTTTACCTTCATGCATTCTATGCTTTGAGCCTTTACAACCACTTTAAATTGTAACGTATTATTGAAGCATTTCTCTAGAACTTCCAAACTCCTTACAGTAATACCTTGGATTATGAGCACAATTTGTTCCAGAAGAATGCTTGTAATCCAAAGCACTCGTATATCAAAGCCAGTTTCCCCATAGGAAATAATGGAAACTCAGATAATCTGTTCCACAGCCACTGTGGGTCTATGCAGTACTGTATGTGGCCAGAGGTACGGGGGCGACGGTGTATGCAGTACCGCATGTGGCCAGAGGTACGGGGGTGACGGTGTATGCAGTACTGTATGTGGCCAGAGGTACGGGGGTGCCGGTGTAAGCAGTACTGTATGTGGCCAGAGGTACGGGGGTGACGGTGTATGCAGTACTGTATGTGGCCAGAGGTACGGGGGCGCCGGTGTATGCAGTACTGTATGTGGCCAGAGGTGTGGGGGGCGCCGGTGTATGCAGTACTGTATGTGGCCAGAGGTGTGGGGGGCGCCGGTGTATGCAGTACCGCATGTGGCCAGAGGTACGGGGGGCGCCGGTGTATGCAGTACTGTATGTGGCCAGAGGTGAGGGGGCGCTGGTGTATGCAGTACTGCATGTAGCCAGAGGTACGGGGGTTCCGGTGTATGCAGTACTGCATGTGGCCAGAGGTGCGGGGGTGCTGGTGTATGCATTACTGTATGTGGTCAGAGGTGCGGGGGCGCCGGTGTATGCAGTACCGCATGTGGCCAGAGGTGCGGGGGTGCTGGTGTATGCAGTACTGTATGTGGCCAGAGGTGCGGGGGTGCTGGTGTATGCAGTACTGTATGTGGCCAGAGGTGTGGGGGGGGCGCTGGTGTATGCAGTACTGTATGTGGCCAGAGGTACGGGGGCGACGGTGTATGTAGTACTGTATGTGGCCAGAGGTACGGGGGTGCCGGTGTATGCAGTACTGCATGTGGCCAGAGGTACAGGGGCGACGGTGTATGCAGTACTGTATGTGGCCAGAGGTACGGGGGCGACGGTGTATGCAGTACTGCATGTGGCCAGAGGTACGGGGGCGACGGTGTATGTAGTACTGTATGTGGCCAGAGGTACGGGGGCGACGGTGTATGCAGTACTGTATGTGGCCAGAGGTACGGGGGCGACAGTGTATGCAGTACTGCATGTGGCCAGAGGTACGGGGGCGACGGTGTATGCAGTACTGCATGTGGCCAGAGGTACGGGGGCGACGGTGTATGCAGTACTGTATGTGGCCAGAGGTGCGGGGGCGCCGGTGTATGCAGTACCGCATGTGGCCAGAGGTGCGGGGGCGCCGGTGTATGCAGTACTGTATGTGGCCAGAGGTACGGGGGCGACGGTGTATGCAGTACCGCATGTGGCCAGAGGTGCGGGGGCGCCGGTGTATGCAGTACTGTATGTGGCCAGAGGTGCGGGGGCGCCGGTGTATGCAGTACTGTATGTGGCCAGAGGTGCGGGGGCGCCGGTGTATGCAGTACCGCATGTGGCCAGAGGTGCGGGGGCGCTGGTGTATGCAGTACTGTATGTGGCCAGAGGTACGGGGGCGACGGTGTATGCAGTACCGCATGTGGCCAGAGGTGCGGGGGTGCCGGTGTATGCAGTACTGTATGTGGCCAGAGGTACGGGGGCGACGGTGTATGCAGTACCGCATGTGGCCAGAGGTACGGGGGCGACGGTGTATGTAGTACTGTATGTGGCCAGAGGTACGGGGGTGCCGGTGTATGCAGTACTGCATGTGGCCAGAGGTGCGGGGGCGCCGGTGTATGCAGTACTGTATGTGGCCAGAGGTACGGGGGCGCCGGTGTATGCAGTTCTGTATGTGGCCAGAGGTGCGGGGGCGCCGGTGTATGCAGTACTGTATGTGGCCAGAGGTACGGGGGCGACGGTGTATGCAGTACTGTATGTGGCCAGAGGTACGGGGGCGACGGTGTATGTAGTACTGTATGTGGCCAGAGGTACGGGGGCGACGGTGTATGCAGTACTGCATGTGGCCAGAGGTACGGGGGCGCTGGTATACTTGACACTTGGGAAAAGGGGGCATAGTCAGGCTCTCACGACAGCCCCTTAGCTATAATAATCCCCAACCCCACCAGTGGGGGGAGGGGTTAGCACAGAGGAAGGTTTCTACTGAAACAACAAGAATCAACACAAGGGAAACGTCATACTATCTGTAAGTTTTGTCCCTTGTGCTGATTATTAGGTTTTTATTTTTACTTAAAGTGTCTGTAAACCCAACATTCCCTCTTCCTGATATGTGGCGGCTGTTCCATTTACTGGTGTGAAAAAGTTTCCCGTTCTCTTTGTATTGCTTCCTTTATGTGAAATCCCCGGTGATCCTGCCAGTCCCTCTGCTTTCCTAATAAAAACTGACCACACTAAGCAGCAGAATACACCGTGGTCAATTCTCTAGCTATGTAACAAAGGGTTAAAAGAAAGGGAAAATGATTATTTTATATATCAAAAATGATTCCAACAGCGTATCCCCGGCATTGTTTGGCTCTCAGATAAGAAAGGATTTGTGCCGTGACACACCAGTTATTACCGCAAGTAAAGCGGCTAGGAAGGGCCGACAGGAACAAACAATCAGCTTTGTTACCCAACTCTACAGTACAAACAGAGTTCTCATGGCATTGTGAGATGTTAAAGTGACAATCCCTCAACTAAAGAACGTTGGATGCCAAGCCTTCCACCCACAGCAAACACATCGATTGAACACAGAGACGCATCAAACATCGCTGGTCCATCACAGATACTGTATACTATAAATAACCTACATGGGGGAAAATACTGATTGGCTCCCCTGCAGATTGTGTAAGTTTTGCCCCCTTACAAAGAAATGAAGGGTCTATAATTTTTATCATAGGTGTATTTTATATGATAGAGACAGAATATCAACAAAAAATCCAGAACAAAAAAACACACAATACAAATGTTATAAATGGAGTAAAATAAGTATTTGATCCCCAACCAACCAACAATAATTCTGCTCCCCACAGACTGGCTACATTCAATCCTCACCATCATGGGGAAGACCAAAGATCTGTCAGAGGACGTCGGGGAGAAGATTGTAGACCTGCACAAGGCTGGAATGGCCTACAAGACCATCAGCAAGAAGCTTGGTGAGGAGGAGACAACTGTTGGAGCGATTATTCACAAATGGAAGAAATACAAAATAACCAACAATCGTCCTCAGTCTGGAGCTCCATGGAAGATTTCTCCTCATGGGGTGAGGATGGTCATGAGAAAAGTGAGGGATCCGCCCAGAACTACATGGGAGGAGCTTGTGAAGGATCTCGTGGCAGTTGGGACCACAGTCACCAAACAAACCATTGGTAACACAATACACCACCATGGATTGAAATTCTAAAGGTCCCCTGCTCAGGAAGACACATGTACAGGCCTTTCTGAAGTCTACCAATGAACATCTAAATGATTCAGAGAAGGATTGGGAGAAAGTTCTGTGGTCAGATGAGACCAAAATTCAGCTCTTTAGTATTAACTCAACTTGCCGTGTTTGGAGGAAGAAAAATGCTGACTATGACCCTAAGAACATCATCCCTACAGTCACACACCATCCCTACAGTCACACCATCCCTACAGTCACACATCATCCCTACTGTCACATACCATCCCTACAGTCACACACCATCCCTACAGTCACACACCATCCCTACAGTCACACACCATCCCTACAGTCACACATCATCCCTACTGTCACACACCATCCCTACAGTCACACACCATCCCTACAGTCACATCATCCCTACAGTCACACCATCCCTACAGTCACATCATCCCTACAGTCACACACCATCCCTACAGTCACACATGAAGGTGGAAACATGATGATTTGGGGCTGTTTCTCTGATAAAGGTTCAGGCCAACTTTGCCATATTGAGGGGCCAATGGGCGGGGCCATGTATTGTAAAATCTTGGATGAGAACCTTCTTCCCTCATCCAGAACACTGAAGATGGGTCATGGATGGGTCTTCCAGCATGACAATGACCCAAAAACATACCGCCAAGGCAACAAAGGAGTGGCTCAAGAAGAAGCACATTAAGGTCATGGAGTGGCCTAGCCAGTCTCCAGACCTTAATCCTATAGAAAATTTATGGAGGAGCTGAAACTTCGAATTGCCAAGAGACCTTAAGGATTTAGAGAAGATCTGTAGGGAAGACAAAATCCCTCCTGAGATGTGAGCAAACCTGATCACCAACTACAAGAAACGTCTGACCTCTGTGATCACCAACAAAGGTTTCTCCACCAACTACTTTACAGATCTGACCACAATAATCTGGGATGTCATAGAAGATAGAGAAGTAGAGAGCCAAAAGAAGAGCCAATAGAGTGTCAAGTCCTTTATTTCCACTTTATTTATTGTAGGAAAATTCCAAGGAGTTTTGGGAGTCATACACCCCCTTCATCAGGTCTATGATAGAACATTCCAATGGGTTTTGAGGGTCATATGGTCCCTTCATCAGGTCTATGGTAAAAAATTCCAATTGGTTTTGAGGGTTACACACCCCCTTCATCAGTTCTATGATAGAAAATTCCTATGGGTTTTTGGGGGTCGCACACCCCCTTCATCAGGGCTATGGTAAAAAATGCCAACGGGTTTTGAGGGTTACACACCCCATTCATCAGTTCTATGATAGAAAACTCCAAAGGGATTTAGGGGTCACATGCTCCCTTCATCAGAGCTATGGCAGAAAATTCCAATGGGTTTTGAGGGTTACACACTCCCTTAATCAGATCTATGATAGAAAATTCCAATGAGTTTTGGGGGCCGTGCACTCTCCTCATCAGGGCTATGGTAAATAACAAAACAAAAACATGATACAAAACAATACGAATAGTATCTAAAGCATCCAATGATAGCTGAAAGCAAAAATAAAATGTATAAAAAATGATGATTAGTCCTAGAAATGTAATACCTTCACTACCCATGATCCAGACAAGACCCCCTGCTATGATAGTAAATACGAGACCTTCAGACTGGTTTATCACCATACGGCTTTATTGTTTCATTTTCAAATTTAAGTGACACTTACACACTCCAAACTCAAAGTCCAACCTTTTAACCCCTCACAACCTACCCATATGGCTTCACAGGTTTAGCATATTTTGAGAGAGGGGTCTTCTGGAGGTAGACCTCCTCTCTTTTCTAAGTGGGAACACAATCTATACAAAGCTTTCTCTGATGGTGATTGGTGGAATTGTTTTTAGATGTCACACAAAAATAATCCATGTCTTCATATTTTCAGGAAAAAAGCTACAAGACTGGTACTAAACTCCTGTTAAAATAAATCATATATGCCCTGTAACCCCCCGCCTGGTACCTACCTACACATTGGATGAGGTTGTCCCCTAATATCACTCTATTGGGAAACCATCAACCTTTTGTTTTATCTGTCTACAAAACAATGTGCTTCTCAAACGTCAGGGATCCCTCAAGTGTCTTTCTTGTCAATGGTACCCAGGTCCCTCTATAAAGCCAAGAAGGACATCTTGAGACACTGCCTACTCATGCCACTGGAAATCAACACCACCCCCTCACATAGTGGAATGGGCACAGATCTTAATGTTATGACCATGGAGACACTGGTTTCCACCAACAAGAATGGCCCTGAAGAAACCCACCAGGCTTGGACTTGCTGGGTGGTAGATAGAGATTCTGACTCATTTAAGGGCCTGGCAGACCATTTATCAATAAGTTCCTACTCCCTCACATATAGGGGTTCCCATATTCTGCTCTGTATTCCCTATGATTCCTACAGAAGACACCCCACCAAGCACTTAATGGACTACCTGCTTGGTTTGTTTGGCACACTAAGGTATGACTATTGGTTTATGGCATTACATATTCCATTTTATTTTGCTCATTTCTTTCCCCTTCTGGTTTCCTCTTCCTCAAGTCCATTGCTCCATCCTACTTACCTCTTGATAATCTGGGATGTGACTGCTTGCTCTGAGTACTGTGCCTGTAGGTGGGGAAGCCTATGCCTCCAGTAGGTGTGTTATTGCAGCCAGAGGGTAAAAGTAACCCTGAGAGCCGTTCATATTCTTTATAGTACAAAACAAAAGCAGAACTCCCGAAAAAAATAACAAAATGAAAATGAATCGCCCGTTAACATGGAGCCAGAGATTTCCATTGCAGTACATTTTTCTGCCACTGGAGTTCCATGGCCAACAGGGGCATTGCTAGGTCTACAAAAGATCTGGGGCTAGAGCCCATAGCGGTGAAGTAAAGAAAGTCATACGCTTGGGTGGGCATACAGGGAGCCCCCCCCCCTTACATCAGGATTCCCAGAGAGCCCCTACTTATATCAGGGTCCCTAGTGAGCCTCCCCTTACATCAGGGTCCCCAGAGAGCCTCCCCACTTACATCAGGATCCCAAGGGAACCTCCCCCACTTACATCAGGATCCCCAGAGAGCCCCCCACTTACACGAGGATCCCCAGAGAGCCCCCCCATTTACATAAGATCCCCAGAGACCCCCCCACTTACATCAGGATGCCCAGAGAGCCCCCCCCCCACTTACATCAGGATCCCCAGAGAGCCCCCCATACATCAGGGTCCCCAGAGAGCAGCCCACTTACATCAGGGTCCCCAGAGAGCAGCCCACTTACATCAGGGTCCCCAGAGAGCCCCCCCCTTATATCAGGGTCCCCAGAGAGCCCCCCCCCTTATATCAGGGTCCCCAGAGAGCACCCAATTACATCAGGGTCTCCAGAGAGCCCCCCACTTACATCAGGGTCCCCAGAGAGCCCCTCCTCACATCAGGGTCCCCAGAGAGCCCCCCCCCACTTACATCAGGATCCCCAGAGAGCCTCCCACTTATATCTGGATCCCCAGAGAGCCACCCCCACTTACATCAGGATCCCCAGAGAGCCCGCCCTTACATCAGGGTCCCCAGAGAGCACCCCACTTACATCAGGATCCCCAGAAAGCCCTCCTACTTACATCAGGATCCCCAGAGAGCCTCCCCCACTTACATCAGGATCCCCAGAGAGCCCCCCCTTACATCAGGATCCCCAGAGAGCCCCCCTTACATCAGGGTCCCCAGAGAGCACCCCACTTACACCAGGATGCCCAGAGAGCCCCCCCACTTACATCAGATCCCCAGAGAACCCCCCCCCACTTACATCAGGATGCCCAGAGAGCCCCCCCACTTACATCAGGATCCCCAGAGAGCCTCCCCCACTTACATCAGGATCCCCAGAGAGCCTCCCACTTACATCAGGGTCCCTAGAGAGCCCCCCCCCACTTACATCAGGATCCCCAGAGAGCCCCCCACTTACATCAGGATCCCCAGAGAGCCTCCCCCACTTACATCAGGATCCCCAGAGAGCCCCCCTTACATCAGGGTCCCCAGAGAGCACCCCACTTACATCAGGGTCCCCAGAGAGCACCCCACTTACATCAGGGTCCCCAGAGAGCCTCCCCTTATATCAGGGTCTCCAGAGAGCCTCCCACTTACATCAGGGTCCCCAGAGAGCCTCCCACTTACATCGGGGCCCCCAGAGAGCACCCCACTTACATCAGGGTATCCAGAGAGCCCCCCACTTACATCAGGGTCCCCAGAGAGCCCCTCCCACTTACATCAGGGTCCCCAGAGAGCCCCTCCTTACCTCAGTGTCCCAAGAGAGCCGCTCCTTACATCAGGGTCCCCAGAGAGATGTCATCTCTCTGCTGCCCACGGCTGCACTGTGAGAGTGGAACAATGGTGATGCAGGGCAGGCGGTGAGAGATGATGTCATCTCTCTGCTCTCTTGCCCACCAGGCTCTCCGGTGCTGCCCGCCACACTTCTTTTATTTCTGCGCAGACTTCAGATGTAATCAGGGGCAGATCCAGGGGGGGCAATTGCCCCTCCAAGAAATTAGTTACGGGGAGGCAGGTGGGTGAGAGACCGGGCGGGTGAGAAAGCGGGCGGGCCAGGCTGCCGGGTGGTTTGGTGTGTGAGCAGGTGGGTGAGAGAGCAGGCTGGCGAGGCTGACGGGTGGTTTGGTGTGTGAACGGGCGGTGCGGCTCAGCAGCCGCTAAGAGAGCAGGCAGTCGGCTGTGCGACTCGGTGTGTGAGCGGGCGGTTGGCCAATCAGTGAACCGGCGGGCGGGGGAGCAGAGAGATGACATCATCTCTCACCGCCTCGCGCCTGCCCTGCATCCCTGCAGTAACTTCTGCCCTCACTGTGCAGGCAGCGCGGGCAGCAGAGAGATTACATCATCTCTCTGCTGCCTGACTCTGGGTGGGACAAAGCAAGGGACAAGCAAAACACCACCTTAGCAGGCAAGTGACAATCCGCAAGGTGTGGCAAGTGACAATCCGCAAGGTGTGGCAAGTGACAATCCGCAAGGTGTGGCAAGTGACAATCCGCAAGGTGTGGCAGGTAACGTGGCAAGTGACACGCTCAGGGCTCCTACTGATTCTGCATTATGGTGAACCATTTCACTATATATTACAATGTAATAATAGAAATAACGCACTTCAATCATCCTGACACCATAACAAGCATGGTGCCGGGATGATTGAAGCGACAACACCAGACATTTCCCCAAGAAATTGCCCACAAGAAAAACGTATTTTCTGGCAGTGCCCCTCCCGAGACTGGACTCTGGATCCGCCCCTGGATGTAATCCTTGTGGAGCAGACAGGATTTTCTTCAAGTGTCTTCTCTTCTTCTTTGGCCAATACAAATGAAGTAAATCTTATTAAAGAATTAGGGAAAGTCTGACCTTTACAGTGGAATAAGAGACATTCAGCAGTGTAAATAAACCAATGGAGACCTTAATAACCATAAAGCAGAAGATGTGTGGCATACCGACGGGTTCCACTATTGAAAAGTCCGGACATTCCAGGTGATGAGTCACAATTCCCGGGAATCACATCCTTCACAAGACATCAAAGTCCAAGAAGAAGAAAGATCCGCCAATAAAAGCATCCAATCAGAATGTTTGTTTTTTTACGTCACCATAGATTAGAGATAGATAAAGAATTGTGATGAAGATATCACCACTAAATTAGATTGGTTGATAAATCAGCATTCGGTAAAATATGTGCGAATACTAAAAACCAGGTACAATGTATCTTTGGGTCACAATGATCATTAAGGTGGAATTCCAGTGAAAAATGAAATTATTCCCATTAATACTATGTTAAATATCTTCATCTTTAAGCATATTTTATCAAAATAAGGAAAAGGGAACAAGAGATAGACTAAAGTATGTGGAAAACCAAAATCCATTCAGTATAATAGTTAAAGCATTTCTCTGAATGTCCATGACATCGTTCCCAATTGTTATATGAAATACGAGCTAGTGGGACATCCCATGCCAAAACCATGGCCAATAATATGGAGTTGCTCTTCCCTCATAGCCAATAATATGGAGTTGCCCTTCTCCCCATGGCCATTAATATGGAGTTGTCTTCCCCCACCATAGCCAATAATATTTAGTTGCCGTGCCCCCCATGGCCATTAATATGGGTTGCCCTGCCCCTCCCCATGGCCATTAATATGGGTTGCCCTTCCCACCCCATGACCATTAATATGGAGTTGCCTTCCCCGACCATGGCCAATAATATGGAGTTGCCTTCCCCCACCATGGCCAATAATATGGAGTTGCCTTGTCCCCCATGGCCATTAATATGGAGTTGTTTTCCCCCACCATAGCCAATAATATTTAGTTGCCGTGCCCCCCATGGCCATTAATATGGGTTGCCCTTCCCACCCCATGACCATTAATATGGAGTTGCCTTCCCCGACCATGGCCAATAATATGGAGTTGCCTTCCCCCACCATGGCCAATAATATAGAGTTGCCATCCTCGTTTCATCCTCCATTGTTCTTTCAAGGCTTTCCACAAGATTTTGGAGGGTGTCTGTGAGAATTTGTTCCCATATGTGAGGTCAGGTACTGATGTTGGATGAGAAGACCTGGCTCACCATCAGGTTATGAGTAAGCGCTAGTCACAGCACGAAACGTGTCCACATTTACTGCACCCCACACTGTCTGTGATGTCTTTTGATTGAAGGATCCATGAAGGTGAAGTGTTGCAGCAAATTCCGGATTTCTTTTGATTGAATAATATAGAGTTGCCCCCCCCCCCTTCCCCCATGACCAATATTATGGTGTTGCCCTTCCACCAATGGCCCAATAATATGTACTCCTGTAGCTTCAGCCTCATAGCTGTATATCTGCAGTGTGAGATCTAAGACACTGCTACCCCTGACTTCTAGTCTCAGGATATTTTGGGTGAGATTTGGTGATGTGACAGGTGAGCTACCCCCGCTGGAGCCGCTTGGTAGACTGGGTTCTCTGCTCTTCTGTCTTGACTCTGAGAACAACCTCAGCCCCTCCGACACACCCTACTGGGATACTGCACTGCTACTGGGAGCATGAATGTAGATCTGATAGGAGGACACAACTGATAGGAGGACACATCTGATAGGAGGATACATCTGATAGGAGGATACATCTGATAGGAGAATACATCTGATAGGAGGATACATCTGATAGGAGGACACATCTGATAGGAGGATACATATGATAGGAGGATACATATGATAGGAGGATACATCTGATAGGAGGACACATCTGATAGGAGGATACATATGATAGGAGGATACATCTGATAGGAGAATACATCTGATAGGAGGACACATCTGATAGGAGGATACATCTGATAGGAGGACACATCTGATAGGAGGACACATCTGATAGGAGGATACATCTGATAGGAGGATACATCTGATAGGAGGACACATCTGATAGGAGGACACATCTGATAGGAGGATACATCTGATAGGAGGACACATATGATAGGAGGACACATCTGATAGGAGGACACATCTGATAGGAGGATACGTCTGATAGGAGGATACGTCTGATAGGAGGACACGTCTGATAGGAGGATACATCTGATAGGAGAATACATCTGATAGGAGGACACATCTGATTGGAGGATACATCTGATAGGAGAATACATATGATAGGAGGATACATCTGATAGGAGGATACATATGATAGGAGGATACATCTGATAGGAGGATACATCTGATAGGAGGACACATCTGATAGGAGGACACATCTGATAGGAGGACACATCTGATAGGAGGACACATCTGATTGGAGGATACATCTGATAGAATAATACATCTGATAGAATAATACATCTGATAGAATAATACATCTGATAGGAGTCTTGTCACTATTCTTATCGCACACATTCCAGGAAAGTATGGCTCTTAAAATGGTTGGTGGTGTATTACCAGTTACCAATTAGCAGTTGGGTCCTGGAAACATCAAGCAAGTGTACATATTCACCAGCACACCATGGATCAACACTTCAGTCCAAAGGTTTCTTTTATTGAGAGAGATCACATCACAGAAATAAGTACAACGTTTCGGAGGCGCACAGGGCCCCTTCGTCAGGCATCACATGCCTGACGAAGGGGCCCTGCATGGCTCTGAAACATTGTACTTATTTCTGTGATGTGATCTCTCTCAATAAAAGAAACCTTTGGACTGAAGTGTTGATCCATGGTGTGCTGGCGAATATGTACACTTGCATCTGATAGTAGCATATATCTGATAGGAGAATACATATAATAGGATGATACATGTGATAGGAGGATATATGTGATGGATGATATATGTGATGGATGATATATGTGATGGATGATATATGTGATGGATGCGGTCATTGTTTGGCCAATGATTTCCACCCCCTCGGTTGATCTTTCATTTGTTGGGTTATCTTTCATTCTCTGACAGTCAGACGTGACTCTCTCGGAGTCTGGGAGGTTTATTTGAATTGTTATCAGTAAGCGGTTACATTGTATTCTTTGTTTCTTTCTTTGATAGAAGTCTGCAGAGGAGGAAGCGTTATATTCCTGTTATATTCCTGCATTGTAAGTTATGAAGAAATAGATTTCTGTTATCTGATCCGCCTTTTCTTATCTCACCACATCTGACTTCTTCTTCTTCTTCTTCTTCTTCTTTTTATCGTCAGGAGGAATTCCAGGAAAAAAGTAAAATCTTCCTAGGGCTGCGTTAACGTTTGCAGTTGGGGGGCAGTAAAAACACACACAAGTGAGCCCCCCCCCCCCCCCCCGCCATTTCCCCATAGACTGTAGAGGCAGCGGATAAAATTCATCCCCGCTGTCATGCTTGGTGGGTGGTGCAGCCTGTCCGCCAGCGTTCTAACTAGAACTGTCCTCCTATCGCATAGTGTCCGCCCCGTACTGCGCAGGTGCAGCGCTTGCGCAGTACGGAGCAGAAGGAGATGCCGAAAGTGTCCGAAGTTGATCAGCTGACCATCAGCTGTACACGGCGCTTGGGCGATGGCTTTGTAAGAGGGCCCCTCGCTTCACTCGCCACGCTTCGGGCACGGCCTCGCTGCGCTCGGCAATTATTTATTCTAGCTCTATGTCCACTTGGATAGTAGGGAATGAACCTGGACACAGGGTGAGAATAAAAGCGCAGGCGCCGTGTACAGCTGATGATCAGATGTTGAACTTCGGAGACTTTCGGAGTCTCGTTTGTCCTCCGTACTGCGCCTGCGCAATACAGGGCGGACACTATATGATAGGGGACAGTATTCGACAAGACACCGGCACATTGGGGCTAAACCACCTGTCAACTGCCTTTGAAATGCGACCCTCCACAGATTACAATTCAGGCAGCAACACAATTGTAAATGAGCCCTAATAGGGACACAATAAAAGCCTAGCGGGGGCTCTAACCCATTCTCATTCCATGCAAAACAAAATAAAAGTAAATCTGATCTAAAGACAAATATAAAGGTCACAATAATAACAGCTCTGTGCGCCTTATTACATCATTCAATGGATTTTCTAAGTACATGAATTTGACTTGGTGGCAGCATCCAGCAATCCATGATACAGCAGAACTCAGACTTGGAGAGGGAACAGCAGAACTGGCAGGCACATCAGATGTGCCCAGTGCAAAGCTTTGTCAAGGAGCCTGCTGATAGGAGTGGAGAGCAGAGTGATTAGAGGAAAAACCTCATCAATATCCTGCTGCTATTTCACTGTCCATTAAAAATGGACTGAACACCCCCCCTCCCCTCCGGTCCGCACCAGAACTCTCGAACATTGTGAAAGTTCTGAACCAAATAACAAACCCCATTGAAGTCTATGGGACCTGAACTGGGAAAATCAAAAGTGCCCATTTTGAGGGCTTAGATGCAATGTACTGGGCATACAAAGGGACAAAGGGTATGGGGGTCCGGGTACTGCTCTGGGGGGACATGCATCAATGAAAAAAAGTTTATAAAAAACATCATTTTTAAATGGGTAGGGATTTACTGATGCTTAAAGTGAAACTATGAAATGAGAAACAACAATAAAAATGAAAAATTCCCTTAAATATAGTGCCTGGGGTCCCCTTAGTCTGCCTGTAAAGTGGAGCATCTGTACCATGTATAGAACCTGCTGCAGTAAAACCGACATTTATAAAGTCAAACAAAGACTTTTCCTGCAAGGTTTATTTAGTAAACACTGGCTTGGGGAGCCATGACCCGGGTGGGGCTGAGGGGGCGGAGGAGTATTGAACATTAAAACCAAACACATTAAACCTCATAAATAATACAACATAACAAATTATTTTCATTGGAGTAATATAGCCACAGCTTTTATTAATTAAGATAATAGCAATAACGTGATTTAGACACCAATTCTTCAAAAACATACAAGAATTCTGATACCGCCTATAAAGCCAGGTCCTTGACAGTGCCACCCAATATCCTGATCCGTTGTAAACCCGTCCCGGCCACCATCCATCTACAACCAGCTTGGTGGGTACATACCAGTCATCTACAACCAGCTCGGTGGGTACATACCAGTCATCTACAACCAGCTCGGTGGGTACATACCAGTCATCTACAACCAGCTCGGTGGGTACACACCAGTCGTCTACAACCAGCTCGGTGGGTACATACCATTCATCTACAACCAGCTCGGTGGGTACATACCAGTCATCTACAACCAGCTCGGTGGGTACACACCAGTCATCTACAACCAGTTTGGTGGGTACATACCAACCATCTACAACCAGCTCGGTGGGTACATACCAGCCATCTACAACCAGCTCGGTGGGTACACACCAGTCATCTACAACCAGCTCGGTGGGTACATACCAGTCATCTACAACCAGCTCGGTGGGTACATACCAGTCATCTACAACCAGCTCGGTGGGTACATACCAGCCATCTACAACCAGCTTGGTGGGTACATACCAGTCATCTACAACCAGCTCGGTGGGTACATACCAGTCATCTACAACCAGCTCGGTGGGTACATACCAGTCATCTACAACCAGCTCGGTGGGTACATACCAGTCATCTACAACCAGCTTGGTGGGTACATACCAGCCATCTACAACCAGCTCGGTGTGTACATACCATCCATCTACAACCAGCTCGGTGGGTACATACCAGTCATCTACAACCAGCTCGGTGGGTACATACCAGTCATCTACAACCAGCTTGGTGGGTACATACCAGCCATCTACAACCAGCTCGGTGTGTACATACCATCCATCTACAACCAGCTCGGTGTGTACATACCAGCCATCTACAACCAGCTCGGTGGGTACATACCAGTCATCTACAACCAGCTCCGTGGGTACATACCAGTCATCTACAACCAGCTCGGTGGGTACACACCAGTCATCTACAACCAGCTTGGTGGGTACATACCAGCCATCTACAACCAGCTCGGTGGGTACATACCAGTCAATAACAACCAGCTCGGTGGGTACATACCAGTCATCTACAACCAGCTCGGTGGGTACATACCAGCCATCTACAACCAGATCGGTGGGTACATACCAGTCATCTACAACCAGCTTGGTGGGTACATACCATCCATCTACAACCAGCTCGGTGGGTACATACCAGTCATCTACAACCAGCTCAGTGGGTACATACCAGCCATCTACAACCAGCTCAGTGGGTACATACCAGCCATCTACAACCAGCTCGGTGGGTACATACCAGTCATCTACAACCAGCTCCGTGGGTACATACCAGTCATCTACAACCAGCTCGGTGGGTACATACCAGTCATCTACAACCAGCTCGGTGGGTACACACCAGTCATCTACAACCAGCTTGGTGGGTACATACCAGCCATCTACAACCAGCTCGGTGGGTACATACCAGTCAATAACAACCAGCTCGGTGGGTACATACCAGTCATCTACAACCAGCTCGGTGAGTACATACCAGTCATCTACAACCAGCTCCGTGGGTACATACCAGTCATCTACAACCAGCTCGGTGGGTACACACCAGTCATCTACAACCAGCTTGGTGGGTACATACCAGCCATCTACAACCAGCTCGGTGGGTACATACCAGTCAATAACAACCAGCTCGGTGGGTACATACCAGTCATCTACAACCAGCTCGGTGGGTACATACCAGCCATCTACAACCAGATCGGTGGGTACATACCAGTCATCTACAACCAGCTTGGTGGGTACATACCATCCATCTACAACCAGCTCGGTGGGTACATACCAGTCATCTACAACCAGCTCAGTGGGTACATACCAGCCATCTACAACCAGCTCAGTGGGTACATACCAGCCATCTACAACCAGCTCGGTGGGTACATACCAGTCATCTACAACCAGCTCCGTGGGTACATACCAGTCATCTACAACCAGCTCGGTGGGTACATACCAGTCATCTACAACCAGCTCGGTGGGTACACACCAGTCATCTACAACCAGCTTGGTGGGTACATACCAGCCATCTACAACCAGCTCGGTGGGTACATACCAGTCAATAACAACCAGCTCGGTGGGTACATACCAGTCATCTACAACCAGCTCGGTGAGTACATACCAGTCATCTACAACCAGCTCGGTGGGTACATACCAGTCATTTTTACACCATTATTCACCTGGAATAAACCTTAGAAAGTACTTCCTTCGTGAACACCAAATAATCATTCATATTTGTGACCATTAAGGTTAAACCACTTGTCCACACATCACCAACCATCTTATTTTTCTGGCACCATCAAGGACTCGCCACAGCATTCAGAAATTGACCGCTCAATTCTGAATGCCCCACCACAACTGCCGGGCATGTTCCAGTCCCCCCCCCCCCCCCCCCCCGAAGCCCAAGGTTGAAGACCTTGAGGCCTACTTCATTCTAATGAACGCACATTGGCTGAAGCGATTTCCACAAGACGGTGATGAACTACAATACCACTCGTTAGGCAGATACATTTTGATGCTGCTGTATTCTTTTAGATGTGGGGTTTATTAAAAATAGCTAAATCAATAACTTGTTGATACTTCAAACTGGGAATTTCTAACCAGACTACCACGATGTCTAGAAACAGACACGCAAAAAAGAAAGATTATTGGTCTCCAATTAATCTGTGCGTGGGAACAAAACCACCATCATGTGCCCGGACCTCCTCTTTATGAAATAGTGTTCATACTTCCACCAAAATGAGGATGGGTATAAGCCTGGAAACGGATGGATTCCTAATTCTCCTGAATGAGTCCTCTCCTTGCCTAGCCCTGATCTGGCTGCTTTTTTTATACCCACCCCAATCTGAGAGTGAGAGCGAGGAGTGAGTCTGCTACTGCATAGCCAATCCTCCCCAAGCATTGTTTAAACTCTACCACAAATTGGTAATGGGACAAAGATGGCCCAACCCTATGAAGAAAGAATGACCTACGCAACACCTGATGAACTTTCATAAAGCGAACTTCCAAAACAGGTAATGCATGACTGCACCCTCCACGATTGTATCTGAAAACCCCTCCCACACAATCAGGTTTAGAATGAAAAGAGGGTGCAATATTTCATCTACAGCCATGACATGCTTGAGCAATAAGCCCTCCATTCATCTCTCCAAGTTCTGACCAATTCACTGATTCTAAAAGCTCCATAAAAGGCCTAAGCAAAGGGCAATTGGAAAAGACGTCTGTGAGGCTCGAGTCACATCTATGCATGTTGCTTTTGAGCATTTTTGCAGTTCTTTCTGCTTTTTTTAACCGCGTTTTTCTTTTGTGTTTTTTTTTACATTCACTATATATATAGCTGGTTGTTAAGAAGCAGGCAGGGAAGCGGGCTGCTGCATCCTTAACGACCAATAAGTCATCAGCTGTTAGCGAGGTTCCCTGCTGACAGCTAAATATAAAACAAAAAAAAGAATTGCCAGCAAAAATAATTTGAGAAAAAAAATGGCACGGGGTCCCCCCAGGTCCATACCAGGCCCTTCGGGTCTGGTATGGATTTGGAAGGGGACCGCCCATGCCAAACTGTAAAAAATAATTAAAATGACCTGGGGTCCCTCCCAAAATCGATACCAGACCCTTATCTGAGCATGCACTCGGCAGGTCAGGAAGGGGCCGAGAGAGTGCCCCCCCAACCATACCAGGCCGTATGCCCTCAACATGGGGGGGGGGCTTGGAAGCCCCCTTTAAGATGCCCCCCCATGTGAATGAGTATGGGGTAAATTGTACCCTTACTACCCATTCACCAAGAAAAAGTAGTAGTGTAGTGCGACAAAAGACAAGAGACAGTTTTTGACAAGTCCTTTATTAAAAAGGTTTTCTTCCTCCAGTCTTCATCTTCCTCTGGTCTTCTTCTTCTTCCTCCGGTCTTCTTCATCTCCCTCTGGTCTTCTTTATCTTCCTCTGGTCTTTTTCTTCTTCCTCCTCCGATCTTCTTCCTCCTCCGATCTTCTTCTTCTTCCTCCGGTCTTCTTCTTCTTCCTCTGTTCTTCTTCTTCTTCCTCCGGTCTTCTTCTTCATCTTCCTCCGGTCTTCTTCATCTTCCTCCGGTCTTCTTCTTCTTCCGCCCCCTTCTTCATCTTCCTCCGGTCTTCTTCTTCCACCCCCTTCTTCATCTTCCTCCGGTCTTCTTCATCTTCCTCCTGTCTTCTTCTTCCTCTGGTCTTCTTCATCTTCCTCCGGTCTTCTTCTTCTTCCTCCGGTCTTCTTCTTCTTCCTCCGGTCTTCTTCATCTTCCTCCGGTCTTCTTCATCTTCCTCCGGTGGTCTTCTTCTTCTTCTTCCTCCGGTCTTCTTCTTCTTCTTCCTCCGGTCTTCTTCATCTTCCTCCGGTCTTCTTCATCTTCCTCCGGTCTTCTTCTTCTTCTTCCTCCGGTCTTCTTCATCTTCTTCCTCCGGTCTTCTTCATCTTCCTCCGGTCTTCTTCATCTTCCTCCGGTCTTCTTCTTCTTCATCTTCCTCCGGTCTTCTTCTTCTTCCGATCTTCTTCTTCCTCCAGTCTTCATCCTTCGGTGTTATTCTTCCTCCGTCACCGCTCCTGCCGCCAACCCGCTGAAATTTGAAATAAAAAAAGCGATCCCCCTCCAACGCTAGGTCCTGCCAATCTGCCCGCTCCGATGTCGCACATTTCTTATATAACTATGGGCGTGGCCATCGGATGACGTCAGAGTCTGCCCCGCCCAAAAGTACCCCCCCATGTTGAGGGCATGCGGTCTGGTCCGGGGGGGGGGTTGGCACTTGCTCGTCCCCTCCCTTTTCTCACCTGCCGGGCTGCATGTTAGGACGAGGGTCTGGTATGGATTTTGGGGGGGGGGCCCATGGCATTTTTTTAAAAATTTGGCATGTGGTGTCCCCTCCAAATCCATACCAGACCCAAAACGCCTGGTATGTACCTGGGGTGGGGGACACTCCGCTTCTTTCCACAAATTTGTTTTTTCCGGCAACTCTTTTTTTTTTTACATTCAGCTGTCAGCAGGGATGACTCGTCGGTTGTTAAGGACGCGGTGGCTGGCTTCCTGGGCCCGCTCCTTAACAACCAGCTATATACAGTGAAGGTAAAGCCAAAAAAACCCACAAATCGCAAAACGCAAATTGCGGCAAAAATGCAGTACTTGTGTTTTGGATGCGGGTCCATTGAAGTCTATTTCATGCAAAATGCTGCATGCTGTGGGGGAAAAAAAGTCCCTGACACTTTCCAAAAACACAGAGGTACAAATATGCATTGATGTGAACGTGTTCCATAGGAACCCATGTTAAAAATAATGTCCTGCATCTCTGCAAAAAGCATGAAAAAACACATTAGTGCGAAGTGAGTCTCATAGTTGTCTTGACACACAGCACGTAATTCACAGAACAAACCTGTGAAAGATTACAGGTCTCCTTCCTTCTGTCCACTGAGCACTTGCCCCTTCTGAAACTTTTAGCCACTTCCTGCATCAGGAATTCCTTAGAAAATGTCAGGTTGACCTCACAATTTAAACAGAAAGAAATGTGCCACAAATCCCCTATCCACCCTAGATGATAAAACCCCAGAATTACACAAGTCCACCAAAAACCAGAGCAGCAGATCTTGTTTAACCACATCTAAGGAGACGTCCTGAGTTCCAACCTCAAACTCCCACCATCTCTTTCATACCCGATTATACTGTATGGGTCCCCGGTCAGTTTTGCCACCGATTTCTTTACTCAACCTGCCACTTGTCTGAAGAAGGCCTTCACAGAAACTACTGGAGCCAGCTTCCAAAAATGCTCCAGCTAAAATCAAGACACTTTTGCCACTGAGTTCTTTACCCATCCTGCCAATTGTCTGAAGCATTCCTCCATAGAACCTCCGGAACCCAAAGTGGTGTCAACTCTGCCTCTGGAGCCAGCTCCCGAAAATGAAACCAAGACGGAGCAGCAGCAATTCCATTTTCAACTCCAGGCACATACACAGCCCAAAACTGAATAATTGTGGTGCAAACAATGTAACAACAACCAAATAAAATTTACTACTGGCTGTGAGCCTATACACAGCTAATACTACAGCCACGTTGTCAGAATGAAAAAGCACGCATTTTTTAGCCAAATGGGACCCCAGACCACAACAGCTACCACTAAAGGAAGAAAGTCCTGAAAAAAATGAATTCTTGGGAAGGCCCCTTGTTGCCCACTCCACAGGCCAGAGACTGTGGCACCAAGCCTGTGAAAAGTTGCAGATTGACTGGAAAGAAGACTGCCACATGGGCCTACCATTGTAAGCAGCAAGGAACAGTAGCCCAACTTTGAGGAACATCCAGGGCTTCCCTAGTGACACATATAACATGGTGAGGCCTGTTGACTCCAGCCACCTGCACAACATTCTGCCCATAGGGAGAATTCTGCAGGCAAAATTCAAGTTTACTGACAATGACTGAAGAGATATTAAAGTCACTTTTCGGCTTGCCACCACTATCACCAATTCTTCAGACAAGCATGAAAGTCATCAGGACTTTCTCCAATCATGGCGCAGCCAATCAGGGCTTCCAATGCACTGTGCATTGTGGAGCACGCGGTGGGCTGAACAAATGGTCGAACGCACCGACAATTTGGGTATTCGCCGAATGGGCAAACAACCAATGTCTGGCCTGAACTCATACTCGGGCCGAACTGTTCGCCCAACACTACTCTCCAGTAATAAGATTTAGAAACTTCCAAGAAATGATTTTTTCCACACACCCCCCCGTCTGTAGTCTTGGAATAAGGCCGGGATCATACGTGTGCGGTGCCAATTTCACTGTAAATTTCCAAAGCAGCTGTTCAGCTGTGATATCAGATACGGTTCACATGTGAATTTTAAGAAGCGGGCGGCCACTGGCGCCTTTAACAATAGTTAAGGAGGGGGCTGGGAAGCCGGCTGCCACGTCCTTAACAACCGATGACTCATCAGCCGATGGCGGGCTTCCCCTGCAGACAGCTGAATGTAAACAAAAGAATGCCAGCAATGAAAACTGCAGTAAAAAAAACAACGTGGGGTTTTGGGGTTCCCCCCCATCCATACTGGACTCTTCAGGTCTGGTATTAATTTTAAGGGGGGACCCCTCGCCCCTTTGTTTTTGGTGTGGGGTCCCCCACTAAATCCACATCGGACCCTTATCAGAGCATGCAGCCTGGCAGGTCAGGAAAGAAGGGGATGAGCGAGTGCCCCCCCCCCGAACCATACCAGGCCACATGTCCTCAACATGGGGGGGTGCTTTGGGGTAGGGGGATCTCCCCTCAGCATGGGGACAGGGGTCTTTACCCCACAACCCTGGCCGATGGTTGTGGGGGTCTGCTGGTGGGAGGGGCTTATCAGAATAATTTAATAAGGGGGCCCCAGATCCCAGCCCCCCCATGTAAATGAGTATGGGGTATCCATTCACTAAAAAAAAGTCTCAAAAAAATGTCCGCACCCGACAGGCTCCCGCCATCTGACTGTTCTTAAATGTACCCCATATTCAATCACATGGGGGGGGCGGGATCTGGGGGTCCCCTTGTTAAAGCCCCCCAAGCTGGTCTGCCAGGCTGCATGCTCAGATAATGGTCTGGTATGGATTTTGAGGGGATCCCCATGAAATTAGTTTTTTTCAATTTTGGCGAGGGGTCCCCCTCAAAATCCATACCAGACCTGAGGGCCTGGCACGGATTGGGGGGGGGGGGCACGCTCTTTTCTTTTTTTCATTTATCATTGCCTGCATTCTTTCATTTTCATTTCAGCTGTCGGAGGGGAAAACCCGCTGACAGATGATAACTCACCGGTTGTAAAAGATGTGACAGTCGACTTCCCGGCCCGCTCCTTAACAACCAGCTAGAGCTTCAGTATGAATGGAAGCCAGCCTGCCCTGTGTACATAGAGAACTAGAGATTATTATCCAGAGAGGGAAGTACCTACCCGACACCCAGAAGATAAATCACAACCATTATATTCACTTCTCTATCTAAAAGAAATCATTTCTACAACAAATGTTATCAAGTGAAGAGGACAAAGATTCCAATCCATTTATTCATCCAGATATATATTTCAGAATAAAAAAAAGTCTTCTATAGTTCGCTATTTATTTATCGCCGTTGTCCGGTGGGAGGGGCTTTGGGGGTCTATTTATTAATCAGAATTCCTTGTGGGAACGTCTCGGACATTCAACATAATTCATGTAATAGGTTTACTTCTTATGATCATGAGTGCACTCTAGTGGCCAAAGTGCAGCATTTTCCTGAAGTACCTCAATTAGGAAATCACCACATTATGGCCACTAGATGGGGCTGATGATCATAGGAAATAAACAAATCGGACTCAATACGGGGATTATTCATGAATGCTGTGGGAATGTTTGAGACGTCGGCACAGTGAATTCTTTATAAGTATACCCCGATGTGTGACAGATTTTGCCATTCCTAAAGCAGACCTTCATCCTCTATATGAACTTACCCCCCTCCTCTACCCCTCCCATCCTCTTCATGAATCAGGCATCATTGGTATCAGTGGGAGGAATAGTGCCCCATCATTGGTATCAGTGGGAGGAATAGTGCCCCATCATTGGTATCAGTGTGAGGAATAGTGCCCCATCATTGGTGTCAGTGGGAGGAATAGTGTCCCATCATTGGTATCAGTGGGAGGAATAGTGTCCCATCATTGGTGTCAGTGGGAGGAATAGTGCCCCATCATTGGTAATAGTGGGAGGAATAGTGCCCCATCATTGGTGTCAGTGGGAGGAATAGTGCCCCATCATTGGTGTCAGTGGGAGGAATAGTGCCCCATCATTTGTGTCAGTGGAAGGAATAGTGCCCCATCATTGATGTCAGTGGGAGGAATAGTGCCCCATCATTGGTGTCTGTGGGATGAATAGTGCCCCATCATTGGTGTCAGTGGGAGGAATAGTGTCCCATCATTGGTATCAGTGGGAGGAATAGTGTCCCATCATTGGTGTCAGTGGGAGGAATAGTGCCCCATCATTGGTGTCAGTGGGAGGAATAGTGTCCCATCATTGGTATCAGTGGGAGGAATAGTGCCCCATCATTGATGTCAGTGGGAGGAATAGTGCCCCATCATTGGTGTCTGTGGGATGAATAGTGCCCTATCATTGGTGTCTGTGGGATGAATAGTGCCACATCATTGGTGTCAGTGGGTGGAATAGTGCCCCATCATTGGTGTCAGTGGGAGGAATAGTGCCCCATTATTGGTATCAGTGGAGGGAATAGTACCCCATCATTGGTGTCAGTGGGAGGAATAGTGCCCCATCATTGGTGTCAGTGGGAGGAATAGTGCCCCACCCATCATTGGAGCACAGGTGTGTCAGGAGGAGGCTGTCTCTCTGGAGCTGCTCCAGGTGATCCGTGTGAGAGGGGAGTGGTGGTGAAATCTCTCCCAGCCCTCCTGGCTCCTTTCTGGGGAAGCCATGGAGGCCAGCAGGGCCTCTCCTGCTGGAAGCTCTCAGCCATCTCCTGGGCCATCAGGTAACATACCTGCCCCTATACAACCCATGGCTGGGGATCTCTCTACCCCTGGTAAGGATGAAGGTTCCGGGGCCATCCGGGAGCGAGTGGTGGCCGGGATTAAGGTCCTGAATAGGGAAAGAGACAAGCTCTATAAACTGAGAGCGGAGCTGAAGCGCCTGAGAAGGCAGCGTGAGGGTTTGCATAGCCAGAGACGTGGATCCATGGATCCGGAGATCCAACTGGCCAAGGTCCGGGTTGAACACCAAGAAACCATTGTGTCCATGATGGAAGGCAGAGATGGGCCCTTCAAAGAAAAATTCTGCAATGACAGAAGGTTTGCCAGGATGACAAAGATGGAGGTGGAGGAGGAGACCCCCAGTTCAGACCCCCTGCCCCCTCAGGGAGAGGTAAGCAGCCCCATGCCTTCCCAGGACTCAGGAGGCATGCTCAGGGCCATCCAGGTAATGGAGTCTCCTATGCGGGGTGATCAGCTGGTGTTTGGTGATGAGGACATTACAGACAATGTGCCTGACAAGGTAAAGCCTGTCAAGCCCCATGTGGTGCAAAAAACTGTTTTTGTGAACACTGTGACTGATACTGACAATGTGCCCAGTGACAATCAGGCTGCTAGTCCTATGTGTAGCAATGCTGTACCTGCTGATGCTGCAGTACAGCAAAGTTTGCATTTAAAAAATGACATTCCTGCAGAGGAACTGCAAGATCCAGCAGAACCAATTAACCCCCCTTTAGCTAAGTCTGAAGCTGTTTGCCCCACAGCTGCTGAAGACTCTACAGCCCAGCTTCAGGAGACAGCTGGTATTGCAGCAGAAACTGTGATTATTCCTGATGAGAATGTGAATGTTTGTGTGACTGATAAAAATCATCTCAGTACAAGTGTGATGGACAGTCCTACCAACTCCATTCCAGCAGATAATAATAATAATAATAATAATAATTGTAATGTACAGACTAATGTGACTTCAGTGTGGGGCCTTGGCCCTGATAAACCCACATTTGCTCAGGTGGTACGCTCTGCTCCTGGTAGCTCCGCCCCCAAGAGGGTTTTCCCCCTGCGACCTACCACCTTGAGCACCCCGGGATCTGGTCTTGGGTCTCTGGCTTCTGCTGGGGGTCCAAGAAGAAATGTAGTGATTCTTAAATGGGAAGGTGGTGCAATCCCTCCAGCATGGCGTGCAGTGGTGGACATGATTTTGGAGATGGGTTTTGGGGCAAACGATCTGTATGCCCTAATACATGTTGCTGGGAGGCGGGAATATACTATTAGTTTCACCAGGCCAGAGGGTCTTGACCTGTTCTGGGAGCGATATGAGGCTCAGTGCAGGTCAAGACCCGAATGGGAAGGTCTGACCCCAGTTGCAGTTTCACAAAGGTCTACAGTGAAAAAAATCACAATTATTCTCACTAATGAGAGTGTTCCTGCTCGAGATCTAGAGGTCTGGTTAAAGAATTATGGGGAGGTTTTGACTAAGCCTGATAAAATACTTGATGAGTGTAACATCTGGACTGGGGGTTGGTCGGTTACGGTCAGGTTGGCCAGGGATGGGAATGTTGTCCGTCACCTGCCCTCCTCAGCTTTTATAGGGAGGGATAGGATGACTGTTTTTTACCCTGGTCAGCCGAAGCTGTGTCACCGCTGTGGAGAAAAGGGGCATTTGAGCTCTTCCTGTTCAGCCTTGATATGTTCAGTGTGTCGGGGTCAGGGTCATATGGCTATGGACTGCCCAGAGATGATCAGGTGCAACCTGCGCCAGTGCCTTGACCACCCCTATAGCAGATGTCCTGAAGCCTGGCACAATATGGAGAAGGAGGTAATTGATGACATGTCAAGGCTGGACAGGATGGAGGGTGATGCCCCTGGTGTACCATCCTCCTCTGCGGTGACCGACTCCCCTGGTCCTGCTCAGGATCCCTCTCCAGTTCCTGTGGCCACCCCTCCTGTGACTGTAAGTATTCCTTCTGTATCTGTCTCTGTGTCCCCCCAGCCTACTGTATCCCCTCCTCTTGTGTCAGAACCTTCCAAGTCTGTGCCCCCCGAGTCAGTTACCCCCCAGGAGTCTACCCCTCTTAAGTCTGACTCAAAGGGAGCACCCCCCCCCCCCACCAGGAGTGGTAGCGGGTACTAAAAAGGTTGCTTCTTCCTCTATAAAGAAGTCTTCTGTAAAGACTTCACAGAAAAAAGTAAGAGATGACGGCATCTCTGAAGCTGACCTGCAGTACCTGGAGGAGAGAAGGAAGGTTGGGAAGCGGAAGAAGCAGGTGGTGAGGACAGAACAGGCTCCAGTGCCTGTCTCCAACCGTTATAGGTCCTCTAATTGGGAAATTTCTTCATCTGGAGCTTCTTCGGAGCGAAGTTCTGATTCTGAGATGGAGTTTGAGGCGGCCTCAAGAAAGAGAGAGGCTTCTGGTGATGAGCAGCAGAGGGGAGCTAAGAAGCAATCCACCCAATAACCCAAATGGCGGTTCCCCCTCCGTTAAAAGTGGTGACAATAAATGTCGCCAGCATTAAGTCAGTAAGAGCTCGTTCTATGGCCTTCTTTTTGTTCAGCCAATTAGATGCTGAAATTTTATTTTTGCAAGAGACTAGGCTCACCTCCTTGGCAGATATTCATATGGCCAAGAGAGAGTGGAGGTATGGTCCATCTTACTGGTCTCTTGCGGCCGAGCCTTACGGCGGTGTGGCGGTGTTGTTTAAAACCGGCATGGTAACTGTCCGGTGGGTTATTGAGGTGGAGATTGGGAGATGTATGGTCTTAGACGTCCTTGTGGGAGGGCAGGACCTGCGCCTAATTAATGTTTATGGGCCGCACACAAAGTGGGACAGGAAATGCCTTTTTACAAGGATCAAGCCATTTCTTTTTACATCCCGGCAAGTGGTCTTTGGAGGTGACTTTAATACAGTAACTAGGCCCAAGGACAGGAAGGACTTCAAGGACAGGCTGGGATATGATAGCGTTTTTTTAAATAGTATGGTTAGGGATGCTGGTCTTGTGGATGTGCACATTAAGCACCTCCCGGATGACACTGGGTTCACCTTTCATCGAGGTAATAGTCAGAGTAGAATAGATAGGTTTTTTTTTAAGGAGTTTGGTGTGTCAGGAGGAAGGTGTCTCTCTGAAGCTCCTCCAGGTGATCTGTGAGAGGGGAGTGGTGGTGAAATCTCTCCCAGCCCTCCTGGCCCCTTTCTGGGGAAGCCATGGAGGACAGCAGGGCCTCTCCTGCTGGAAGCTCTCAGCCATCTCCTGGGCCATCAGGTGACATGCCTGCCCCTGTACAAACCATGGCTGGGGATCTCTCTACCCCTGGTGAGGATGAAGGTTCCGGGGCCATCCGGGAGCGAGTTGTGGCCGGGATTAAGGTCCTGAATAGGGAGAGAGACAAGCTCTATAAACTGAGAGCGGAGCTGAAGCGCCTGAGAAGGCAGCGTGAGGGTTTGCATAGCCAGAGAAGTGGGTCCATGGATCTGGAGATCCAACTGGCCAAGGTCCGGGTGGAACACCAGGAAACCATTGTGGCCATGATGGAAGGCAGAGATGGGCCCTTCAAAGAAAAATTCTGCAATGACAGAAGGTTTGCCAGGATGACAAAGATGGAGGTGGAGGAGGAGACCCCCAGTTCAGACCCCCTGGGAGAGGTAAGCAGCCCCATGCCTTCCCAGGACTCAGGAGGCATGCTCAGGGTAATCCAGGCAATGGAGTCTCCTATGCGGGGTGATCAGCTGGTGTTTCATGAAGAGGACATTACTGATAATATGCCTGACAAGGTAAAGCCTGTCAAGCCCCATGTGGTGCAAAAAACTGTTTTTGTGACTGATACTGACAATGTGCTCAGTGACAATCAGGCTGCTAGTCCTATGTGTAGCAATGCTGTGCCTGCTGATGCTGCAGTACAGCAAAGTTTGCATTTAAAAAATGACATTCCTGCAGAGGAACTACAAGATTCAGCAGATCCAATTAACCCCCCTTTAGCTAAAGCTGTTTGCCCCACAGCTGCTGAGGACTCTACAGCACAGCTTCAGGAGACAGCTGGTATTACATCAGAAACTGTGACTATTCCTGATGGGAATGTTTGTGTGACTGATAAAAATCTTCCCAGCACAAGTGTGATGGACAGTCCTACCAACTCCGTTCCAGCAGATAATAATAATAATAATAATAATAATTGTAATGTACAGACTGCTGTGACTTCAGTGTGGGGCCTTGGCCCTGATAAACTTACCTTTGCTCAGGTGGTACGCTCTGCTCCTGGTAGCTCCGCCCCCAAGCGGGGTTTCCCCCTGCAGCCTACCACTTTGGGCACCCCAGGATCTGGTCTTGGGTCTCTGGCTTCTGCTGGGGGTCAGAGAAGAAATGTGGTAATTCTGAAATGGGAAGGTGGTGCAATCCCTCCAGCACGGCGTGCAGTGGTGGACATGATTTTGGAGATGGGTTTTGGGGCAAACGACCTGTATGCTCTAATACATGTAGCTGGGACACGGGATTATACATTAGTTTCACCAGGCCAGAGGGTCTTGACCTGTTCTGGGAGAGATATGAGGCTCGGTGCAGGTCAAAACCTGAATGGGAAGGTCTGGCCCCAGTTGCGGTTTCGCAAAGGTCAACGATGAAAAAGATAACCATCATACTCACCAATGAGAGTGTTCCTGCTCGGGACCTAGAAGTCTGGTTAAGGAACTATGGTGAGGTTTTGACTAAGCCCAGCAAAATACTTGATGAGCGTAACATCTGGACTGGGGGTTGGTCAGTAACAGTCAGGTTGGCCAGGGATGGGAATGTTGTCCGTCACCTGCCCTCCTCAGCTTTTATAGGGAGGGATAGGATGACTATTTTCTACCCTGGTCAGCCGAAGCTGTGTCACCGCTGTGGAGAAAAGGGGCATTTGAGCTCTTCCTGTTCAGCCTTGATATGTTCAGTGTGTCGGGGTCAGGGTCATATGGCTAAGGACTGCACCGAGATGATCAGATGCAACCTGTGCCTGCGCCTTGGCCACCCCTACAGCAGATGTCCTGAAGCCTGGCACAATATGGAGAAGGAGGTAATTGATGACATGTCAAGGCTGGAGAGGATGGAGGGTGATGCCCCTGGTGTACCATCCTCCTCTGCGGTGACTGACTCCCCTGGTCCTGTTCAGGATCCCTCCCCAGTTCCTGTGGCCACCCCTCCTGTGTCTGTAAGTATTCCTTCTGTATCTGTCTCTGTGTCCCCCCAGCCTACTGTACCCTCTCCTCTTGTGTCAGAACCTTCCAAGTCTGTGCCCCCCGAGTCAGTTACCCCCCAGGAGTCTACCCCTCCTAAGTCTGACTCAAAGGGAGCACCCCCCCCACCAGGAGTGGTAGCGGGTACTAAAAAGGTCGCTTCTTCCTCTGTAAAGAAGTCTTCTGTAAAGACTTCAAAGAAAAAAACAAGAGATGAGGGCATCTCTGAAGCTGACCTGCAGTACCTGGAGGAGAGAAGGAAGGTTGGGAAGCGGAAGAAGCAGGTGGTGAGGACGGAACAGGCTCCAGTGCCTGTCTCCAACCATTATAGGTCCTCTAATTGGGATATCTCTTCATCTGGAGCTTCTTCGGAGCGAAGTTCTGATTCCGAAATGGAGTTTGAGGCGGCCTCAAGAAAGAGAGAGGCTTCTGGTGATGAGCAGCAGAGGGGAGCTAAGAAGCAATCCACACAATAACCCAAATGGCGGTTCCCTCTCCGTTAAAAGTGGTGACAATAAATGTCGCCAGCATTAAGTCAGTAAGAGCTCGTTCTATGGCCTTCTTTTTGTTCAGCCAATTAGATGCTGAAATTTTATTTTTGCAAGAGACTAGGCTCACCTCCTTGGCAGATATTCATATGGCCAAGAGAGAGTGGAGGTATGGTCCATCTTACTGGTCTCTTGCGGCCGAGCCTTACGGCGGTGTGGCGGTGTTGTTTAAAACCGGCATGGTAACTGTCCGGCGGGTTATTGAGGTGGAGATTGGGAGATGTATGGCCTTAGACGTCCTTGTGGGAGGGCAGGACCTGCGCCTAATTAATGTCTATGGGCCGCACACAAAGTGGGACAGGAAATGCCTTTTTACAAGGATCAAGCCATTTCTTTTTACATCCCGGCAAGTGGTCTTTGGAGGTGACTTTAATACAGTAACTAGGCCCAAGGACAGGAAGGACTTCAAGGACAGGCTGGGATATGATAGCGTTTTTTTAAATAGTATGGTTAGGGATGCTGGTCTTGTGGATGTGCACATACCGGGTTCACCTTTCATCGAGGTAATAGTCAGAGTAGAATAGATAGGTTTTTTTTGAAGGAGACCTCTGCTTTCTCACCCCCAGTGGTGCAGGCAGTAAAGTTCTCTGATCACTGTATGCTATCTGTGGTCCTGAATGCTTCAGACGCCCCTCAGAGGGGTAAGGGCATCTGGAGATTGAATTCGACTCTACTCAAGGAAGAACATGTTAGACAATCCTTTGAGGAATTCTTTCAGGCACAGGTGACCATCCTGGACTTTTGTAGCAGCAAGGCTGAGTGGTTGGAGCTGACCAAAAAGAGGATTGCTGGATTCTTCAGGGGCCTAGCCAATAGAAAGCAGTTTTATAAATACATGACCTGCCAACGTTTACGGAGGAAGCTGGATACTCTTGTCTCGAGAGGAGGAGATCCTGGGGCAATCTCCGAAGTGAAACTCCTTCTCAGGAAGTGTCAATATGACCGGCATGCCTCTTTGGTTCTGGAGAGGGACTATGGGAAGTACCACTCGCCTGACCCTTACCAGAACTGCAAACAAGGTGTAGCTGTTAAAACGGTCGTTGGCCTTAAGGACAGTACAGGTTCCTTGACAAAGTCCAGGTCAGGGATTCTGGAGGTCGTGAGGTCCTTTTATGCTGACCTTCTTGGGAGGAAAGAGCTTGACCGTGACAAGATGGAAAGCTTTTTTGGACTTTACTCCAGGTCTAAATGATGAAGATGTCCCATTGATGAATTTGACAGAGGAGATCACAGTTGAAGAGGTGATGAGGGCAATTGAACAGCTTGCCATCAAAAAGTCACCTGGGGTTGCGCATCAATGGAATCCTCTCCCCCCCCATTTGGATTATATAAGGGGACTAGACAGGGCTGCCCGCTGTCTCCATTACTGTTCGCCTTGGTGATTGAACCCCTGGCTATACTGATCCGGAACTCACCTGAGGTAGTGGGGTTCCGTAGATTTCAGAGAGAGGAAAAACTATCTTTATACGCAGATGATGCACTTATATATCTAGGGGATATGTCCTCTTCTTTGCGGGCAGTGATGGAGATAGTGGGAAACTTTGGCAGCTTCTCAGGCTTTGCAATTAATTGGTCAAAATCAACTATAATGCCATTAGATCAGACGAGGGAGGGACTCCCAGAGGGGGCTGAACAAATTGCTATTGTTAACTGCTTTAAATATTTGGGAGTGATGGTGTCCCCAGAGCCAGCCGAGTATCTTCAACTGAATTTGGGGCCATTGCTCACCAGACAGAAAGAAAAATGTAACAGTTGGTGTAGGCTCCCATTGTCAGTCGCAGGGCGGGCAAATCTAGTAAAGATGGTCTGGGCCCCACAGCAATTGTATATCCTCCACAATTCAGCAATATGGATTTCAAAGAAGTGGTTCAGACTAATAGACACATTAATGAGAGAATTGATATGGAAAAAAAAGGTGCCTAGAATTAGCTTGGAAACACTGCAATATGAAAAAGATAAAGGAGGGATGTCAATACCCCACCCCAGGTTATATTTCTTGGCATCACAGTTGCAACAAATGGCAGGATGGGGTAGAGTGAGAAATGAGGACCCTATATGTAGATTGGTGACCATCTCGGAACCCACATTGGCGGCGGCCTCCCGTTTAGAAATGGATCTACCAAGTATGAAGGGATTAGAACCTATGAGTTCTCTTTTTAAAAGGGTTTGGGGGGAAACTCGGAAAATAACGGGCGTGCTCCCATTCACACCAATATGGCACAATAAAAGATATACTGAGGTTCAGGAGTTGCGAGGTTTCTCACACTGGAAGGAAAGGGGGATTTGGTTCTTCTCACAAATCTATGAGGGGGACGTATTAAAGTCATATGAACAACTATGTAGGGAATTCCATTTGCACCCTAGGGGCTTCTACCAATATCTTCAAATCCGCCATGCGCTACAGGCACAACAAACAACCCACTCCTTAGGAGTAAAAACAGTCCCAATACTGAATGAAGTTTTGAAAGCAGACACAAGGAAAGGACTAAACAAAAATATACAGGGAATTATTGATTAGGACCCAAGATCATACATCATTAAAGTGTCGGAAAAAATGGGTAGAGGATGTAGGCGAGATAGACGATAATCAGTGGGAAGCGGCACTCAAAGCTATCCCAGTGGTCTCGTTATCTGCATCACAAAGGTTATCACAATTATTTATTTTACACAGGGCCTACAGGACACCAGTGCAACTCCACAGGTTGGGGAGGTAGGGATTCTTCTGCGTTCCCCCAAGTGCGGAGTGCACAGGGGGGACTTTATTCACCTAATGTGGAGGTGCCCAAAGTTGCATAGGTACTGGGAAGAGGTATCCAGACGCATTTCTGGGTTGGCGCAAATCCATATTCCCTTGAATCCGAAGGTTTATTTGCTTGGCGCCATTGAGGCAGAAATGTTCCCTGGAGGAAGGTATCTTATGATAACTAGATTGATGTATTTAGCTAGAAAACTTATCGCAAGATACTGGATGGCTCCTACGGTGCCCACTGGGAAGCAATGGATCTCATATGTAAACTCCCTCCTTCCAAGAGAAAGACTGGCCTACAACCGTAGAAACGACAAGGGGAAATTTGACAAAATATGGCAACCCTGGTTGAGGGAGGCGGAAGTGCCCCCCCATCAACTGTTAGTGGAAAAGCTCCGGATGTAGAGCAGAGGGAATTGCGTAGAAAGGAAAGAACAGGCAAAAAAAAAAATAGTCGGAAAAGGAAGAAGCAAAAGGAGGGGAAAGGAAAGGGGAGAAGAAGGAGTAAGATAGCGAGTGGACCCAAGGGGTGATAACTACACAACAAAGAATAGGTTGGGGGGGAAGCCAGCGGCAAATGAGGGAGTGGCAATTAAAATAAAATAAAGCAATCCTAAAGTGACGATTGACAGGTAGATGTGAGGGTGGGAGGGGGGAAGGCTTGGGGCGGGTAAGGGATAAGATATGATATTGAGAATATAATAGAGAATTTGTATAATTTTATAGAAATTGTATTATTATATATTATGTATAACTGCTTTGTGAAGTGTATGTATTAAACTAAAATAAAAAAATTTTCTGATAAAAAAAAAAAGTCACCTGGACCGGATGGCTTGACGGCTGAGTTTTACAAAGCTTTTAAGTCTATTCTGGCCCCACATTTGGTAGAGGTTTTTAACAGTTGCCTTGCTGAGGGGGTACTTCCCCCTTCCATGAGCCACTCAGCTGTGATTCTTCTTTCAAAGGGTAAAGATCCTTCGATGATTGAGAATTGGCGCCCCATCAGCCTTCTTAATGTCGATAGAAAGATACTGACAAAGATATTTTTCTGGCGCCTATCGTCAGTAGCAGGGTCTTTGCTTTCTTGCCATCAGCACTGTTCGGTCCAGGGTAGGTGCACCTTCACAGCGGTTTTATCTGTCCGGGAGGCCTTGGAGCGATGCAGGGCTGCAGGCTGGGGAAAGTATTTGCTGACATTGGATCAGGCAAAAGCTTTTGATTGTGTTAACCATGAGTACCTGTGGTTGCTCCTTAGTAAGTACGGTCTGCCGGGTGGTTTTGTCGATTGGTTGAAAGTCTTGTATAAGGGGGCAGAAAGCTTTCCTCTTCTTAATGGTTGGGTTGGGCAGTCCTTTGAGGTTGGCTCCGGGGTGCGCCAGGGTTGTACCCTGAGTCCCCTGCTCTATGTGTTTGCAATCGACCCCTTCATCAGGAGGCTAGAGAGTGGCATGTTGTGTGGGGTGCCAGTGGGGCTCCCAGGTGAGCCGCCTTTGAGGGTTGTTGCCTATGCGGACGATGTGTCAGTGATTGTCACCGGGGCGGATGTAGCAGAGGAGGTGGTCTCTCTGACATCACGGTATTCTGAAGCATCAGGCTCCAAGATCAATCAGGAAAAGAGTGACGTTTTCTGGATGGGAAAGGAAGGTGAGGGGTTTGATCTCCCGGACACCTTTCCAGTGCCCCAGGAAAGAATTAAGATTCTAGGCATTGAATTTGGACCTGGCGATTATGGGCTCAAAAACTGGGAAGGCAGACTGGAAATTGCCAATACTAAGGTGGTCAGCTGGAAGAAATGGAAGTTATCTATGAGGGAAAGGGTTGATCTGATTAAGACTTACCTGATTCCGATCTTCTTGTATGTCAGCTTTGTCTGCATCTTGCCAGTGTCTCTCTATGCTAGGGTCAGTAGTGTGTTCTTCCAGATGTTGTGGGGGAACAGACTGAACCCCATCAAGAGGAATGTCACCTATCTATCCAGGAGGGAGGCTTAGGTATGGTCAACCCAGTTCTTTTCTTTTCATTGCTTTTTCTCAAGTTTAACATTGGTAATATGCTTGCAGTGGAACCTCCTGGATGGGCAGGCATTTTTAGATCTTGGTTTAGGCCTTTTCTACGACTTTGGGAAGAAGGTGGCCAAGTGAAGAATCTCAGGGGTCATCGTGGTCAGCTACCAGCCTATGACGCTCCGTGCCTGAAGTTACTACGGCAGTGGCGATTGTCGGCTGAAGATCTCAGATCGGTTCCGAGGAAAGTCCTTATGAGTCGAGTCCTGAGCGAAGTCTTTCATGACCCACTGGCCTTAAGGGATTGCCCAGGCCCAGTTTTGAGGGCAGGGTTAAGACTTATTAATTTGGACAGAGTACCCCCTAAATTACCACCTCACCTCCTCACCACTTCACCTTTCACTGACAAGCTGGGGGTGATGACATTTTATTACTGGCAGAATTGTCCTTACACAATGTGTCTGTGTTTGTTCTGCTCTTCACATCACTCAGGAGGAGGATTATCACTGCGTCCAAAAAAACCAACACCGGCAAACAGAGACATTGCGGGAAACCGAAACTCTGTGTAACTCCTGTACTTACCCCCCCATGTACCTATCCCCCTTATGTACCTATCCCCTCTATGTACCTATCCCCTCTATGTACCTATCCCCCTTATGTACCTATCCCCTCTATGTACCTATCCCCCCCATGTACCTATCCCCTCTATGTACCTATCCCCCCTATGTACCTATCCCCCTTATGTACCTATCCCCTCTATGTACCTATCCCCCTTATGTACCTATCCCCCTTATGTACCTATCCCCTCTATGTACCTATCCCCCTTATGTACTTATCCACCCTATGTACCTATCCCCTCTATGTACCTATCCCCCCTATGTACCTATCCCCCTTATGTACCTATCCCCTCTATGTATTTATCCCCCCTATGTACCTATCCCCCTTATGTACTTATCCCCTCTATGTACGTATCCCCCCTATGTAGCTAACCCCTCTATGTACCTATCCCCCTTATGTAACTATCCCCTCTATGTACCTATCCCCCTTATGTACCTATCCCCCCTATGTACCTATCCCCCTTATGTACTTATCCCCTCTATGTACTTATCCCCCTTATGTACCTATCCCCTCTATGTACTTATCCCCCCTATGTACCTATACCCTCTATGTACCTATCCCCCTTATGTACCTATCCCCTCTATGTACCTATCCCCCCTATGTACCTATCCCCCTTATGTACCTATCCCCTCTATGTACCTATCCCCCTATGTACCTATCCCCCTTATGTACTTATCCCCTCTATGTACTTATCCCCCTTATGTACCTATCCCCTCTATGTACTTATCCCCCCTATGTACCTATCCCCTCTATGTACCTATCCCCCTTATGTACCTATCCCCTCTATGTACCTATCCCCCTATGTACCTATCCCCCTTATGTACCTATCCCCCTTATGTACCTATCCCCTCTAAGTACCTATCCCCTCTATGTACCTATCCCCTCTATGTACCTATCCCCTCTATGTACCTATCCCCCTTATGTACCTATCCCCCTTATGTACCTATCCCCCCTATGTACCTATCCCCCTTATGTACCTATCCCCCCTATGTACCTATCCCCCTTATGTACCTATCCCCTCTATGTACCTATCCCCCCTATGTACCTATCCCCCTTATGTACCTATCCCCCTTATGTACCTATCCCCTCTATGTACCTATCCCCCTTATGTACCTATCCCCCTTATGTACCTATCCCCTCTATGTACCTATCCCCTCTATGTACCTATCCCCCCTATGTACCTATCCCCCTTATGTACCTATCCCCTCTATGCACCTATCCCCCCTATGTACCTATCCCCCTTATGTACCTATCCCCCTTATGTACCTATCCCCCTATGTACCTATCCCCCCTATGCACCTATCCCCTCTATGTACCTATCCCCTCTATGTACCTATCCCCTCTATGTACCTATCCCCCTTATGTACCTATCCCCCCTACGTACCTATCCCCCCTATGTACCTATCCCCTCTATGTACCTATCCCCCCTATGTACCTATCCCCTCTATGTACCTATCCCCCCTATGTACCTATCCCCCCTATGTACCTATCCCCTCTATGTACCTATCCCCTCTATGTACCTATCCCCCTTATGTACCTATCCCCTCTATGTACCTATCCCCCTTATGTACCTATCCCCTCTATGTACCTACCCCCCCCCCATGTACCTATCCCCCTTATGTACCTATCCCCTCTATGTACCTATCCCCCTTATGTACCTATCCCCCTTATGTACCTATCCCCCTTATGTACCTATCCCCTCTATGTACCTATCCCCCTTATGTACCTATCCCCCTTATGTACCTATCCCCCTTATGTACCTATCCCCTCTATGTACCTATCACCTCTATGTACCTATCCCCCTTATGTACCTATCCCCTCTATGTACCTATCCCCCTTATGTACCTATCCCCCTTATGTACCTATCCCCCTTATGTACCTATCCCCTCTATGTACCTATCCCCTCTATGTACCTATCCCCCTTATGTACCTATCCCCTCTATGTACCTATCCCCTCTATGTACCTATCCCCCTTATGTACCTATCCCCTCTATGTACCTATCCCCCCTATGCACCTATCCCCTCTATGTACCTATCCCCTCTATGTACCTATCCCCCTATGTACCTATCCCCCTTATGTACCTATCCCCCCTATGTACCTATCCCCCCTATGTACCTATCCCCCCTATGTACCTATCCCCTCTATGTACCTATCCCCTCTATGTACCTATCCCCCTTATGTACCTATCCCCTCTATGTACCTATCCCCCTTATGTACCTATCCCCTCTATGTACCTACCCCCCCCCATGTACCTATCCCCCTTATGTACCTATCCCCTCTATGTACCTATCCCCCTTATGTACCTATCCCCCTTATGTACCTATCCCCCTTATGTACCTATCCCCTCTATGTACCTATCCCCCTTATGTACCTATCCCCCTTATGTACCTATCCCCCTTATGTACCTATCCCCTCTATGTACCTATCCCCCTATGTACCTATCCCCCCTATGTACCTATCCCCTCTATGTACCTATCCCCTCTATGTACCTATCCCCCCTATGTACCTATCCCCCTTATGTACCTATCCCCTCTATGTACCTATCCCCTCTATGTACCTATCCCCCTTATGTACCTATCCCCTCTATGTACCTATCCCCTCTATGTACCTATCCCCCTTATGTACCTATCCCCCTTATGTACTGTTAGAGAAATTATACTTTAAATGTCAGTTATGAAAGACGCCATTTTGATTATCATGGCCTAGAAATAAGTTATAGTGATAATATGGAGTCAGCAATATATACTCAGCAATATAATATGCTTAGATGTGCAGTTTTGAATGTATCCTGTAAGCATTGTTATATGTAAGATAACAGTCTGTAACAGACACTTCCACCTTTCCTGTTCTGTCTAGAATAAAGTTGAAAATACATGAGACTGGGAATGTTTTAAGACAGGAAAGGGGGGGTGTCCAGGGCTTATAAAAAAACATGTACCAAAGTATTTTCTTTGGAAATGATAAAGGCTGCATGAACGTGTAATTCATTTCTCTTGCATATGCAATAAATATTACCTTGATTCCCGAGGGCGATCTGAGATGGTGAAATAATTGCCGTAACAAATTTGGTCCTTCGAAGAGCCGGAAGTCCATTTCCCCGAGACGCACTGGCCAACAGTGACCGATGACCGTACGGCAAAACTGTAAGTCCTCCATCTCAAATTAGATGTTAAAAAGAGGCCGGTCCGCTGAACTAGTGCCTCCCGGGCAGCGACTTACCGGATCAGCACAAGAGACCGCTCTCGGGACAAGGTAAGATTTTTATTTTTATTTTATTATTAACCTTTTGTGTTAGACTTGATTAGGAATTTGATGAATAAGGGATTTGAATATATACATACAATATAGAGATTGATTGAATGTTTATCTGTTTCTGTCCTATCTGCTTTACTCTTGTTGAGGGGAAATAAGTGGTCATGTATTCCCCGTATAGATCCGTCTGTGGCCATCCTGGATGGGCAGACCTAGTGACTAGCCCGCGTTTTGGGAAGACGCGCTCAGGGCGACCTGGCGGCAGTCGAGCACTGCGGGTGTTCTCTCTCTTGTGTGTTCTTGTTTGTTTCTTCTGGTTAATTGTCATTTGATATAGGGGTATGGTCCCATACTAATATCCGGGTGCAGATAAAGGAAATTTGTCGGTTTGACAGCCTTGTAAACTGCAGAAAATCCCTTGGGGACACATAAATACTCCTAGATCAAAACCTAAAGAACCCCCCCCCTCCGTTGATACAAGGGTGTGGCCTGATAGATTTCCAGGTAACAAACAGAGGACATTTGGCGGACCGCAGTGTTCATGCCAGCCTCATATGTTGTATTAATCCTGAGCAGGCACATAAATACCCTTGGATCAATGACTGAAATATTAAATGTTTTGATAGGATGAAAGAACAGTCGGGAGAATTCAGTTTCCTCGTAATTCTGTAAATGCTCTCTACAAGTTAGTGAAGTATTAAGTAATGATAAGAGAACAGTCGGGAGAATACAGTCTCCCAGTAATTCTGTAATTCTCTAAGACACCAGTGTTTTAGCAATACACAAGATCAGTAATCTAGAAGTGATATATCATGACTAGAAAGTCTGTGAGTGATTGCAAGTGATAAGATACTGTGTGCGTGTGTTGTGTCATTGTGAGAAGACATTAACAAAAAAAGAGCTCCGTGTGCACGATAAACAAAGTAGGTATGATCCATGGAAAATCTGTTGGTGTGAATGAAGATGTTAAGTATATGTGTAGTCTAGACAAAGAGAATGTGACATTTCTTTAAATGTGGAAAACAAAGTATGATTTTGATGCGTTTTTAAATAAGGATTATTGTGTAATACTGTGTAGAAAGCTTAAAAATGATGCCGGCATGAAAATAAGAAAACAGAAGAAATTAGGCCTTCCCCAGGCAAAGAAATGGCTTGAGGAGGCTAACCATAGGTTAAATTCAGAAAACCATAAAAAGACTATGTTTTTGAACAAAAGAGGAGGACAATAATATGACCGTCCTCTGACGTTTAGTTCAGCAAGTATTGACTGAACAAAACGTAACAAACCAAATGCAACCTGACTCTCCACTGTTTGTTGTTCCCCTGTGGTCACCTGGGTCACCCGCAGATGCAACCGGTTCTCTTATGGCTGCAGCTAAACCCCCTCTCAAAATGACTCTTGCTGTCCAGAGGAGTCCACAAAGGACCCCCTTTACAGCAACTATTACAAATTTTTCGGGGACCTGGTGAACCAATTGATATCCCCCTCAGCTGGGGAACAAACAGAATGTGGAGAGAAAGAATTTCCACTAATTGAAGTTCCCAAACCTAGGGCAGGACAAAATGTAGGAGGTATAGTAGTCCCCAACACTATGATGGTCTATCGCCCCTGGACCCCTGAGGATGTTAAAAAAACTACTGAAGGGGTACCACATCCCAAGGTGAACATAGCTTAAATCAGGGATGGTATCATGGGAATGATTGCTAACTATCATCTTATTGGGAGGGAAATAGAGCAGGTCACCAGACAGATCCTGGGTCCCGACTGGCATCATGTAGTGGGAGATTGGAGAGGATTAAACAATCAGGGAGTTGTGTTGCCTCATGATGATGCAGCACTAGAAAACAGGAGAAATGCTCTTATAGCAAGGATAGAGAATAGATGGATACGTCGAGCCGACTGGTCCATTATAAATCAGTGTGTACAGGGAGAAGAGGAAACAGTGGACAATTTCATTGTTAGGATGAGGGAGATTTTCAATAATCACTCAGGAATAGAAGTCCCAGTAAATCAAGTAAACGATAGTACATATGAGCAACAGCTAAAGGATGCAATCTTGAAGGGGCTGTTTGCCCCTATATCAAGTTTGTTATCAAACACATGATCAACCATAGGATCTGCAGACTACAAGGGCACTTCCAATCAAAAAAGAGAGTAAAGAAAGGGAAAGTGTTTATGTAGATGAAGGTAATGATGTGTATGTCATTGAGAAGGAGAACATAAGGATAGGAAACACCTGAACAAGGCCCCGCATTCAGGACTATGAAAAAAAAAAAAAAAAAAAAGAGAAGGGAGTGTTTCCTGTGAGGTAAAAGAGGTCACTTGGCAAAAGAATGTAGGTCAAACAGAGAGGAAGATGCATGACTAGAAGATGTTGGTATGTCTGCAGAGAGAGAGATACAGAAGAAAATGATGAGAAAGAATCTGAAATTTTGGATGTGTGCGCTGTTGAAACTTGTTTGCATGCTAAAGTCAAGTCAGAAATAATCTTGGTTGTGAAGGGTAGATGGCTAACATTTTTCTGTGATACTGGGGCTTGTAGGACCCTAATACACCCGCTGGATATGAAAAAGGTAAAGAAAAAGGTGTAGTATATGTAAAATCTGCAAAATGGGTTGATGCACCAGGAGGTCATGTCTGAAGGCCTTACTGTGGAAGATCCACAGACAGGTAAATAGGCTCAGTGTAAAATTGTCATTATGACTAAATGTCCTGTTAATTTGTTGGGTAGAGACATGTTGCACGCTCTTGATATTTCTGTCGTACCAGTGGAGGGAGGTCTCAGAGCCCATCGGCTGTGTGAAAAACAAATCACAGCTGTGGATAATGAGCCCTGATACTGGTACAGCCTGGAATTTGCAAACTGAGGGATTAAATATACCCAAAATCCTGGCAGAAATAATTGACAAAGAGTCTGTGAGGAAAAGGTATAAGGTCCAGACAAACCTCTATTGCACCATGTATTACAGAAAGACCTCTGGGCCTGATAAGTCCTATGAGAAACAGTTAATGAGTCTCACTAACACTGAAGTTCTATTAAAATGTCTGTACTGTGATAAGAGGGGAAATAGGGTGGCTACTTGTCTCCTACCACAGCCTATTCTGCAAATATACAGGCAGGATACTGTTCTTGTGTTTCGGTCACCCAGAATTCCAAGGTATCATGGCATGAGCTAGGAGAACTTATCACGAACTGGGTCCAACTGACAGATGAGAAACTAAAGTCCAGAGGGATTCAGAGGTATAGGAGGCATAAGGGAGAGAAAGATGGGTGGAGACTCGTGCAGGATTTACAGGCAGTCAATGGGGCCGTATTACCGAGGGCCCCGGTGGTCCCAGACATGCATGTCCTCCTGAACGAGCTCTACCCAGAGAACGAGGTATTTTATGTTATTGATAACAGTAATCCTTCTTTTCATTCCCTTACACAAAGACAGTCAGTTCTGGGTTGCATTTATGTACACGATAAAAAAAAAAAAAAGAGGTACACATACACTAGGTTATCCCAGGGATATTGTGAAAGTCCAACTACCTTCTCACAAAGAATGTCCAATAATTTGTCTCGGTTTGTACCTCCCAGTGTGTTAAATTCTCTTGTATTTGGATGACATTCTGGTAGTAATGTATGTAAAATTACCATGGTTCTGATGCATTTCCTCGCAGACCAAGGTCAAAAGGTCAGCAAAGACAAATTACAACTGTGGAAAGAAAAGGTGAAATACCTGGGTTACATTTTATCTCAAGAAGGTAGACATTTGGATGAGATCCGAAAAGAGGCCATCCTTCAAGTCCCCAAATCACATACCAAAAAGAAATGATGTCATTTCTTGGCATGGCAAATGTCTGTAGAGCATGGATAGCAAATTATGCTACGGAGGTGGAGCCTCTTTCTGATCTCATCTATGGTTCACTAATGGCTGCAAAAGATTCCATTCAGTGGAATGTGTAAGCAGAGGATGCATTTACGAAGGTAAAGCACCTCATTGTGGGTTATGCTTAGCCTTCCCAATTACAGTAAAACCTTTTATCAGACTGTAGATTGTAAGGAAGGATCTCACTGATGTTCCCTTTCTAGATGCTGACATTACCTTTTGTGTTGATGGGTCTTGTAAAAAGGACGATAAAGGGGTACATCAAACGGCATACGCTATAGTAACACATGACCAGGTCATTGAAGCCAGACCCCTTCCCAGTTCCTACTCTACACAACAAGCTGAAATTATTGCCCTATCTAGGGCCTGTAGTCTAAGGGAAGGGAAGAAAATAATTATTTATACAGACAGCCAATACGCTTTTTCTACTATACACATATTTGCCCAGCAATGGAAAAATAGGGGTATGATTACGTCCACAGGTAAACCAATCTCACATAGAGATCTTATCCTTGCCCTTCTAGAAAATGTACAGAAACCAACACAAGTGGCTATTTGTAAATGTACAGCACACAGAAAGGGAACAGATCCAATTACTCTAGGGAATGCACTAACAGACAAGACCGCAAGGGAAGCTACTACAGGACCGCAAAAAACACACATATACTATACAGGTCCCCAAGAAAATGGTGAGGTACGGAAAGCTATTGATAAAACATGGTTATCAGAAATGCAGAAAACATCACCGGCAGGTGAAAAACAAAAGTGGTTTTCTAAAGGGGCAACGCTGGTCAATGGTATATACACAAGTACAGAAGGTAAACCCATCTGACCTACATCACTGTTTGGATGTGCTGCGTTATTGAGCCATGGGCAAGCCCATATCTCAAAAGGAGGGATGGTGCAGGTGATCAATAAGGTGTTCACAACATATGGGTTTACGAATGACTCTAGAGATTTTTGCCTCACATGTCCGCTTTGTAACAGATACTATGCTCAAGGTGCTCTAAGACCCTTAAGAGGTCATTTCTCACAACCCTCTTATCCCTTTCACATGATATGCATGGATTTTATGATTATTGTTGTTTGTAAAGTGGGCGGAAGCTTTTCCTATGACACACCCAAATGGGCAGTCAGTAGCCAAAGTACTTATTAAAGAGGTGATTCCACTTCATGGGATTCCCTCTGTGATTTACAGTGACAACGGCTCCCATTTTGTAAACCGAACAATACAACAAATTGGTAAATTGTACAATATTGACCTAAGAAGACCACTGTGTCTACCACCCACAATCTGTGGGCACAGTGGAGAGACACAATGGTACCTTAAAGAGTAAACTAAGAAAATTGTTAAAGGAAACAGGGAAAAATAAATGGGTTTAGTGTTTGCCAATGGCATTGTTGAGTATAAGAATTACCCCTACTGCTAAAGGTCTAACACCGTATGAAATGTTGTATTGTAAACCTTATTATATTCCACAACTAGCCACCGTTCCTCTCCCTGAAGAGGAAATAGACTTGACTTGTATAATAAGAATGTTTTCATAAAATATTACTGGGTCAGAATGTGTAAATGAGAAAAGAGCTACTCTAAGACTAAGATGCAAAGTATACCCCCCTCAGTACAAGCATTACCAGGAAATTTTACTTGTTTCTCTAACAATGACAGTAATGGTACAAATGTTTGTACCCTATCCCCTGAATACTGTGCAACTACAACCCTTACTACAGACATTAAGTATGAACTAAAATGGTTTCAGGAACAGAAACAGCAATTGGCTGATGTTTGGTGTTTGTGTGGAGATAAGAGACTAAGGCCCAGACTGCCACCTAGATGGGAGGGTAGTTGTGCCCTTACCCGATTGCTGCTTCCCTTTTATATAGTTCCTATAAGTGATAAATCAATGAAATTACCAGGTAAATATTTTTTTAAAGGAATTAAGCGAGAAACACCACAAGGATCATTTGACAACCAAGTGTATATAGACGAAATAGGTGTTCCACGAGGAGTTCCAGATGAATTTAAAGCGCAGAATCAAATAACAGCAGGACTCACCTCACTCTTCATATGGGTCCAGCCCAACAAGAACGTCGACTGGATAAACTACATCTACTACAACCAGCAGAGGTTTGTGAATTACACCAGAGATGCTATCTAAGGCATAGCAGCACAATTGGACGCCACCTCTTTGACAGTGTGGCAGAACCGTATAGCGTTGGATATGTTGCTGGCAGAAAGGGGCGGGGTATGCAAAATGTTCGGCACCTTCTGCTGCACTTTTATTCCAAACAATACGGCACCTGATGGAAGTATCACCAAAGCCTTACAAGGCCTACAAATGCTATCCGAAGAATTAGCTGAGAACTCTGGTGTAGAGAACCCCCTGACAGGACTTTTCGGAAAATGGTTTGGTAAATGGGGTGATCTTGCAAAAAGTTTGCTTATCTCTATTGTCATGGCAGCCGCAGTTCTTACATTGTGTGGATGTTGCTGCATTCCCTGTATTAGGGGAATTCTTCAAAGACTGATTGACACATCTTTAACAAAAACTATGCTCCTCCAGAGGGACACGGAACTATACTCGGAACCTGATGATGAATTTACAACTCTCGCTAAGGACTTATCTGTCTAAATGATAATACCTGGTAAAATAAAATAACCTGGATATTTGAATTATTGACATTATTAGTATAAAAGGAGGGAGATGTTAGAGAAATTATACTTTAAATGTCAGTTATGAAAGACGCCATTTTGATTATCATGGCCTAGAAATAAGTTATAGTGATAATATGGAGTCAGCAATATAATATGCTTAGATGTGCAGTTTTGAATGTATCCTGTAATCATTGTTATATGTAAGATAACAGTCTGTAACAGACACTTCCACCTTTCCTGTTCTGTCTAGAATAAAGTTGAAAATACATGAGACTGGGAATGTTTTAAGACAGGAAAGGGGGGTGTCCAGGGCTTATAAAAAAACATGTACCAAAGTATTTTCTTTGGAAATGATAAAGGCTGCATGAACGTGTAATTCATTTCTCTTGCATATGCAATAAATATTACCTTGATTCCCGAGGGCGATCTGAGATGGTGAAATAATTGCCATAACATGTACCTATCCCCCTATGTACCTATCCCCTCTATGTACCTATCCCCTCTATGTACCTATCCCCTCTATGTACCTATCCCCTCTATGTACTTATCCACCCTATGTACCTATCCCCTCTATGTACTTATCCACCCTATGTACCTATCCCCTCTATGTACCTATCCCCTCTATGTACCTATCCCCCCTATGTACCTATCCCCCCTATGTACCTATCCCCCCTATGTACCTATCCCCCCTATGTACCTATCCCCCCTATGTACCTATCCCCCCTATGTACCTATCCCCTCTATGTACCTATCCCCTCTATGTACCTATCCCCTCTATGTACTTATCCACCCTATGTACCTATCCCCTCTATGTACCTATCCCCTCTATGTACCTATCCCCCCTATGTACCTATCCCCTCTATGTACCTATCCCCCCTATGTACCTATCCCCTCTATGTACCTATCCCCTCTATGTACCTATCCCCTCTATGTACTTATCCACCCTATGTACCTATCCCCTCTATGTACCTATCCCCTCTATGTACCTATCCCCTCTATGTACCTATCCCCCCTATGTACCTATCCCCTCTATGTACCTATCCCCCCTATGTACCTACCCCCTTTATGTACCTACCCCCTCTATGTACCTATCCCCTCTATGTACCTATCCCCCTTATGTACCTATCCCCTCTATTTACCTATCCCCCCTATGTACCTATCCCCTCTATGTACCTATCCCCCCTATGTACCTATCCCCCCTATGTACCTATCCCCCCTATGTACCTATCCCCTCTATGTACCTATCCCCTCTATGTACCTATCCCCTCTATGTACCTATCCCCCCTATGTACCTACCCCCTCTATGTACCTATCCCCTCTATTTACCTATCCCCCCTATGTACCTATCCCCTCTATGTACCTATCCCCTCTATTTACCTATCCCCCCTATGTACCTATCCCCTCTATGTACCTATCCCCCCTATGTACCTACCCCCTTTATGTACCTATCCCCCTATGTACCTATCCCCCTTATGTACCTATCCCCTCTATGCACCTATCCCCTCTATGTACCTATCCCCTCTATGTACCTATCCCCTCTATGTACTTACTCCCCCACCCCGGTGTACATAACCCCCCATTAACATACCCCCTCACATCATCAGAGCTTATTATTGAGGTGTGGTTGCACCCACAAACTGAACACTGGAAATGACCAATCACCCCCCACACACCACAGACACCAAACCTGTCCTCCTCCCATGGTGGGTGACTCTCCTTCATTCCTGAAGCTCAGCCATAGGGGGGGCCGGGCAATCAGAGGACGGGGAAGGGAGGAACTCCAGTTAGGTTTTTCTGCTGTCTACGTCCTGTTAGGAAGATTTCCTTCCTGTGGAGATAGAAGAGGAAGTGAGCGGAAATCTCCCCAACATGTCACTTCCACCGGTGTCCCCATAGGAAGATTTCTCTCACTTCTTCTTCTGGTGACAACTGTAAAATATTTGGATTTCTCATCATATTCCAGCCCAGGAACAATCATCTTCAGGACAGAGAGAGAGGAAATGATGTCACCGGGGACACCGAAATAAAACCTGACAGAGGATCTAATCCTTCCCTATTCTATCCAAACCGAAAAAACTCTCCCCCCTCACACTTTAAACAAGAATTCCTGGCATGGAGTAAAGTTACATTCATCCGGCTTTGACCAACTATGTATACCAGACCTGGCTGATCCCCCTGGAAGCTGGGAATCACTGAAATAGACACTGCTACTACCCCTCTACTAAACCTCTACTACACTGCTACTACCCCTCTATTACACATCTACTACACTGCTACTACCCCTCTACTACACCTCTGCTACACTGCTACTACCCCTCTACTACACCTCTACTGCACTGCTACTACCCCTCTACTACACCTCTACTACACCTCTACTGCACTGCTACTACACCTCTACTACACCTCTACTATCCCTCTACTACACCGCTACTACTAAACCTCTACTACACTGCTACTACCCCTCTATTACACATCTACTACACTGCTACTACCCCTCTACTAAACCTCTGCTACACTGGTACTACCCCTCTATTACACATCTACTACACTGTTACTACACCTCTACTGCACTGCTACTACCCCTCTACTACACCTCTACTATCCCTCTACTACACCTCTACTACACCTCTACTATCCCTCTACTACACCTCTACTATCCCTCTACTACACTGCTACTACACCTCTACTATCCCTCTACTACACCTCTACTACACCTCTACTACACTGCTACTACCCCTCTATTACACATCTACTACACTGCTACTACACCTCTACTGCACTGCTACTACACCTCTACTATCCCTCTACTACACCTCTACTACACCTCTACTATCCCTCTACTACACCTCTACTACACTGCTACTATACCTCTACTGCACTGCTACTACACCTCTACTATCCCTCTACTACACCCCTACTATCCCTCTACTACACTGCTACTACACCTCTACTACACCGCTACTACACTGCTACTACACCTCTATTACACATCTACTACACTGCTACTACACCTCTACTGCACTGCTACTACACCTCTACTATCCCTCTACTACACCTCTACTACACTGCTACTACACCTCTACTATCCCTCTACTACACCTCTACTATCCCTCTACTACACTGCTACTACACCTCTACTACACCTCTACTACACTGCTACTACTCCTCTATTACACATCTACTACACTGCTACTACACCTCTACTGCACTGCTACTACACCTCTACTATCCCTCTACTACACCTCTACTATCCCTCTACTACACTGCTACTACACCTCTACTATTCTTCTACTACACCTCTACTACACCTCTACTACACTGCTACTACCCCTCTATTACACATCTACTGCACTGCTACTACCCCTCTACTACACCTCTACTATCCCTCTACTACACCTCTACTACACCTCTACTATCCCTCTACTACACCTCTACTATCCCTCTACTACACTGCTACTACACCTCTACTATCCCTCTACTACACCTCTACTACACCTCTACTACACTGCTACTACCCCTCTATTACACATCTACTACACTGCTACTACACCTCTACTGCACTGCTACTACACCTCTACTATCCCTCTACTACACCTCTACTACACCTCTACTATCCCTCTACTACACCTCTACTACACTGCTACTATACCTCTACTGCACTGCTACTACACCTCTACTATCCCTCTACTACACCCCTACTATCCCTCTACTACACTGCTACTACACCTCTACTACACCGCTACTACACTGCTACTACACCTCTATTACACATCTACTACACTGCTACTACACCTCTACTGCACTGCTACTACACCTCTACTATCCCTCTACTACACCTCTACTACACTGCTACTACACCTCTACTATCCCTCTACTACACCTCTACTATCCCTCTACTACACTGCTACTACACCTCTACTACACCTCTACTACACTGCTACTACTCCTCTATTACACATCTACTACACTGCTACTACACCTCTACTGCACTGCTACTACACCTCTACTATCCCTCTACTACACCTCTACTATCCCTCTACTACACTGCTACTACACCTCTACTATTCTTCTACTACACCTCTACTACACCTCTACTACACTGCTACTACCCCTCTATTACACATCTACTACACTACTACTACACCTCTACTGCACTGCTACTACACCTCTACTATCCCTCTACTACACCTCTACTACACCTCTACTATCCCTCTACTACACCTCTACTACACTGCTACTACACCTCTACTGCACTGCTACTACACCTCTACTACACTGCTACTACACCTTTACTACCCCTCTACTACTCCACTACTGCACTACTACTATACCTCTACTAAACCCCTACTACCCCTCTACTACACATCAAGTACAAAGCTACTACATCACTATTACATCGCTACTACACTGCAACTACAGTGATCTTCACTTGCTTCTGAGTCCCATGCTGAGCGGCCAGCCTGATGCATTGTGAACACCAGAGGTCGGTCATTCAGCACTGGCACCATTCAGAGAATGTTTTGCACCATCTGGACAAATGCAAAGCGTTTTCTGATTGGACATGGTGGATGTCAGCACCTTGCCTCTCTACCTCATCCAATCAGAGAACGCTTTCCATTTATTTATATATCATAGATATGTAAAAGTAGACCATACTTGGAATCCATCTTTAAACTGAACCTGTCATTTGTCCACACTGGGCCTAGGAACAAGCTGGCCTTACTCGGGGTGTGGTCACCTTCTACTCCTACCTTCTACTCCTACCTGCAGGTGTGGTCACCTTCTACTCCTACCTTCTACTCCTACCTGCAGGTGTGGTCACCTTCTACTCCTACCTTCTACTCCTACCTGCAGGTGTGGTCACCTTCTACTCCTACCTTCTACTCCTACCTGCAGGTGTGGTCACCTTCTAATCCTACCTTCTACTCCTACCTGCAGGTGTGGTCACCTTCTACTCCTACCTTCTACTCCTACCTGCAGGTGTGGTCACCTTCTACTCTTACCTGCAGGTGGGGTCATCTTCTACTCCTACCTGCAGGTGTGGTCATCTTCTACTCCTACCTGCAGGTGTGGTCACCTTCTACTCCTACCTTCTACTCCTACCTGCAGGTGTGGTCACCTTCTACTCCTACCTGCAGGTGTGGTCACCTTCTACTCCTACCTTCTACTCCTACCTGCAGGTGTGGTCACCTTCTACTCCTACCTGCAGGTGTGGTCACCTTCTACTCCTACCTTCTACTCCTACCTGCAGGTGTGGTCACCTTCTACTCCTACCTGCAGGTGTGGTCACCTTCTACTCCTACCTGCAGGTGTGGTCACCTTCCACTCCTACCTGCAGGTGTGGTCACCTTCTACTCCTACCTTCTACTCCTACCTGCAGGTGTGGTCACCTTCCACTCCTACCTGCAGGTGTGGTCACCTTCTACTCTTACCTGCAGGTGTGGTCACCTTCTACTCCTACCTGTAGGTGTGGTCACCTTCTACTCCTACCTGCAGGTGTGGTCACCTTCTACTCCTACCTGCAGGTGTGGTCACCTTCTACTCCTACCTGCAGGTGTGGTCACCTTCTACTCTTACCTTATACTCCTACCTGCAGGTGTGGTCACCTTCTACTCTTACCTGCAGGTGTGGTCACCTTCTACTCCTACCTGTAAGTGTGGTCACCTTCTACTCCTACCTGCAGGTGTGGTCACCTTCTACTCCTACCTGCAGGTGTGGTCACCTTCTACTCCTACCTGCAGGTGTGGTCACCTTCTACTCTTACCTTATACTCCTACCTGCAGGTGTGGTCACCTTCTACTCCTACCTGCAGGTGTGGTCACCTTCTACTCCTACCTGCAGCTCCGATCATCCATCAGCCAGCGGATGAAATACCCGATTCTTCCAGGAATGGAGAACATGAGACATTCCCCTGATTTCCCACAATGCAGCTCTTCGTGTCGGCACAGCAGGGCTTGGATGCCGTCACGTGGCCAGGAACCTTGGGCAGATCACCGGGATGGGGAGCACAATCTGGTTGTACTTCATGGAGGAAAGTCTACCTATTACTGTGTTCTGATTGGTCAAATCTCAGGTTTATTTTAAGAGATGAACTGAATTAAAATTTCTGCCAAATAGTTTTTTTTAAGCAAAATTGGCTTTTTGATGACCCTTCCCCCAACCCTATGCATTATTTATATATATATATATATATATATATATATATATATATATATATATATACCCTAAATCCAGCAGTCATGTGACTTGTTTTTCTCTGGTGCAGGTGGGCACTGAGGGATGGGCACCATTGTGTACAGCAGTACTGGGGGGGGGGGCAGAGTAATGTGATGATGAGTCCCCTGGGGCTGCGTCCATAACTGTGTAGGTGAGACAACGCAGAACACGAGGGAACGAGCTGGTTTTGTACTAGCGCAGATCTGGAGGAATTAAAATTCCAATATATTCAGAAAGTTGGAGTTGGGGTTGCAGTGGAGTGAGGAGGACCCGAACCTGCTCCAATATATTCAGAAAGTTGGAGTTGGGGTTGAAGCGGAGTGAGGAGGACCCTAACCTACTCCAATATATTCAGAAAGTTGGAGTTGGGGTTGAAGTGGAGTGAGGAGGACCCTAACCTACTCCAATATATTCAGAAAGTTGGAGTTGGGGTTGAAGTGGAGTGAGGAGGATCCGAACCTGCTCCAATATATTCAGAAAGTTGGAGTTGGGGTTGAAGTGGAGTGAGGAGGACCCTAACCTGCTCCAATATATTCAGAAAGTTGGAGTTGGGGTTGAAGTGGAGTGAGGAGGACCCTAACCTTCTACTGTGGGGGGGGGGGGGGGTGCTCCCTCACCTCCTATCCAGGTCTATATTGTGAGCTCTCCTTCCATAATTCTGGAATGTAGATGTAGAATCCACCAGTGGGCCAGTGTCACCATCATGTTTTTGGTGCAGGTCTCAGCACCTGGATCTCCATCGGTTAGACCTCACAGTGTAGGGCAAGGTCTGAGTTCATGAAATATATAAGAATATGCTTCTTCGGGGCTCTGAGGGGTCCACTTTATTGGGGTTTCTTTGAATCTGGAATGCTTCAGGATGGCTTTTTTCCATCAATATTGTACCATCTTGGTGTCCACTGTCATGCGGTTGACTATCCTTAGGAGTATACAGAGAGGGAAACAAGGACATTCAGGATCTCGGATGCTGGGAATGGTCTTTCCTTCAGTCTTGTATGAAAGTAAAGCTCCAGCAGTGGGTCAAACCCTGTGCTCATCACATTTGTAGATGGGTGCAGTCTACTTTCGTTGCTGCAGGGGGCGCTCAGCAGCAGCGCCCCCATAGCTGGAGAAGAAGTCAAGAGGAACACAGTTGCTTTATGGTTTCCTGGGTCACTGAGGAAGTAATGCGGTTGCATGCTGCTGCTCCATGTGACTCTGGCAGCCATCTTGGGTCAGGCAGAGCTTATTTAAGGCCCCGGCTCCCAGGTTTGGTGCGTATTTGCGAGTTGGTAGAGTACTATTAAGGACAGTACTAGTAGTAGGGAAAGGTTTCTGAAGGGGAGGGAAAGTGTAGGGTTGCAAGGCCGCATTCCGCTCTCATTACAGATGCTTTCAGTCTGGCTTATACCTGCTCTCTTCACACCACTGGAAACCGTGAGTGCACCCAATTGGACAGCCGTCCCTGCAGGTTTGTTGTAAACAAATTGCACTATTTCAATGCAAGTCTTCCATTGCACCTGACTGGAGGAGTGGGATTGCAGTGTGTGGTGGAGGAGTGGGGGGAAGGTGTGTAGTAAAGTTGTGTGGTGGAGGAGTGGGGTGGAAAAACGGGGAGGAGGAGTGGGGAGGAGAAGTGCGGAGGAGGAGTGAGGTGGAGGAGTGCGGTGGAGGAGTAGGGTGGAGGTGTGCGGTGGAGAAGTGGGGTGGAGGTGTGCGGTGGAGGAGTGCAGTGGAGAAGTGGGGTGAAGGAGTGGGGTGAGGGTGTGGGCTGAAGATGTGCGGTGAAGGAGTGGGGTGAAGGAATGGGGTGAAGGTGGGCGGTGAAGGAGTGGGGTGAAGGTGTATGGTGGAGGAGTGTGGTGGAGAAGTGGGGTGAAGGTGAGCAGTGAAAGAGTGGGGTAAAGGTGCATGGTAAAGGATTGGGGTGAAGGTGAGCGGTGGAGTGGGGTGAAGGTGTATGGTGAAGTAGAGTGAAGGTGAGCAGTGAAGGAGTGGGGTAAAGGTGCGCGGTGAAGGAGTTGGGTGAAGGAGTGGGGTGAAGGTGCATGGTGGAGTACGGTGGAGAAGTGGGGTGAAGATGTATGGTGGTGGAGTGGGGTGAAGGTGTATGGTGGAGAAGTGGGGTGAAGGTGGGCGGTGAAGGAGTGGGGTCAAGGTGTATGGTGGAGGAATGCGGTGGAGAAGTGGGGTGAAGGTGTGGGGTGGAGAAGTGGGGTGAAGGTGTATGGTGGAGGAGTGCGGTGGAGAAGTGGGGTGGAGAAGTGGGGTGGAGGTGTATGGTGGAGGAGTGCGGTGGAGAAGTGGGGTCAAGATGAATGGTGGAGGAGTGCAGTGGAGAAGTGGGGTGAAGGTGTATGGTGGAGGTGTGCGGTGGAGAAGTGGGGTGAAGGTGGGTGGTGAAGGAGTGGGGTCAAGGTGTATGGTGGAGGAGTGCGGTGGAGAAGTGGGGTGAAGGTGCACGGTGAAGGAGTAGGGTGAAGGTGCATGGTGGAGGAGTGCGGTGGAGATGTATGGTGGAGAAGTGGGGTGGAGGAATGGGGTAGAGGTGTGCGGTGGAGAAGTGGGGTGAAGGTGGGCGGTGAAGGAGTGGAGTCAAGGCGTATGGTGGAGGAGTGCGGTGGAGAAGTGGGGTGAAGGTGTACGGTGGAGAAGTGGAGTGAAGGTGACCAGTGAAGGTGTATAGTGGAGGTGTGCGGTGGAGAAGTGGGGTGAAGGTGGGCGGTGAAGGAGTGGGGTCAATGTGTATGGTGGAGGAGTGCGGTGGAGAAGTGGGGTGAAGGTGTATGGTGGAGGAGTGTGGTGGAGAAGTGGGGTGAAGGTGTGGGGTGGAGAAGTGGGGTGAAGGTGCGGGGTGGAGAAGTGGGGTGGAGGAATGGGGTGAAGGTGTATGGTGGAGAAGTGGGGTGAAGGTGGGTGGTGAAGGAGTGGGGTGAAGGTGTATGGTGGAGGAGTGCGGTGGAGAAGTGGGGTGGATAAGTGGGGTCAAGGTGTATGGTGGAGAAGTGGGGTAAAGGTGTGGGGTAAAGGTGTGGGGTAAAGGTGTGGGGTGGAGAAGTGGGGTCAAGGTGTGGGGTGGAGAAGTGGGGTGAAGGTGCATGGTGGAGGAGTGCTGTGGAGAATTGGGGTGAAGTTGTATGGTGAAGGAGTGCGGTGGAGGAGTGCGGTGGAGGTGTGGGTAAAGGAGTGGGGTCAAGGTGTATGGTGGAGAAGTGGGGTGAAGGTGACCAGTGAAGGTGTGGACAATCCTCCTTGTACTTGGCTCACCAGCTGTGTTTATTGATCGTATAGAAGTGATAACGGGAGATTGCGGAGAACGTTGCACCATATAGTCCTCATCTCTCGCACTGTTTGCTCTCCTCTTATTAATGTGTTTTCTATTTCCCAATCAGGTGAGTGAATGGAAAGTCACGGATCATTCATGTGAAGTGGATTGGTCACCAGACACACAATGTAATAATGACGATAATCTATAAAATGAAAGTCGCTGTAATATGAAAAGAGAACTTCAGTTATTTTGTGGGGAGCCGCCCACCTCAGAATGGACCAGAATTCACCCTAAAAACACGAATGTAATCAGGTGGGATTGTTCCGTCTGTTCTGCACTGAAGTTACTTACCTGCCTGTCTTTGCTGTACAATGAGGTGCGCATGCGCGGCTCCATGCAAAAATTCCAGAAATGGCGGGATGAATGAACACATGTGCAGGAGTGACAACATCTCAGTCTGGCCAATAGAAACTGCTGCTGATTTGATACCTGGTGACCATTGAGCTGAAGAAGTCATTGGCCGCGCTGGAGAACACGTGAGAATAGTACCACGTTCATCTCTTTCCATGTAACGCGTAGGTGCGGCAGGGGGAGGAGGGGGTTGGGCTTGCTCACACGTCACACATGGGCGTCCATGAGGGCCAAGGTCTCTGTCCTGAGAGCAGATCCCGCTCCGTTTATGATCAAGACCTCGTGGGAGGGGCTGACAATCATGTGACAACTGCAACAGCCAACCACAGCGATCCCATGATCAGGAAGTCCATCCCACCTCCTGGCATTAGGACCCTCCTAAAATTACTCAGAACCCCCCAACAATGATTCACTTTGAAATTTCACTATGAAATCCGAGGCCCCAGAGAATAAAATTGTGTGAAGATGAGGGAGGAGTACAGAAGAATAGTGTATATTGAGGAGGGGGGGGGGGGGCTGAAGTTCCTCTTTAAAGTTCCCGTCCAGTCAATTTAAAATAAAAACTCCAAAATGTATACGAGGAGCAACAAGGAACCTAAGAGGAGCAATTAGAAGCATATAGGAAGTATATAGGGATCGTATAGGAAGTATATGGGGATCATATAGGAAGTATATGGGGATCATATAGGAAGTATATGGGGATCATATAGGGATCATATAGGAATTATATAGGAAGTATATAGGGATCATACAGGAAGTATATAGGCATCATATAGGAAGTATATGGGGATCATATAGGAAGTATATGGGGATCCTATAGGAAGTATATGGGGATCATATAGGGATCATATAGGGATCATATAGGAAGTATATAGGGATCATATAGGAAGTATATAGGGATCGTATAGGAAGTATATGGGGATCATATAGGAAGTATATGGGGATCATATAGGAAGTATATAGGCATCATATAGGAAGTATATAGGGATCATATAGGAAGTATATAGGGATCATATAGGAAGTATATAGGCATCATATAGGAAGTATATGGGGATCATATAGGGATCATATAGGAAGTATATAGGGATCATATAGGAAGCATATAGGGATCATATAGGAAGTATATAGGAAGCATATAGGGATCATATAAGAAGTATATAGGGATTGTATAGGAAGTATATGGGGATCATATAGGGATTATATAGGAAGTATATGGGGATCATATAGGGATCATATAGGAAGTATATAGGGATCGTATAGGAAGTTTATGGGGATCATATAGGGATCATATAGGAAGTATATAGGGATCATATAGGAAGTATATAGGAAGCATATAGGGATCATATAGGAAGTATATAGGAAGCATTTAGGGATCATATAAGAATTATACTTCCTATACAATCCCTATATACTTCTTATATGATCCCTATATGCTTCCTATATATTTCCTATATGATCCCTATATGCTTCCTATATACTTCCTATATGATCCCTATATGATCCCCATATACTTCCTATACGATCCCTATATACTTCCTATATGATCCCTATATGATCCCCATATACTTCCTATATAATCTCTATATATGGGGATCATATAGGAAGTATATAGGAAGTATATAGGGATCATATAAGAAGTATATAGGGATTGTATAGGAAGTATATGGGGATCATATAGGAAGTATATAGGGACCATATAGGAAGTATATGGGGATCATATAGGAAGTATATATGAAGTATATAGGGATCATATAGGAAGTATATAGGGATCATATAGGAATTATATAGGGATCATATAGGAAGTATAAAGGGATCATATGAGAAGTGTATGAGAAGTGGCATAAGAGGAGCATAAGGAGGGCATATGAGAAGCTGGCGGGGAGTATACGGGGAGCATTAAGGAACCATAGTGGGGGTATACAGAAAGCATATGAGTAGGATATGGGGAGCACACAGGATGCATGCTGGGAGAATTTAGGGAGCACTACATGTCTTCTCAGCACTTCCAGTCAGCCATTACTATTGACCCCCCCGGCTCAGCCATCTGATGGTCCATCTTGGAGGAATTCCTGAACACACCCAGCGCAGGCTCCTCGTGTCAAACACAGAAAGCCGGCAGTAACAATGACAGCAGTCGGGGGTCTCATGTCCCCCTGGTGGAGTATTTCTGGGGTCGCCATGATCCACGTAAAGTTATTTATCAGTTTTGGTTGGATCTGTAAAAGGACAGGACAATTCTAGCAGATAATAAGAGTTAAATGTAATGTTCTGCATACCCGCGGGGCCCCTCATAGTGGCACATTTCTATAGATACCGCTAAACCCACACCCAGATCTGTAAAGGGCAGTTTTATTTACAGTACATGCGGACCGCGCTGTCACACCATACATTGTTCAGACAACAAGTCTGTGATAGATGATGTTTGGGGGGGGGGGGGGTGGATTCCTCATCATTGAGTCTTCTGTTGTCATCACAGCAAAGTCTAATTCCATCCGCAGATTGTGTCTGGCACATACCGTCACTGTGTACAACCCCCGGGGCAGAAGTGGCCTTCATTCTGTACATACCACAATGTTATATATAATAAGAGAGCGCATCTGCTACGTCCCATTGTTTACAACGTCTCCAAGGTTTTTATAGACAGATCATCTCCATGGCTCTTATAAACTGAGATCTGATGTCTCCATCGTTCTTATATACTGAGATCTGATGTCTCCATGGCTCTTATAGACAGAGATCTGATGTCTCCATGGCTCTTATAGACAGAGATCTGATGTCTCCATGGATCTTATAGATGGAGATCTGATGTCTCCATGGATCTTGTAGATGGAGACCTGATGTCTCCATGGTTCTTATAGATGGTGATCTGATGGCCCCATGGTTCTTATAGATGTAGATCTGATGTCTCCATGGATCTTATAGATGAAGATCTGATGTCTCCATGGTTCTTATAGATGAAGATCTGATGTCTCCATGGATCTTATAGATGAAGATCTGATGTCTCCATGGTTCTTATAGATGTAGATCTGATGTCTCCATGGATCTTATAGATGAAGATCTGATGTCTCCATGGATCTTGTAGATGGAGATCTGATGTCTCCATGGCTCTTGTAGATGGAGATCTGATCTCTCCATGGATCTTGTAGACAGAGATCTGATGTCTCCATGGTTCTTATAAATAGATCTTATAGATGGAGATCTGATGTCTCCATGGCTCTTGTAGATGGAGATCTGATCTCTCCATGGATCTTGTAGATGGAGATCTGATCTCTCCATGGTTCTTATAAATGGATCTTATAGATGGAGATCTGATGTCTCCATTAGACTTTTGCACAACGGAAAAATTTGTTTAGTTTAGTTTTGTTTCTTTTCGGTGCCGTTGATTCATAATCATTCGTAATTTCGCAAACTGGGATTTTTTGTGTTCGGACTAATTCGTATTTTCGCAAAGCGACATTTTTCATTGAATCGGCATGATTTGTATTTCTGTAGGCCTTATTTTTATTTGATTTAGAATTCGTACTTTCGGTAGAGTACATTGTTTTTCGTTGATTCTGGACACAACTCCTACTTTCGTAACTTTTTTCTAATTTTACGTGTCTCTCTCACAGTGGCGCAGCCTAACGTGCTTCGAAGGGATTTGTACTTTTCTAAATACATCGCGGCAGGGGCGTTGCTAGGTCTACAAAACATCTGGGGCTAGAGCCCATAGCAGCATAGTAAAGAAAGCCATACACTTGGGCGGGTATACACATGTATATACAGTAATATACGTGTGTGTGTGTGTGTATATATATCCCCAGAGTCCCCCCTTACACCAGCGTGGCGTGGAAGGGAGGAGGGGCATGTAGAGGAGGAGGGGAGAGGAGGCATAGAGGGAAGAGGAGGAGTGGAGGGGAGAGGAGGCAAGGAGGGAAGAGGAGGCATGAAGGGAAGAGGAGGCATGGAAGGGAGGAGGGGTGTGGAGGGAAGAGGAGGAGTGTAGGGGTCGAGAGGCGTGGAGGGGAGAGGAGGAGTGTAGGAGAGAGGAGTGTAGGGGAGAGGAGTGGAGGGAAGAGAAGGCATGGAGGGAAGAGGAGGCATGTAGGGGAGGAGGGGTGTGGAGGGGAGAGGAGAAGTGTAGGGGGCGAGGGGTATGGAGGGGAGAGGAGGAGTGTAGGGGAGAGGAGTGTAGGGGAGAGGAGTGGAGGGAAGAGGAGTGGAGGGAAGAGGAGGCGTGGAGGGAAGAGGAGGTGTGGAGGGGAAAGGAGGCATGGAGGGAAGAGGAGTGGAGGAAAGAGGAGGCGTGGAGGGAAGAGGAGTGGATGGAAGAGGAGGCTTGGAGGGAAGAGAAGGCATGTAGGGGAGGAGGGGTGTGGAGGGTAGAGGGGGAGTGTAGGGGGCGAGGGGCGTGGAGGGGTGAGGAGGAGTGGAGGGAAGAGGAGGCGTGGAGGGAAGAGGAGGCGTGGAGGGGAGAGGAGGCATGGAGGGGAGGGGAGAGGAGGCATGGAGGGGAGAGGCGTGGAGGGAAGAGGAGGCGTGGAGGGGAGAGGAGGCATGGAGGGGAGAGGCGTGGAAGGAAGAGGAGGCGTGGAGGGAAGAGGAGGCGTGGAAGGGAGTGGAGGGAAGAGGAGACGTGGAGGGGAGAGGAGGTGTGGAGGGAAGAGGTGGTGTGGAGGGGAGAGGAGGCGTGGAGGGAAGAGGAGGCGTGGAGGGAAGAGGAGGCGTGGAGGGAAGAGGTGGTGTGGAGGGGAGAGGAGGCGTGATGGAAGAGGAGTGGATGGAAGAGGAGGTGTGGAGGGAAGAGGAGGCATGGAGGGGAAAGGAGTGGAGGGAAGAGGAGTGGAGGGAAGAGGAGGTGTGGAGGGAAGAGGAGGCATGGAGGGGAAAGGAGTGGAAGGAAGAGGAGTGGAGGGAAGAGGAGATGTGGAGGGAAGAGGAGTGGAGGAGAGAAGAGGCGTAGAGGGAAGAGGAGGCGTGGAGGGAAGAGGAGTGGATGGAAGAGGAGGTGTGGAGGGAAGAGGAGGCATGGTGGGGAAAGGAGTGGAGGGAAGAGGAGTGGAGGGAAGAGGAGTGGAGGGAAGAGGAGGTGTGGAGGGAAGAGGAGGCATGGAGGGGAAAGGAGTGGAGGGAAGAGGAGATGTGGAGGGAAGAGGAGTGGAGGGAAGAGGAGGCGTGGAGGGGAGAAGAGGCGTGGAGGGAAGAGGAGGCGTGGAGGGGAGAGGAGTGGAGGGAAAAGGAGGCATGGAGGGGAGGAGAGGTGTGGAGGGGAAAAGAGGAGTGTAGGGGAGGATGGGAGGGGTGGATTTTTGCTCCTTGAATACTTGTACGTACAAAGAAGAGATTTGGGGATTGGGATTTTTTTTAAAGAGACAGTGGAAAAAAAATAAAAAATAAAAAATTTGAAAGTCACAAACTTACCAATATTACTGATAGTGCTTCCAGGTGTTGTATTGGGGGATGCTTGCAGCTGCGGACACCCCCCCCCCCCGTACCGTTCTTTAGAGAAGATGGTTGGCTTTCTTGTAATAACAACCAATGCGGCTAAGCAGCCGCTTGACTGTTATTACAAACAGCGGGAGGGGATGTCCTCCCCAGAAGTGCAGTTGCTTTAGATCCGAGGGGAAGATCTGAAATGAGGGGAAGCTCTGCTGATTTTATCATCCAATCATAGGCTCTAGCATAAGTAAGGTGGAGTTCCACCTCGTTCCAACATCCTGTTTGAGGCAGTGCTCCACGAGGCCCACCTTTCTCTGTTCCTGCCTGAGAAGGTGGCTTCCCTTCACACTACGGTGGAAGTGACCAGCAATTTTGGCGCATGACGCTAGAAGTGCTGCTAACCTTCCACAGTTAGTGTTATAATCGAGAGCAGACCTAACGACTAGATGCAGGATGTGTGCACAGTAGGGATGGGCTGTCTGTTTGACTCGAACATTGGCTGTTCGCCGAATAGCGAACAATTTGGGGTGTTCGCAGCAAATTCGAAAGCCGCAGAACACCCTTTAAAAGTCTATGGGAGAAATCAAAAGTGCTAATTTTTAAAGGCTTATATGCAAGTTATTGTCATAAAAAGTGTTTGGGGACCCGGGTCCTGCCCCAGGGGACATGGATCAATGAAAAAAAAAGTTTTAAAAACGGACGTTTTTTCGGGAGCAGTGATTTTAATAATGCTTAAAGTGAAACAATAAAAGTGTAATATCCCTTTAAATTTCGTACCTGGGGGGTGTCTATAGTATGCCTGTAAAGGGGCGCATGTTTCCCGTGTTTAGAAAAGTCTGACAGCAAAATGACATTGTCGGTCTCGGCAATACGGATAAATGTCATTGATAAAAACGGCATGGGATTCCCCCACAGTCCATTACCAGGCCCTTTGGGTGTGGTATGAATATTAAGGGGAACCCCGAACCAAAATTTAAAAAAAATGCATGGGGGGTCTCCCCAAATTCCATACCAGGCCCTTCAGGTCTGGTATGGATATTAAGGGGAACCCCGCACCAAAATGTAAAAAAAATGGCATGGGGGTCCCCCTAAAAATCCATACCAGACCCTTATCTGAGCATGCAACCTGGCAGGCCGCAGGAAAAGAGGGGGTGAGGAGAGAGCGCCCCCCCTCCTGAACCATACCAGGCCACATGCCCTCAACATGGGGATGATGTCCCCATGTTGATGGGGACAAGAGCCTCATCCCCACAACCCTTGCCCGGTGGTTGTAGGGGGTCTGCGGGCGGGGGGCTTATCGGAATCTGGAAGCCCGCTTTAACGAGGGGACCCCCAGATCCCGGTCTCCCCCCTGTGTGAAATGGTAATGGGGTACAAATGTACCCCTACTGTTTCAAAAAAAAGTGTCAAAATGTTAAGAAAGACAAGAGACGGTTTTTGACAATTCCTTTATTAATGACTTCTTCTTTCCCCGCTTCTTCTTTCATCTTTTTCTGGTATTCATTTGGTTTTCTTCCTCCATCTTGTTCTTCCCCCGCTTCTTCCTCTGCTTCTTCCTGTGCTTCTTCCTGCAGTCCTCTGCTTTTTCCTTCGGTGTTCTTGTCCGGCATCTTCCTCCGCGGCTTCTTCTTCCCCGCTTTGTCCTCCGGACGATCCGCCTCAATGGGAGGTTCCCGTTGTGTGACGCTTCTGTTCAGGTGACAGTTCTTATATAACTGAGGGCGCATTATGGCTTTCCCCATGCTGTCAGAGGGGGCGGGGTCACCCGTTACGTTTTAACATTTTTGACACTTTTTTTTGTGAAATGGTAGGGGTACATTTGTACCCCATTACCAATTCACACAGGGGAGGTGGGATCTGGGGGTCCCCTTGTTAAAAGGGGCTTCCATATTCCGATAAGCCCCCTGCCCACAGACCTCCACAACCACCGGGCAAGGGTTGTGGGGATGAGGCCCTTGTCCCCATCAACATGGGGACATCCCATGTTGAGGGTATGTGGCCTGGTATGGTTCAGGAGGGGGGGGCGCTCTCTTGTCCCCCCCTCTTTTCCTGGAATGGATTTTTAGGGGGACCCCCATGCCAATATTTTTGGACTGTGGGGAATTCCCATGCTGTTTTTTACAATTAACCTTTATGTGTATTGTCGGACCGGCAATTCATTAATAGCCGCGAGTAGTTTTAAATGACTTTTTTCCTTTGAAATGTCATTTTGCTGTCAGACTATTCTAAACACGGGAAACATGCGCCCCTTTACAGGCATACTATAGACACCCCCCCAGGTAAGAAATTTAAAGGGATATTACACTTTTATTGTTTGACTTTAAGCATTATTAAAATCACTGCTCCCGAAAAAATGGCCGTTTTTAAAAAAATTTTTTGCATTAATTCATGTCCCCTGGGGCAGGACCCGGGTCCCCAAACACTTTTTATGACAATAACTTGCATATAAGCCTTTAAAATTAGCACTTTTGATTATTCATGTTCGTGTCCCATAGATTTTAACGTTGTTCGCGTGTTCGAAACAAATTTTTTGCCTGTTCAGATGTTCTGGTGCGAACCAAACCGGGGGGTGTTCGGCCCATCCATAGTGCACAGCAGCGCACACCAACAAATCTTCCATCACGGATAGCCTTTGTCATGTTAGCTCCACCATCACTGACAACAAATCCTATTTTGACATTCGTGCCTGCCTGTTCCCCTATCCACTTCCCTATCATTATCTGAAGTGCATTTAGAATATTCTGTGGTGTGTGCTGCTGATCCATCACCTCAGCATGGAGGAGGAAGGAGTGCAATCCTGTCTTGTGAACTGTGGCAGTGGTTTTTCTTGACCTTGCAATTGTTTGTGGTGGTTGGATATCTTGCGACACATTGTACTGCCAACAATGGGCAGTCAAGGACAGGAAGGCATGTCGGCCACTTGGAGCACTCCATAAATCAGTTGTAAAGTGCACTGATTGGACAACAGCCTTCTCCAGCAACTCCTTCAAAACCCCAACATATGAACGGTACAGCGAGGGCACTACAGTTCTACTAAATGTGGTGCGTGAAGTGACCTGGTATTGTGGTGCCACAGCCTGCATAAGCTGCTTGAAGGATTCCCCTTCCACAAAATTGAAATAAGCCCCCCCAACAGCTATAAGCTGTCCAGTGAGGCATGTACATTTCCGGAACTGCTGTTTTGACATTCCCCAGTAATGTAACCCACCAAAATGTTCAATAGTGGGCTGTATGGATTTATTTTGCACTTCAGTACCACCTGCAGCTCCAGAAGTGGTGGTGAGTGTGACACTGCTGGTACTAGTTGTGGTAGACGGAGGAGTCACACCCATTTCTTCCCTTAGCACCACTGGCCTGTGGTGGGTAAGCATGTGTTGCTTCATCCCAGCGTTCGTGAGATGACCCAACAGTCTCCTATGGCTAACTTCTCTGCTGCACAGTTTATAGCTGTGCTGCCATCACCAACTGTCACAAAATGCTCCCAAATTTTGAAACGACGGCTGCTGCCACTGTGTGGTGAAGATTTTTTAGAGAGAGTTTCCTCTTCAGCCGCAGATGTTGGAGCAAGTTGCTTAATTTTGGTTGTAGCCTGGCCTGTGCACTCTGTGTTTTTGAGATTAAAACGGGAGGTGGCCTCATGTCAGGTATAGTGAAGGAGGTTACATGACTAACTAACGTCTATGGGAGACTCAACCGGAACAGGAGAGGCAGGTGCCACCGGTGCTGTTCTTTCAGGGGGAATACAACAGTGGGGAATCAAATTTAATGTTAGAAGGGGAATATTCTATCTCATAAATATTTGGTTCCTGATCGAGATTAAAAGGTAAGGTGTAATCCGAATCTTCCGAAGGAAGATTTATCACCATCAGATGTTGGGGTGTCCTCTGAATTCCCTCTTCTTTCGGATAACTAATGGGAAATGGGACTAATAAATCTCCCACATTACTTCTATGACCTGCAGATGTAATTTTTTTCAGTGGTGATGGTGGTGCCAATGGGAGTGGTGGTGGTGGTGGAACTATGAGCGCGCAAAATGTCTTGCTCATATTCTAATATTTCACTTTTGGGCCTGTGTTGGTGGTACTGTCAGGCCTTTCCTGTAAAAAAAATACTTGGTGTCACCACATTTCTCGAAGTGCCTATAGCGGAGGTGGTGGTGACAAAACTGGCACTAGTAGTAATTGTGTAGGTTGTTCTTGGGGGAAGATCCTGAAAAAAGGCGACGACATGCATTAGATGCCGACTGCTTCCTGGTCTCAGAGCAGGACCTCTCAGCCCTGCTAGTAGGGGATTTTAAACCATCAACATTTTCCCTCCCTGACCTTTTCTGTTTGGAGGGTGGCCTTAGCATAGCACTACTGCTAGTCAAAGTATCAGAGCTTGGCTTTTTGCAGCTGCTAGATCTGCCTGAACGCATTGGCTGGGGCACTGAAACAGGACAGGCAAGCTGCTCCTGCTGCTTCATTTGCCTCCTCTTTGAAAAGCCACTCCCGTGAGACCCAACGACACGACTACTGGAACATTGTGTAGTACTGGTGGTGGAAGTACGACTGTCTGGACCTGGCAATACAGATGCTGACATACATGACACATGACAATGGTGGTCCAAACTCACAGATTCTGGTGGTGGTTGTTGTTGCTGTGTCACTGCTGCTGCTGCTGCTGCTGGTACCTGGAGGAGGAACCTCATGTTGAGAGCTTGAAGCCTTCTTGACAACAACTTTACTAGACTGGACTCTCTTCTGCTGCTTCTCAAATATTGTCTCCGCTCCTCTGCTCAAACTCCCTTTCTCACTCAGTCCCCAGGAATGCAGTGAACTTTTGCCCTTAATCCAACCTCCAGCACAAAATAAAGCAGCTGATTGGACAGTAAATTACTCCATGCCAGTAATCCAGCCCCCAAGGAACCAACTGATTGGCCTAAAAAACTGTAACTCTCTAATATCCGGAATAGCAAAAGAATTAGAATTTAAATAGAAATTCATCTGAATTTTGCAACTTTTGGACATTCGCATGCATTCGAATTTTCGAACAAAGTGATTATGAATAAAACCGAATCCCAAATAGATGATATCGCAAATAGCGAATGGCTTTGGCCTAATTTGTTGATGCGTTAACGCGGCCTAATGCAATAGCAAGTGGACTCGTGATTTTGCATAACGAATTATTTCATTTCACTATTCGTTAAATTTAGCGGACATTCGGATGAATCAATTTCTTTCCAATTGTTTAGTAGCTCACTAGGGAATAAAATGAATCGATTCAAATAAAATTAAATTATTCGTTATGCAATCAGGATCACAAGTCGACTTGCTGTTGCATTAGGCCGCGTTAACGCACCAACGAATTATGCCGAAGGCATTCGTTATTTGCGATACCATTTATTTCGGATTCGGTTTTATTCGTAATTGCTTTGTTCGGAAATTCGAATGCTTCCTAACCTCCGAAAGTTGCAAAATTTGGACAAATTTCGATCAGTTACGAAACGAATTGCACAAGCCTAGTCTCCATGGTTCTTAAAAATGGAGATCTGATGTCTCCATGGATCTTATAGATGGGAGATCCGATGTCTCCATGGTTCTTATAAACGGAGATCTCATGTCTCCATGGATCTTATAGATGGGAGATCCGATGTCTCCATGGTTCTTATACACGGAAATCCGATGTCTCCATGGTTCTTATAGATGGAGATCTGATATCTCCATGGATCTTATAGATGGAGATCTGATGACTCCATGGGTCTTATAAACGGAGATCTCATGTCTCCATGGATCTTATAGATGGGAGATCTGATGTCTCCATGGATCTTATAGATGGAGATCTGATGACTCCATGGTTCTTATAAACGGAGATCTCATGTCTCCATGGATCTTATAGATGGGAGATCTCATGTCTCCATGGATCTTATAGATGGAGATCTCATGTCTCCATGGTTCTTATAAACAGAGATCTCATGTCTCCATGGATCTTATAGATGGGAGATCTGATGTCTCCATGGTTCTTATAGACAGAGATCTGATGTCTCCATGGATCTTATAGATGGAGATCTGATGTCTCCATGGATCTTGTAGATGGAGATCTGATGACTCCATGGTTCTTATAAATGGAGATCTCATGTCTCCATGGATCTTATAGATGGGAGATCTGATGTCTCCATGGTTCTTATAGACAGAGATCTGATGTCTCCATAGATCTTATAGATGGAGATCTGATGTCTCCATGGATCTTGTAGATGGAGATCTGACATCTCCATGGTTCTTATAGGGCTCTTGTGGATGGAGATCTGACGTCTCCATGGTTCTTATAGATAGAGATCTGATGTCTCCATGGATCTTATAGACGGAGATCTGATGTCTCCATGGATCTTGTAGATGGAGATCCGATGTCTCCATGGATCTTATAGATGGAGATCTGATGTCTCCATGGATCTTATAGACAGAGGTCTGATGTCTCCATGGATCTTATAGATGGAGATCTGATGTCTCCATGGTTCTTCTATATGGAGATCTGATGTCTCCAAGGCTCTTATAGATGATGTAGTGATACCCCCACAGGAGCCGCTGGACAGGACATGTTGATGGTGCCGGGCGATGATGGGAGATGGTGGGAAAGGTTGATGGTGCCAGGCGATGATGAGAGTTTATGGGAGAGGTTGGTGGTGCCGGGCGATGATGGGAGAGGTTGGTGGTGCTGGACAATGATGGGAGTTTATGGGAGAGGTTGGTGGTGCCGGGCGATAATGGGAGATGGTGCAAGATGTTGATGGTGCCAGGCAATGATGGGAGTTGTTGATGGGAGATGTTGATGGTGCTGGGCGATGATGTGAAATGGTGGGAAAGGTTAATGGTGCCGGGCGATGATGGGAGTTTATGGGAGAGGTTGGTGGTGCCGGACAATGATGGGAGTTGATGGGAAAGGTTGGTGGTGCCGGGCGATGATGGGAGATGGTGGAAGATGTTTATGGTGCCAGGCGATGATGGGAGATGTTGATGGTGCCAGGCGATGATGGGAGTTGATGGGAGAGGTTGATGGTGCTTGGCGATGATGGGCAGTGGTTGTAAAGGTTGATCATGCTGGGCGATGATGGGAGTTTATGGGAGAGGTTGGTGGTGCCGGGCGATAATGGGAGTTTATGGGAGAGATTGGTGGTGCCGGGTGATGATGGGAGATGGTGGGAAAGGTTGATGGTGCTGGACGATGATGGGAGTTTTTTGGGAGAGGTTGGTGGTGCCAGGCGATGATGGGTTGATGGGAGAGGTTGGTGGTGCCAGGCGATGATGGGAGATTGTGGAAGATGTTTATGGTGCCAGGCGATGATGGGAGTTGTTGATGGGAGATGTTACATAGTTAGGTTAAAAAAAGACAAAAGTCCATCCAGTTCAACCAAAAAAAAAAAAAATATCGTACAATCCAATATACCCAATTCTATACGCACAGTTGATCCAGAGGAAGGCAAAAAACCCCAGCAAAGCATGCTCCAATTTGCTACAGCAGGGGAAAAAATTCCTTCCTGATCCCTCAAGAGGCAATCGGATTTTCCCTGGATCAACTTTACCTATAAATGCTAGTATCCAGTTATATTATGTACATATAGGAAAGTATCCAGGCCTTTCTTAAAGCAATTTACTGAGCTGGCCAGAACCACCTCTGGCGGGAGTCTATTCCACATTTTCACAGCTCTTACTGTGAAGAAACCTTTCCGTATTTGGAGATGAAATCTCTTTTCCTCCAGTCGTAAGGAGTGCCCCCTTGTCCTCTGTGTTGTCCGTAAAGTGAATAACTCAACACCAAGTTGATCATATCCCCCTTATTCTCTTCTCAAGAGTGAATAAATTTAGTTCCTCTAATCTTTCCTTATAGCTGATCTCCCCCATGCCTCTCATCAGTTTGGTTGCCCTTCTCTGCACTTTCTCTAGTTCCCCGATATCCTTTTTGAGAACTGGTGCCCAAAACTGAACTGCATATTCCAGATGAGGTCTTACTAATGATTTGAACAGGGGCAAAATGATATCTCTCTCTCTCTAGAGTCCATACTTCTCTTAATACAAGAAAGGACTTTGCTCGCTTTGGAAACCGCAGCTTGGCATTGCATGTTATTATTGAGCTTATGATCTACCAAAACCCCCAGATCCTTCTCCACCATGGACTCCCCCAGTTGTACTCCCCCTAGTATGTTGATGGTGCTGGGCGATAGTGGGAAAGGTTGATGGTGCCAGGCGATGATGGGAGAGGTTGGTGGTGCCGGGCGATGATGGGAGATGGTGGAAGATGTTGATGGTGCCAGGCGATGATGGGGGATGTTGATGGTGCCGGGACGATGATGGAAGATGACGGGAGTTGTTGGTGGGCATTGATGGGAGAGGTTGGTGGTGCCGGGCGATGATGGGAAAGGTTGGTGGTTATGGGTGATGATGGGAGATGTTGATGGTGCTGGGCGATGATGGTAGGAAAGGTTGATGGTGCCGGGCGATGATGGGAGAGGTTAGTGGTGCTGGGCGATGATGGAAGAGGTTGATGGTGTTGGGCGATGATGGGAGAGGTTGATGGTTCCGGGCGATGATGGGAGAGGTTGATGGTGCCGGACGATGATGGGAGAGGTTGATGGTGCTGGGCGATGATGGGAGAGGTTGATGGTGCCGGGCGATGATGGGAGAGGTTGATGGTGCCGGGCGATGATGGGAGATGTTGATGGTGCTGGGTGATGATTGGAGATGTTGATGGTGCTGGGCGATGATGGGAAAGGTTGATGGTTCCGGGCGATGATGGGAGATAGTGCTGGGCGATGATGGGAGATAGTGCTGGGCGATGATGGGAGATAGTGCTGGGCGATGATGGGAGATGGTGCTGGGCGATGATGGGAGATGGTGGGAAAGGTTGATGGTGCCGGGCGATGATGGGAGTTTATGGGAGAGGTTAGTGGTGCTGGGCGATGATGGAAGTTGATGGGAAAGGTTGGTGGTGCCGGGCGATGATGGGAGATGATGTTGATGGTGCCAGGCGATGATGGGAGATGTTGATGGTGCGGGGCGATGATGGGAGTTGTTGGTGGAAGTTGATGGGAGAGGTTGGTGGTGCCAGTCAATGATGGAAGAGGTTGGTGGTGCCGGGCAATGATGGGAGGTGTTTATGGTGTCGGGCAATGATGGGAAATGTTGATTGTGCCAGGCAATGATGGAAGATGACGGGAGTTGTTGGTGGGCAATGATGGGAGATGTTGATGGTGCCGGGCGATGATGGGAAATGTTGATGGTGCTGGACAATGATGGGAAAGGTTGATGGTGCCGGGCGTTGATGGGAGTTGATTGGAGAGGTTGGTGGTGCCGGGCAATGATGGGAGTTGATGGGAGAGGTTGGTGGTGCCGGGCGATGATGGGAGAGGTTGGTGATGCCAGGCGATGATGGGAGTTGATGGGAGAGGTTGGTGGTTCCGGGCGATGATGGGAGATGGTGGAAGATGTTGATGGTGCCAGGCGATGATGGGAGATGTTAATGGTGCTGGGCGATGATGATGGTGCCGGCCAATGATGGAAGATGACGGAAGTTGGTGGGCGATGATGAGAGATGGTAGGAGATGTTGATGGTGCCGGGCGATGATAAGAGATGGTGGGAGATGTTGATGGTGCCGGACGATGATGGGAGTTGTTCAGAGATGTTGATGGTGCCGGACGATGATGGGAGTTGTTGTTTGGTGATGCTGATGGTGCCGGGAGATGACGTGAGTTGTTGGTGGACGATGATGGGAGATGTTGATGGTGCCGGGCGCTTTAGCAATTGACATTTCCCCCGGTAATGATTTCTTATGAGGTCCAGTACAGATGGGGACGGTTCACTCCGATCCTCCCCTCCCCCCAGGACAGGAGAGGTGACAAACATGACCTGCATTGTGGTGGAAAGAATGACCAGTTCTGGATGTTCAGTCCTTGCCGCTCCCGGGACTCACAAAGCAGAAGAAAGATTTCACAATATTCACATAATGAGAAGCTGACAGATGAGTGGGGAGTAAATAACGTGCGTCCATCCCTTCTACATGACAATCCACTCCCCAGGAATAGAATGGGAGGATTAGAAAGTGACGGCAGAACAATAGAGCGCCGGGCACGAAAAATAACGAATGACGGCCAAGGAGACGGCAGAAAAAAACAACGTGATGAATGGAACATAAAAGAGGACAATTATGTCTAATACATGTTCAGAACCGAGACGATCTGTCACCTTCACCCCTCAGGTCACCCCCATTCCCGCACCCTCACCCCTCAGGTCACACCAATTCCAGCAACTTCCCCCCTCAGGTCACCCCAATCCCTGCATCTTCACCCCTCAAGTCACCCCAATCCCTGCATCTTCACCTCTCAGGTCACCCCCATTCCTGCACCTTCACCCCTCAGGTCAGCCCAATTCTTACACCCTCACCACTCAGGTCAGCTCAATTCTTACACCCTCACCCCTCAGGAAACCCCCATTCCTGCACCCTCACCCCTCAGGTCCCCCCAATTCCAGCAACTTCACCCCTCAGGTCAGCCCAAATCTTACACCCTCAGGTCAGCCCAATTCTTACACCCTCACCCCTCAGATCACTCCAATTCCAGCACCCCCACCCCTCAGGTCCCCCCAATTCCAGCAACTTCACTCCTCAGGTCAGCCCAATTCTTACATCCTCACCCCTTAGATCACTCCAATTCCAGCACCCTCACCCCTCAGGTCACCCCCATTCCCGCACCCTCACTCCTCAGGTCACTCCAATTCCAGCACCCCCACCCCTCAGGTCCCCCCAATTCCAGCAACTTCACTCCTCAGGCCAGCCCAATTCTTACATCCTCACCCCTTAGATCACTCCAATTCCAGCACCCTCACCCCTCAGGTCACCCCCATTCCCGCACCCTCACTCCTCAGGTCACTCTAATTCCAGCACCTTCCCCCCTCAGGTCACCCCAATTCCTGTATCTTCACCCCTCAGGGCACCCCAGTTCCTGCACCCTCAGGTCACCCCCATTGAGGCACCCTCACTCCTCAGGTCACCCCAATTCCTCCACCCTCACCCCTCAAGTCACCCCAATTCCTCCACTCTCACCCCTCAGGTAACCCCAATTCCAGCACCCTCACCCTCTCAGATCAGCCTGATATAGGACCGATATTACACATAAACAGTTTAAAATAAATATTTTTTTCTCCTGGGATTTTGTACAATTTGGAGTACACCATGTGCCGGATCGTGGCCTTCTTCAGCCGCAATTTAGAAAATTTGAGGGGAGGGCTAATTTTATAATACTGGAAACAGGTGAAGCGAGTGGGATAAAAGGGCTCTTCGGTTCTTTTGGTCTTTGTCTCTCATCTTACTTTTTCCTAGCAGAATGTGTTTTCACTTTTTGTTGATTTATTAATTTTATTGTGAAGATAATAATAATGCCATAGAGTATGTAAAACACATCCAAAATGCAACCAAAGTTGTATCAAGGTCACACTATATAGTCACACTGAAAATCCCATCAAAATTGCATAGCAGTAGTGTGAGCCTAGCCTAGGGGAAATGTGGAAGTGTTATCTATAGATGATTGGCCAGTAATTGATGAAGGTATCAGCTTTATATTCCAACTGATCAATCTGCTTTCCTGCTACCGCCATCTAGTGGTGAGATTGGTGAACAGCAACCATCAGCTCTCCAGCTGTAAAGTGGATTTTCATTTCACGCAGCTTACTAGAGATGAGCGCTGAAGGAGTCTGAATGCCCAACCACACACCTGTACTAACAGCACCTGTACTAACACAGCACCCGACCACACACCTGTACTAACAGCACCTGTACTAACACAGCACTCAACCACACACCTGTACTACCAGCACCTGTACTAACACAGCACCCGACCACACACCTGTACTAACAGCACCTGTACTAACACAGCACCCAACCACACACCTGTACTAACACAGCACCCAACCACACACCTGTACTAACACAGCACCTGTACTAACAGCACCTGACCACACACCTGTACTAATGATACCACAGCACCCGACCACACACCTGTACAAATAGTACCACAGCCTGGCTGTCCCTGGCCCTTTCATTTATTGGATTTCAGTTTTCATGCAATATTGCACACGTGTCTGAATGTGACAGTTTCATGGTGCGGGTGTTGAGTTTAGAAACAGATGATTGTTAAAGCGGAACTAAACCCTCTTTTACAGCCACAGGAGCCGCCATCTTGGCCTCTGTTTGATCTGCAGTTGCCATGGTGCTGCACATGTGATCAGTTATTACACCAGCCTTATGATGGTTTGACAGTTCAGGGGAGAGTACAAGCAACTGTGATGAGAAGGGCTCCTTTACAGTTGCTTCAGAACGTGGCATTGGAGGCTCTGAATGCCAATCAAAGCTCCTCCCACTAAATAAAATGGTCCCTTACAGTTCCGGTTACATGGTGTGTTTGATGTGCTTCAAATATGATCCCCCATGTCGCTTTTTTGGTGCTTCAAAGCGTCTCTGAAGCCTCCATAGAAGTCTATGACAAGCAAACCCCCCATAGAAGTCTATGACAACCAATCCCCTCCATAGAAGTCTATGACAAGCAATCCCCCCCATAGAAGTCTATGACAAGCAATCCCCCCATTGAAGTCTATGACAAGCAATCCCCCCATAGAAGTCTATGACAAGCAATCCCCCCCATAGAAGTCTATGACAAGCAATCCCCCCATTGAAGTCTATGACAAGCAATCCCTCCATAGAAGTCTATGACAACCAAACCCTCCATAGAAGTCTATGGCAAGCAATCCCCCCATAGAAGTCTATGACAAGCAATCCCCCCATAGAAGTCTATGACAAGCAATCCCCCCATAGAAGTCTATGGCAAGCAATCCCCCCATAGAAGTCTATGACAAGCAATCCCCCCATAGAAGTCTATGACAAGCAATTCCCCCATAGAAGTCTATGACAAGCAATCCCTCCATAGAAGTCTATGACAACCAAACCCCCCATAGAAGTCTATGACAAGCAATCCCTCCATAGAAGTCTATGACAAGCAATCCCTCCATAGAAGTCTATGACAAGCAATCCCTCCATAGAAGTCTATGACAAGCAATCCCCCCATAGAAGTCTATGACAAGCAATCCCCCCATAGAAGTCTATGACAAGCAATCCCTCCATAGAAGTCTATGACAAGCAATCCCCCCATAGAAGTCTATGACAAGCAATCCCCCCATAGAAGTCTATGACAAGCAATCCCCCCATAGAAGTCTATGACAAGCAATCCCCCCATAGAAGTCTATGACAAGCAATCCCCCCATAGAAGTCTATGACAAGCAATCCCTCCATAGAAGTCTATGACAAGCAATCCCCCCATTGAAGTCTATGACAAGCAATCCCTCCATAGAAGTCTATGACAAGCAATCCCCCCATAGAAGTCTATGACAAGCAATCCCCCCATAGAAGTCTATGACAAGCAATCCCTCCATAGAAGTCTATGACAAGCAATCCCCCCATAGAAGTCTATGACAAGCAATCCCCCCATAGAAGTCTATGACAAGCAATCCCCCCATAGAAGTCTATGACAAGCAATCCCTCCATAGAAGTCTATGACAACCAAACCCTCCATAAAAGTCTATGACAAGCAATCCCTCCATAGAAGTCTATGACAAGCAATCCCCCCATAGAAGTCTATGACAAGCAATCCCCCCCATAGAAGTCTATGACAAGCAATCCCCCCATAGAAGTCTATGACAAGCAATCCCCCCATAGAAGTCTATGACAAGCAATCCCCCCCATAGAAGTCTATGACAAGCAATCCCTCCATAGAAGTCTATGACAAGCAATCCCCCCATAGAAGTCTATGACAAGCAATCCCTCCATAGAAGTCTATGACAAGCAATCCCCCCATAGAAGTCTATGACAAGCAATCCCTCCATAGAAGTCTATGACAAGCAAACCCTCCATAGAAGTCTATGACAAGCAATCCCTCCATAGAAGTCTATGACAACCAAACCCTCCATAGAAGTCTATGACAACCAAACCCTCCATAGAGGTCTATGACAACCAAACCCTCCATAGAGGTCTATGACAAGCAATCCCCCCCATAGAAGTCTATGACAACCAAACCCTCCATAGAGGTCTATAACAAGCTATCCCCCCATAGAAGTCTATGACAACCAAACCCTCCATAGAGGTCTATGACAAGCAATCCCCCCCCATAGAAGTCTATGACAACCAAACCCTCCATAGAGGTCTATGACAATGCTCACTTACAGCACCTGCAGCTTCTGAGAGGCTTTTATTCAGCTTTAGCCTCACTTAACTGTGGAGGTATTGCAGGTATGAGATATCCCAGGATGCACTGGGAAACCAACAAGTAAACCGGAAAGACGTCATCAGCAGTCACTTCTGGTTCATGTGTAGATATTCTGGGAGTGTCTGGTGCAGACGTCACATCGGGTGTGGAGCAGCAGGAAAGTGAGCAGGGTGTGGACTGGAGCGGAGCAACTAGCACATGTGATGTGCAACATGGGAACACTATAGATGAAGGTGAGTGGGGACCAGAGAGAGAAGACTAAGAGGCTGAGGATCAGCAGAGCTGGGGGACCTGAGCAAGAGAAACTAGCAATGTCACACGTGGTGAGCAGTTGGAGAGCAATATAGCGAGAGGTGAGCGTGGACCAGAGCGAGAGGAGGATTGGCAAACCAGAGGATCAGCAGAGCTGAGGGTATTTACGAGCAGGGGATTAGTAAAGCTGGGGGTTACTACAGAGTAGGGGATCAGCAACATTGGGGGTTACTAACGAGCAGGGGATCAGCAGAGCTTGAGGTTCTTACTGACTTGGGGAACGGAAAAGCTTAAGGTTACTACTGAGTGGGGGATCAGCAGAGCTGGTGGTTACTACTGAGCGGGGAATCAGCAGAGCTGGGAGTTATTAATGAGCAAGGGAACAGCAGAACTGGTGTTAGAGCAGTTTGTAGAAAGAATGGCAATCTGCTAATGCCCAGCAGAACCAAAGACTGGCACATAGAAATGTGCCAATGCAAAAGGTGCATGAACGGCCGCAAGAATCCATGTGCTAGTGCACACACAATGTGCGGCAGATTCTGGCGCCCAGTGGCCTATCTAAAGCCAGCGGCATGGGCCATTTGTTGCTGGACGATCTTCAGCTCCCCCCGTGTGTTCCTGATATTATTGGATTTCCTGTTACTGACCTGCCTTGTCTCCATTCCCAGCTTTGACCCTTGGCTTGCTCCATTGACTCCACTTCTGCCTGCTGATCCATGTATGACCCCTGGCTTGTTCTTTGACTCTTTGGGCATAGCACTCCTTTTTGCTACCTTGAGGGGTGCCCTACACTCAGCCGCAAGGGAAGCCCTCTCAGCATTTTGGACTCCGACCAGGTATGTGACAGCTGGAGGTTACTAATGACCCGGGGATGAGCAGAGCTGGAGGTTCTTACTGACCCGGGGATCAGCAGAGCTGGGGGTTCTTACTGACCCAGGGATCAGCAGAGCTGGGGGTTCTTACTGACCCAGGGATCAGCAGAGCTGGGGGTTCTTACTGACCCAGGGATCAGCAGAGCTGGGGGGTTTTACTGACCTGGGGATCAGCAAAGCTGAGGGTTCTTTCTTTCTGGGGGGGGGGGATCAGTAGAGCTGAAGGTTACTACTAAGTGGGGGATTGGAAGAACTGAAGGTCCTACAAAGAGGAAACATAAAAGGAATACAAAGACACAATTTCAAAAGAGCCAACTTCCCTAAACTACGAACCTTACCAAAAAATAATAATTGGGATAAAATATTAGGAACAAAGAACATTGAGGAGAGATGGGTTTGCTTTAAGAGCATATTAAATAAGGGCATTAGCCAATGCATCCCACTGGGAAATAAATTTAAAAGAGCAAATAAAAATCTTGGATGGCTTAACTCCAATGTAAAAATGCATATAAAAGCAAAGGAGAAGGCCTTCAAAAAATACAAAGTTGAGGGATCATCCTCAGCATTCCAAATGTAAGGGTGCAATCAGGGCAGCTAAGATAGAAGGTGAGTGCACTGCAGAGGAGAGTAAAAAAAATCCCAAGAAAATCTTTAACCTCTTGCTTTGCTGAGCACCTAAGTCCCCCTCCTGCCCAGACCTATTTTCAGCTTTTAGCACTCTCACACTTTGAATGACAATTACGCGGTCATACAACACTGTACACAAATGAAATTTTTATCATTTTTTCCCCCACAAATAGAGCTTTCTTTTGGTGGTATTTGATCACCTCTTTATTTTTTGTTAAAAAAATTTAAAAAAAGAAACATTAAAAAAATAAAAAAAAAAAATACAAAACCGTTTTATATTTTGTTAATACATTTTGCAAACAGGTAATTTTTCTCCTTCATTGATGTACGCTGATGAGGCTACACTGATGGGCACTAATAGGGTGGCACTGAGGGGCACAAATAGATGGCAGTAATGGGCAATGGTAGGCGACACCGATAGGCAGCACTGCTAGGTGGCACTGATTGGCACCACTGTTGGGCATTGATAGGTGGCACTGATTGGCACCACTGTTGGGCATTGATAGGTGGCACTGATGTACTGGTGGGCACTGATTGGTGGGCACATATGAGGCGGCTTCCCCTCTCCCTGCTCGGGACCAATGTCCCTTCAACAGAAGCCGGTGATCGGCTTTTTTTTCCTCCTCACGCTGTCAGTATAAGAAAAAAATAAAAGGATAATTACCGATCCTCTGTTTACATCACGTGATCAACTTTCATTGGCTGACAGCTGATCATGTGGTAAGGCGTTGGGATCGACCCCTTACTCCGATCTGTCAATGATACTCGGGTGATCACAGCGCGCACCCTGCACAGGGGCGTGGCCAGCTTGCAGAGAGGAGGACATCTATTGACGCCCTCCCGGGAAAGCAGATTCGCGCTGTAGCCATCATTCGGCTATTGTGTGGATCTTAAGGAGTTAAAGGACAACTCCACTTTCGTGGGGAATAAGAAAAAAAAGAAAAAAATAATATAGCGCATATAATTGTGACACTAGTCATATTGTAATTGAATGCTATTAAAAATGACCTTTTCTTTTCAATCTGCAGCCAATGTAATGTTCTGAGAATGCATTGCAATATGGCTACCTAGAGATTTCTGTACACACAATGTGTACTGACCACTCCCCAGAAGCATAATTTCCTGCTTGTGTGATTGGCTCACTGATTTTCCCAGAAGTCTGCCTAAGATAGTCAGATTTCAGGCATCCCCTGCAACAAAAATGTCGTTTTTGGTGAGATATTTCCAATAGGAACACATCTAAAGGGATGCAGGCCCAGCAGATTTCCTCATTAGTGCCCTGCAGCTGCACAGCTGACTGATAATTATGAAACCCCTCCCATTAGACCCACTCAGAGGCACAGACAAACACACAGGGATTTCTTCAGAATAACGAAAAGGTTGGAATCTACAACAAAGGTTGTTATAATTCTTGCAATGCAGAGATCACCCCGAGGGGAATGATTTTTTTCAACAAAAGCGGAGTTACTCTTTAGGTACATGAATAGTAAAAAAGGGAGGACAGACCATATTGGCCCCATAAAGAATGAGGAAGGACATCTGGTTACAAAGGATGGGGAGATGGTGAAGGTATTGAATTTATTCTTCTCCTCAGTCTTCACGAGTGAATCGGGGGGCTTCAGTAACCAAAACTGCAGTGTTTATCCTCAGGACACAACACAGGAAGCACCTCCATGGTTAACAGAGGACGGAATTAAAATTAGACTTGGGAAACTTAACATTAATAAATCACCGGGACCAGATGGCTTGCACCCGAGGGTACTTAGGGAACTCAGTCAGGTGATTGCCAGACCATTGTTCCTAATTTTTACAGACATTCTATTGATTGGAATGGTACCAGCTGATTGGAGAAAAGCCAATGTAGCACCAATATTTAAAAAGGGCCCAAAAAACATCCCTGGGAATTACAGACCAGTTAGCCTAACATCAATAGTATGTAAACTCTTGGAGGGGATGATAAGGGACTATATACAAGATTTTAGTAATAAGAATGATATCATTAGCAGTAATCAGCATGGATTCATGAAGAATCGTTCTTGCCAAACCAATCTATTAACCTTCTATGAGGAGGTGAGTTGCCATCTAGATAAAGGAAGGCCCGTAGACGTGGTGTATCTGGATTCTACAAAAGCATTTGACACAATTCCCCATAAACGTTTACTGTACAAAATAAGGTGCGTTGGCATGGACCATAGGGTGAGTACATGGATTGAAAACTGGCTACAAGGGCGAGTTCAGAGGGTGGTGATAAATGGGGAGTACTCAGAATGGTCAGGGGTGGGTAGTGGGGTTCCCCAGGGTTCTGTGCTGGGACCAATCCTATTTAATTTGTTCATAAACGATCTGGAGGATGGGATAAACAGTTCAATCTCTGTATTTGCAGACGATACTCAGCTAAGCAGGGCAATAACTTCTCCGCAGGATGTGGAAATCTTGCAAAAAGATCTGAACAAATGAATGGGGGAGGGGCGACTACATGGCAAATGAGGTTCAATGTAGAAAAATGTAAAATAATGTATTTGGGTGGCAAAAATCTGAATGCAATCTATAGACTGGGGGGAGAACCTCTGGGGGGATCTAGGATGGAAAAGGACCTGGGGGTCCTAGTAGATGATAGGCTCAGCAATGACATGCAATGCCAAGCTGCTGCTAATAAAGCAAACAGAATATTGGCATTAAAAAGGGATCAACTCCAGAGATAAAACGATAATTCTCCCGCTCTACAAGACTCTGGTCCGGCCGCACCTGGAGTATGCTGTCCAGTTCTGGGCACCAGTCCTCAGGAAGGATGTACTGGAAATGGAGCGACTACAAAGAAGGGCAACAAAGCTAATAAAGGGTCTGGAGGATCTTAGTTATGAGGAAAGGTTGTGAGCTCTGAACTTATTCTCTCTGGAGAAGAGACGCTTGAGAGGGGATATGATTTCATTGTATAAATACCGGACTGGTGACCCCACAATATACAAATACCGGACTGGTGACCCCACAATATATAAATACCGGACTGGTGACCCCACAATATACAAATACCGGACTGGTGACCCCACAATATACAAATACCGGACTGGTGACCCCACAATATACAAATACCGGACTGGTGACCCCACAATATACAAATACCGGACTGGTGACCCCACAATATATAAATACCGGACTGGTGACCCCACAATAGGGAGAAAACTTTTTTGCAGAAGAGAGTTTAATAAGACTCGTGGCCACTCATTACAATTAGAAGAAAAGAGATTTAACCTTAAACTACGTAGAGGGTTCTTTACTGTAAGAGCGGCAAGGATGTGGAATTCCCTTCCACAGGTGGTGGTCTCAGCGGGGAGCATCGATCGTTTCAAGAAACTATTAGATAATCACCTGAATGACCGCAACATACAGGGATATATAATGTAATACTGACACATAATCACACACATAGGGTGGACTTAATGGATTTGTGTCTTTTTTCAACCTCAACTACTATGTAACTACTGACTGGGAGGGGGATCAGCAGAGCTGGGGGTGTTACTGAGTGGGGGGGGGGGGATCAGCGGAGCTGGGGGTGTTACTGAGTGGGGGGGATCAGCAGAGCTTGGGGTGTTACTGAGTGGGGGGGGGATCAGCAGAGCTGGGGGTGTTACTGAGTGGGGGGGATCAGCAGAGCTGGGGGTGTTACTGAGTGGGGGGGGGGGATCAGCGGAGCTGGGGGTGTTACTGAGTGGGGGGGGGGGATCAGCAGAGCTGGGGGTGTTACTGAGTAGGGGGAGGATCAGCGGAGCTGGGGGTGTTACTGAGTGGGGGGGGGGGATCAGCGGAGCTGGGGGTGTTACTTAGTGGGGGGGATCAGCGGAGCTGGGGGTGTTACTTAGTGGGGGGGGATCAGCGGAGCTGGGGGTGTTAATGAGTGGGGGGATCAGCAGAGCTGGGGGTGTTACTTAGTGGGGGGGTCTGCTGAACAAAAGTACCAATGAGCTGGGGGTGTTACTGAGTGTTATAGTTGAAGTATAAATGAGGAGAATCTTTATAAAGTAGTAGAAGGGAACATTCAGCAAACATTCTGTGGAGGTGAATGAATCCTCTGGGTCGGTGTGATTTGAATCGGGGAATGATTCACCAGCAGAGAATGTTTGGTGAAAGTTACATTGACTGCTTCACTAATAGACCCCGATTATTAAAGGCAAACCTTTGTTGTTTGCTGTGGACAGAGTGATGAGTGCTGAGAACCTCTGTCAGGTCTTTATTGCTGTCTGTAGATTCTGACCCTGCGGGGGAGGGGTCACGGGAGGAGAAGGAGGGGTCACATGAGGAGGGGGAGGTGTTATTGCAGAGTTCAGTCCTGAAAATTACAAATATTTCAGCACAATAAATGGGAGTTTTTTTATTTTTTTGTACAAAAAGTGAAGGGTCACCGGCTGATCCTTCAGAATATAAAAGTCTTTTAGTGGTCAGTGGTGGTGGTGGGGGGGGGAGGGGACCTGATCCTTCTATTTGTTCTCCGTAGGATGTTCAGAGGGCACCTGATCCTTCTCCCCGCCCTCCTCGGTAGGAAGTTCCTCAGGCTCCTCCCCCGCGGTCTCTTCTTTGGCTCTTCTCAGTCTCTCAGACGCTGTGATGGTCATGGGATGGAGAGGGAAGAAACCGGCCAATCCTGGAAGAAGGAAGGAAAAAATCAGGGGAAATACTTGCAGAAGTGTTCAGGAGGATGATGACTGCGCTACCTGATAGTTCCCGAGACGCCGGCCTCTGACTGAAGGTGTGCTCTGCCCATGCAGGTCACAGTGACAGCTTCTACCTGACACCCCCCCGGTGATAATCCCAGACCCTGCTATGTGGAAGGAGGGGGCGGAGTCACAAAGTTCCAGGTATTTTCCTTCCATTCTGGCAGTGGAGTGAATGAGAGGGGGGGGATGGGGCTGCAATAACGTGTACCCATTACCTTGTCCAGATTCTGAGTGCTCCAGGTTTAGTAGGTCTCCCTCAATGTATTATCTAATTGTTGGGGGTAAAAAAAAGTTATCAAAGTTGAGATTGCACCGAGTAAACAGATACCCAACATGTCACACCTATATATTCATGTTAGCACGTGCATGTGTGGGCGGGGGGGTCGCGCAGGGGTCTCAAACATACTTTTTGGGAGGGGATTTAAGTGCTTGGGTGTATCTAATACACTTTTTTCACTAAACTTTATTCTTCATCACATCACACCATGTGATACAGTTTTGGTGACAGGCTCTCTTTATTGAGACATCAGGGGTCTAAAAGATTCTAAAAGTCCCCTGTTGTCTCACCTGTCCTCCAATGAATCTAATGGACCCCTGATGCCTCACCTGTCCTTCAATGAAACTAATGGACCCGATGTCTCACCTGTCCTCCAATGAATCTAATGGACCCCTGATGTCTCCCCTCTTCTCCAAAGAATCTAATGGACCCCTGATGTCTCATCTGTCCTCCAAAGAATCTAATGGACCCTTGATGCCTCACCTGTTCACCAATAAATCTAATGGACCCCTGATGTCTCACCTGTCCTCCAATGAATCCAGTGGACCCCTGATGTCTCTTTATTGAGACATCAGGGGTCTAAAAGATTCCAAAAGTCCCCTGTTGTCTCACCTGTCCTCCAATGAATCTAATGGACCCCTGATGCCTCACCTGTCCTCCAATAAATCTAATGGACCCCTGATATCTCACCTGTCCTCCGATAAATCTTATGGACCCCTGATGTCTCACCTGTCCTCCAATAAATCTAATGGACTCCTAATGTCTCACCTGTCCTCCAATAAATCTAATGGATCCCGGATATCTCACCTGTCCTCCAATAAATCTAATGGACCCCTGATGTCTCACCTGTCCTCCAATGAATCTAATGGACCCCTGATGTCTCACCTGTCCTCCAATGAATCTAATGGACCCCTGATGTCTCACCTGTCCTCCAATGAATCTAATGAAGCCTGATGTCTCACCTGTCCTCCAATGAATCTAATGGACCCTGATGTCTCACCTGTCCTCCAATGAATCTAATGGACACCTGATGCCTCACCTTCCCTCCAATAAATCTAATGGACCCCTTATGCCTCACCTGTCCTCGTCTGAATAGTCTGAATATAATGAAGCCCTGATGTCTCACCTGTCCTCCAATTAATCTAATGGACCCCTGATGCCTCACCTGTCCTCCAATAAATCTAATGGACCCCTGATATCTCACCTGTCCTCCAATAAATCTAATGGACCCCTGATGCCTCACCTGCCCACCAATGAATCTAAAGGACCCCCTGATGCCTCACCTGCCCACCAATGAATCTAATGAAGCCCTGATGTCTCACCTGTCCTCCAATGAATCTAATGGACCCCTGATGTCTCACCTGTCCTCCAATAAATCTAATGGACCCCTGATGCCTCACCTGTCTTCAAATGATTATGATGGACCCCTGATGTCTCCGCTCTCCTCCAAAGAATCTAATGTCTCACCTGCCCTCCAATGAATCCAATGGACCCCTGATGTCTCACCTGTCTTCCAATAAATCTAATGGACCCCTGATGTCTAACCTGTCCTCCAATGAATCTAATGAAGCCCTGATGTCTCACCTGTCTTCCAATGAATCTAATGGACCCCTGATGTCTCCCCTCTCCTCCAATGAATCCAATGGACCCCTGATGTCTCACCTATCCTTCAATGAAACTAATGGACCCGATGTCTCACCTGTCCTCCAATGAATCTAATGGACCCCTGATGTCTCCCCTCTTCTCCAAAGAATCTAATGGACCCCTGATGTCTCATCTGTCCTCCAAAGAATCTAATGGACCCTTGATGCCTCACCTGTTCACCAATAAATCTAATGGACCCCTGATGTCTCACCTGTCCTCCAATGAATCCAGTGGACCCCTGATGTCTCACCTGTTCTCCAATAAATCTAATGGACCCCTGATGTCTCACCTGTCCTCCAATGAATCTAATGGACCCCTGATATCTAACCTGTCCCGCAATGAAGCTGATGGAATGCAGATCACAGAAAGTGACACCAGGACCTGGAAGTGATGATTTACTCATTGCTTCCGGGTCAGTAACAGGAAGGGGAGATCACTAAACAGACATTTGATGATCTCCCTTTCCTCTAACCAGCTGCACATACAAAGTTTGAAAAAAAGAAAATGAAAAGTGTCTTATTAAGAAAACTTCAGCTGCTGATAATACACAGAGCTTTATATAAAACACATGTCCCGGGGTCAAGGTGCGTTCCTTGCTCTAGACTCACCTAGCAGTTTGGCGACGGGTTTCGTGACATGCGCTCCGGAGGCGATCCAGTATTTGATCCTCTCAATGTTGAGGCTCACCAGTTTCTCGTTATATACATTGGGCATCGGGTCGTAGGTCCCCAGCTTGTCGAAGTGCCGCCCATCCCGCGCTCGCTGGTTGTAGGCGGCGACAATCCGGTAGAAGGGTCTGTTAGTGCATCCGCCGAGCGCCATCCGGATGACAACATGGCCGGCATAGTAACGGCGTAATAACTGAGATGCTGAAAGGAAAAGAACGAATCATTGTAAATTGTGGAGACACCGGCAGAGAAAAACTGAAATCAACGATTGGTGAAATAGGAGTCCACCAATCAGGGGCCCCCTCACTGCGCCGCCATACTGGACGCTCAGTGAACTCCGCCTTCAGTTCTCTCCAATCCGGAAAGAACGTATTCCAAAAAAGTACTACATTGTTTTGCATTTTAATGAGTGAAATAAGTATGTGAACCCTTCACAAAACATGACTTAGTAGTTGGTGGAGAAACCCTTGTTGGCGATCACAGAGGTCAGAGGTTTCTTGGAGTTGGCCTCCAGGTTCGCACACATCTCAGGAGGGATTTTGTCCTCTTCGCAGATCCTCTCCAAGTCATTAAGGTTTCCAGGCTGACGTTTGGCAACTCGAACCTTCAGCTCCCTCCACATATTTTCTAGGGGATTAAGGTCTGGGGACCTCAATGTGCTTCTTCTTGAGCCACCCCTTTGTTGCCTTGGCCATGTGTTTTGGGTCATTGTCATGCTGGAAGACCCATCCATGACCCATCTTCAATGCCCTGGCTGAGGGAAGGAGGTTCTCTCCCAAGATTTGATGGTACATGGCCCCGTCCATCGTCGCTTTGATGCAGTGTAGTTGTTCTGTCCCCTTAGCAGAAAAACTCCCCCAAAGCATAATGTTTCCACCTCCTTGTATGATGGTGGGGGATGGTGTTCTTGGGGTCATAGGACCTCTATGTATGACGGTGGGGGATGGTGTTCTTGGGGTCATAGGACCTCCATGTATGACGGTGGGGGATGGTGTTCTTGAGGTCATAGGACCTCCATGTATGACGGTGGGGGATGGTGTTCTTGGGGTCATCGGACCTCCATGTATGACGGTGGGGGATGGTGTTCTTGGGGTCATCGGACCTCCATGTATGACGGTGGGGGGTGGTGTTCTTGGGGTCATAGGACCTCCATGTATGACGGTGGGGGATGGTATTTTTGGGGTCATAGGACCTCCATGTCTGACGGTGGGGGATGGTGTTCTTGGGGTCATAGGACCTCCATGTATGACGGTGGGGGATGGTATTTTTGGGGTCATAGGACCTCCATGTCTGACGGTGGGGGATGGTGTTCTTGGGGTCATAGGACCTCCATGTAGGACGGTGGGGGATGGTGTTCTTGGGGTCATAGGACCTCCATGTAGGACGGTGGGGTATGGTGTTCTTGGGGTCATAGGACCTCCATGTATGATGGTGGGGGATGGTGTTCTTGGGGTCATGGGACCTTTAGGATGGTGGGGGGATGGTGTTCTTGGGGTCATAGGACCTCCATGTATGATGGTGGCGGATGGTGTTCTTGGGGTCATAGGACCTCCATGTATGACGGTGGGGGATGGTGTTCTTGGGGTCATAGGTCCTCCATGTAGGACGGTGGGGGATGGTGTTCTTGGGGTCATAGGACCTCCATGTAGGACGGTGGGGTATGGTGTTCTTGGGGTCATAGGACCTCCATGTATGATGGTGGGGGATGGTGTTCTTGGGGTCATAGGACCTCCATGTATGACGGTGGGGGATGGTGTTCTTGGGGTCATAGGACCTCCATGTATGATGTTGGGGGATGGTGTTCTTGGGGTCATAGGCAGCATTCCTCCAAACACAGCGAGTTGAGTTGATGCCAAAGATCTCGATTTTGGTCTCCTCTGACCACAACACTTTCCCCCAGTTCTCCTCGGAATCATTCGATCTCCATTAGTAATCTTCAGACGGACCTGTACATGTGATTTCCTGAGCAGGGGGGCCTTGCGGGGGCTGCAGGATTTCAGTCCTTCACGGTGTAGTGTGTTACCGATTGTTTTCTTGGTGACTATGGTCCCAGCTGAGATCAGTGACATGATTCTCCCGTGTAGTTCTGGGCTGATTCCTCACCGTTCTCATGATCATTGAACCTCCACGAGGTGAGATCTTGTATGGAGCCCCAGACCGAGGGAGATCGATCGTTATTTTGTGTTTCTTCCATTTGTGAATAATTCCCCCAACTGTTGTCACCCTTTCACCAAGCTGCTTGGCGATGGTCTTGTAGCCCATTCCAGCCTTGTGTAGGTCTACAATCTTCTCCCCGACATCCTTGGACAGCTCTTTGGTCTTGGCCATGGTGGAGAGATTGGAATCTCATTGATTGCTTCTGTGGACAGGTGTCTTTTATCCAGGTAACAAGCTGAGATTAGGAGCACTCCCTTTTAGAGAGACAGAGAGAGAGAGAAGAGTGCTCCTAATCTCAGCTTGTTACCTGTATAGAAGACACCTGGGAGCCAGAAATCTTGCTGATCGATAGGCGATCAAATACTTATTTCACTCATTAAAATGCAAATTTATAACTTATTTGAAATGTGTTTTTCTGGATATTTTTGTTATTATTCTGTCTCACAGACAGAAAAATCAACAGAATAATTGTCAGCGGGCAAGTGACAAAATCAGCAGGGGATCAAATACTTTTTCCCCCTCACTGTACATGGCTGTCAGATTGGGAGCAGCCTCTGTGTCCCTACTGGTGTGAATGAGACTGGACTTCACTGAGATACACCTGTACATACCTGTGCAGGTGCACGTGGCCCTCCACTAGTGTACGCTATAATACCCCGGGGTATGATGGAGGACTAAAAGTATTTTAGCTGCGGAGACTCTTTTTTTTTTTTGCAGGAATCAAATACACAAAGAAGAAGAAAGATCTGGTGACAGAGGATGGAAATACTCACTCAGATGAACCATTGTGACATGTCCGGGTGGTCCTGGAAGAGGCAGACACTGCGGAGATCTGTCCCTGATGTCCGGATGGTCCTGGAAGAGGAGGCAGACACTGCAGCGATCTGTTCCTGATGTCCGGGTGGTCCTGGAAGAGGCAGACACTACGGAGATCTGTCCCTGATGTCCGGGTGGTCCTGGAAGAGGAGGCAGACACTGCAGCGATCTGTTCCTGATGTCCGGGTGGTCCTGGAAGAGGCAGACACTACGGAGATCTGTCCCTGATGTCCGGGTGGTCCTGGAAGAGGAGGCAGACACTGCGGTGATCTGTCCCTGATGTCCGGGTGGTTCTGGAAGAGGCAGACACTGCGGTGATCTGTACCTGATGTCCGGGTGGTCCTGGAAGAGGCAGACACTGCAGCGATCTGTTCCTGATGTCCGGGTGGTCCTGGAAGAGGCAGACACTGCAGCGATCTGTCCCTGAACACACCACAACAATGGCAAACAGGAAAGAAGAAAATCTCCCATTATTGTTTAAATCTTTATTATATTCTCCGGAGGATGAACTGGGTGTAGCACATTTAGGGTATCTTGTGCTCCCCCCCACCCCCCTCACTGCTGTCCAGCCAGGCTGCTGGCAAGAAGACAGACAATCTGTAACGAGAGCAGATTAGCAGTGTTGGTCTCCGATGGCAGATGGCAGCTGGGGATTATTGCTGCCATGCAGCACACCAAGGGGCGGGGTCAGCTCTATTCACAAAACTGTGGGGCTGTGTATGTTAATTATCAGCTGTCGATCCATCACACAACCCCGCAGTGCTCATTGTTCATCCATTCCATTGTAACTAATCAGTCAGCTGTGTGGGTTGTGTGACGGATCTGCGGGTGCCGTGTATGTTTATCAGCAGACACAGATCTATCACACAACCCGCACAGCTGACGGATCAGTTACAATGGAATGGATGATATATAAGCGCTGCGCGGGTTGTGTGATGGATCTGCGGGTGTCGTGCATGTTTATCAGCAGACACAGATCTATCACACAACCCGCACAGCTGACGGATGATTTATCAGTTTAGTAATCACCAGTCAGCTCCGCAGGGATGTGTGATAGATCCGTGTCTGATGATAAACATGCACGGCACCCGCAGATCCATCACACAACCCGCGCAGCGCTTATATATCATCCATTCCATTGTAACTGATCCGTCAGCTGTGCGGGTTGTGTGATAGATCTGTGTCTGCTGATAAACATACACGGCACCCGCAGATCCGTCACACAACCCACACAGCTGACTGATTAATGACCACTAAACTGATGAATGAACAGTCAGCGCCATGCAGAATGGGGGTTCAGACTATGGGGCTGTGCTGTGACCCCCCCCCCAGGAATGCTATAAATGTGCTTCTATCGTACCGGGAACCACAGATCACAGGGACTGAGGGCTCCATGCTGCTGGCCCTATGTGCGGGGTCAGCAGTGACTGGTGGTCTGGGAAGCCCCCCCTCCCCCGCACGCGTTTACATTCTTACATATCTGTAGGTGGGGGAGAGGGGAGTTGGCTGTTTGTTTAATTACATGTTATTTACTTTTTTGTTTTACACACAAAGGGCAGCCAAAATAAATAATAATCATAAAAAATATAAAAAATCAGCACAAGGGATATAATATACAGACAGTGTGGTGTGTCCTTCCTTCCGATTTTTCACTTAACAAAAGAGGAATCAGTGCAAGGGACAGCTCACAATGACTGAATGTTATGTTCCGTCTGCTGATTACTATTTTGGGTAAGTGTGGGTTCTAACTCTATTGCTATCACCTGGGGTCCATAGTATTCTGTTTGACCGCTATAATGAGAAATCGGGGTCCTATTACCACAGATCACCCCCATCACATTCCTCCCGCTCACAGTGGACAGGTAAGTGACAGCTGCTTCCCTCCAGACCACCTGCTGATACCCACCATACCTGTGTCTGCGGGTGGGTCAGTGGCACCTGGGATACATGGTGGAGACAGGAGGGTGGAAGAAAGCCTGATGCTTAACCGGAGAGCCCGACACCCAACCAGGAGAGCCCGACACTCAACCAGGAGAGCCCGACACTCAACCAGGAGAGCCCGACACTCAACCAGGAGAGCCCGACACCCAACCAGGAGAGCCCGACACCCAACCAGGAGAGCCCGACACCCAACCAGGAGAGCCCGACACCCAACCAGGAGAGCCCGACACCCAACCAGGAGAGCCCGACACCCAACCAGGAGAGCCCGACACCCAACCAGGAGAGCCCGACACCCAACCAGGAGAGCCCGACACCCAACCAGGAGAGCCCGACACCCAACCAGGAGAGCCCGACACCCAACCAGGAGAGCCCGACACCCAACCAGGAGAGCCCGACACTCAACCAGAGACACTCAACCAGAGAGCCCGACACCCAACCAGGAGAGCCCGACACCCCACCAACCAGGAGAGACCGACACCCAACCAGGAGAGCCCGACACCCAACCAGGAGAGCCCGACACTCAACCAGGAGAGCCCGACACTCAACCAGGAGAGCCCGACACTCAACCAGAGACACTCAACCAGAGAGCCCGACACCCAACCAGGAGAGCCCGACACCCCACCAACCAGGAGAGCCCGACACCCAACCAGGAGAGCCCGACACCCAACCAGGAGAGCCCGACACCCAACCAGGAGAGCCCGACACCCAACCAGGAGAGCCCGACACCCAACCAGGAGAGCCCGACACTCAACCAGGAGAGCCCGACACTCAACCAGAGACACTCAACCAGAGAGCCCGACACCCAACCAGGAGAGCCCGACACCCCACCAACCAGGAGAGCCCGACACCCAACCAGGAGAGCCCGACACCCAACCAGGAGAGCCCGACACCCAACCAGGAGAGCCCGACACCCAACCAGGAGAGCCCGACACTCAACCAGGAGAGCCCGACACCCAACCAGGAGAGCCCGACACCCAACCCGGAGAGCCCGACACCCAACCCGGAGAGCCCGACACCCAACCAGGAGAGCCCGACACCCAACCAGGAGAGCCCGACACCCAACCAGGAGAGCCCGACACCCAACCAGGAGAGCCCGACACCCAACCAGGAGAGCCCGACACCCAACCAGGAGAGCCCGACACCCAACCAGGAGAGCCCGACACCCAACCCGGAGAGCCCGACACCCAACCAGGAGAGCCCGACACCCAACCCGGAGAGCCCGACACCCAACCAGGAGAGCCCGACACCCAACCAGGAGAGCCCGACACCCAACCAGGAGAGCCCGACACTCAACCAGAGACACTCAACCAGGAGAGCCCGACACCCAATTATACCACATTATACATGATATATACTCCTCATTATACATGATATATACTCCTCATTATACATGATATATACTCCTCATTATACATGATATATACTCCTCATTATACATGATATATACTCCTCATTATACATGATATATACTCCTCATTATACATGATATATACTCCTCATTATACATGACCTGACCACTGGGGGGCAAAGGGGATGTTGTGTGGGGTGACTCTGGAGGATGGGAAGTGGTCGCACCTCTCACCTCCGGTACTCACCTCCGGTACTCACCTCCCTGTGCTCTGCCCTTCACCGCTCAGCTCCCATCACACGGCGCCTGGTGATGACGTTGGGATCATGTGACCTCTCCATGTGCATCTCCGCCCCGCCCCCTTTTCTCCTCACTTTACAATCCGTCCAATGACCGGCATTAGATGAAGTACAGCCGCCCTCCCCCAGGGGGCGATCACACTCCGCTCGGCGCTCAGCTCTATGGTTCTGGCGGTTCCTGTTATCTACTTCCGGTCGGGAGGGCGGAAGTAGGTGAGGGTCGCCGGGTGGAAGTGATGGTGGGGAGTACAAAGATGGCGGTGTGAGTGCGCAGCTCCTGACAACGGGTGAGTGGCCCTCTGAGACCCCAGAGAGGGCGGGGCTCGGGGATTCCGGGTGAGACCTGACTGTCATTGGCTTATGTGGTGAGAGGAGGCGGGGCCACCTGTCAGAGGTCTAAGAGACAGGTGTATGGGGGAGGGGAACTCACCTGACAGGACTGTCCTCCCCCTCCCCCACCTGTCATACTGATCCCCCACTTCACCCCTCCCCCCACCTGATCCCCCACTTCACCCTTCCCCCACCTGATCCCCACTTCACCCCTCCCCCACCTGTCATACTGATCCCCCACTTCACCCCTCCCCCCACCTGATCCCCACTTCACCCCTCCCCCCACCTGATCCCCCACTTCACCCTTCCCCCACCTGATCCCCCACTTCACCCCTCCCCCCACCTGATCCCCCACTTCACCCCTCCCCCCACCTGATCCCCCACTTCACCCCTCCCCCCACCTGATCCCCCACTTCACCCCTCCCCCCACCTGATCCCCCACTTCACCCCTCCCCCCACCTGATCCCCCACTTCACCCCTCCCCCACCTGATCCCCCACTTCACCCCTCCCCCACCTGATCCCCCACTTCACCCCTCCCCCACCTGATCCCCCACTTCACCCCTCCCCCCACCTGATCCCCCACTTCACCCCTCCCCCCACCTGATCCCCCACTTCACCCCTCCCCCCACCTGTCATACTGATCCCCCACTTCACCCCTCCCCCCACCTGATCCCCCACTTCACCCCTCCCCCCACCTGATCCCCCACTTCACCCCTCCCCCACCTGATCCCCCACTTCACCCCTCCCCCACCTGATCCCCCACTTCACCCCTCCCCCCACCTGATCCCCCACTTCACCCTCCCCCCACCTGATCCCCCACTTCACCCCTCCCCCCACCTGATCCCCCACTTCACCCCTCCCCCCACCTGATCCCCCACTTCACCCCTCCCCCCACCTGATCCCCCACTTCACCCCTCCCCCCAACTGATCCCCCACTTCACCCCTCCCCCCACCTGATCCCCCACTTCACCCCTCCCCCACCTGTCATACTGATCCCCCACTTCACCCCTCCCCCCACCTGTCATACTGATCCCCCACTTCACCCCTCCCCCCACCTGATCCCCCACTTCACCCCTCCCCCCACCTGATCCCCCACTTCACCCCTCCCCCCACCTGATCCCCCACTTTACCCCTCCCCCCACCTGATCCCCCACTTCACCCCTCCCCCCACCTGATCCCCCACTTCACCCCTCCCCCCACCTGATCCCCCACTTCACCCTCCCCCCAACTGATCCCCCACTTCACCCCTCCCCCCACCTGATCCCCCACTTCACCCCTCCCCCCACCTGATCCCCCACTTCACCCCTCCCCCCACCTGATCCCCCACTTCACCCCTCCCCCCACCTGATCCCCCACTTCACCCCTCCCCCACCTGATCCCCCACTTCACCCCTCCCCCCACCTGATCCCCCACTTCACCCCTCCCCCCACCTGATCCCCCACTTCACCCCTCCCCCCACCTGATCCCCCACTTCACCCCTCCCCCCACCTGATCCCCCACTTCACCCCTCCCCCCACCTGATCCCCCACTTCACCCCTCCCCCCACCTGATCCCCCACTTCACCCCTCCCCCCACCTGTCATACTGATCCCCACTTCACCCCTCCCCCCACCTGATCCCCCACTTCACCGCTCCCCCCACCTGATCCCCCACTTCACCCCTCCCCCACCTGTCATACTGATCCCCCACTTCACCCCTCCCCCCACCTGATCCCCCACTTCACCCCTCCCCCCACCTGATCCCCCCACTTCACCCCTCCCCCCACCTGATCCCCCACTTCACCCCTCCCCCCACCTGATCCCCCACTTCACCCCTCCCCCCACCTGTCATACTGATCCCCACTTCACCCCTCCCCCCACCTGATCCCCCACTTCACCCCTCCCCCACCTGATCCCCCACTTCACCCCTCCCCCCACCTGATCCCCCACTTCACCCCTCCCCCCACCTGATCCCCCACTTCACCCCTCCCCCCACCTGATCCCCCACTTCACCCCTCCCCCCACCTGATCCCCCACTTCACCCCTCCCCCCACCTGATCCCCCACTTCACCCCTCCCCCCACCTGATCCCCCACTTCACCCCTCCCCCCAACTGATCCCCCACTTCACCCCTCCCCCCACCTGTCATACTGATCCCCACTTCACCCCCTCCCCCCACCTGTCATACTGATCCCCACTTCACCCCTCCCCCCACCTGTCATACTGATCCCCACTTCACCCCTCCCCCCACCTGTCATACTGATCCCCACTTCACCCCTCCCCCCACCTGATCCCCCACTTCACCCCTCCCCCACCTGATCCCCCACTTCACCCCTCCCCCCACCTGATCCCCCACTTCACCCCTCCCCCCACCTGTCATACTGATCCCCCACTTCACCCCTCCCCCCACCTGTCATACTGATCCCCACTTCACCCCTCCCCCCACCTGTCATACTGATCCCCACTTCACCCCTCCCCCCACCTGTCATACTGATCCCCACTTCACCCCTCCCCCCACCTGTCATACTGATCCCCACTTCACCCCTCCCCCCACCTGATCCCCCACTTCACCCCTCCCCCACCTGATCCCCCACTTCACCCCTCCCCCCACCTGATCCCCCACTTCACCCCTCCCCCCACCTGTCATACTGATCCCCCACTTCACCCCTCCCCCCACCTGTCATACTGATCCCCACTTCACCCCTCCCCCCACCTGTCATACTGATCCCCACTTCACCCCTCCCCCCACCTGTCATACTGATCCCCACTTCACCCCTCCCCCCACCTGTCGTCATACTGATCCCCCACTTCACCCCTCCCCCCACCTGATCCCCCACTTCACCCCTCCCCCCACCTGATCCCCCACTTCACCCCTCCCCCCACCTGATCCCCCACTTCACCCCTCCCCCCACCTGATCCCCCACTTCACCCCTCCCCCACCTGATCCCCCACTTCACCCCTCCCCCCACCTGATCCCCCACTTCACCCCTCCCCCCACCTGATCCCCCACTTCACCCCTCCCCCCACCTGATCCCCCACTTCACCCCTCCCCCCACCTGTCATACTGATCCCCCACTTCACCCCTCCCCCCACCTGTCATACTGATCCCCCACTTCACCCCCTCCCCCCCACCTGATCCCCCACTTCACCCCTCCCCCCACCTGATCCCCCACTTCACCCCTCCCCCCACCTGATCCCCCACTTCACCCCTCCCCCCACCTGATCCCCCCACTTCACCCCTCCCCCCACCTGATCCCCCACTTCACCCCTCCCCCACCTGATCCCCCCACTTCACCCCTCCCCCCACCTGATCCCCCACTTCACCCCTCCCCCCATACTGATCCCCCACTACCCACCCAAGGGAAGACTAAGGATGATAGACCGATGAAGGACAGGGATGAGGATGATGGAGGAGGAGGACAGGGATGAGGATGATGGAGGAGGAGGAGGGACAGGGATGAGGATGATGGAGGAGGAGGACAGGGATGAGGATGATGGAGGAGGAGGACAGGGATGAGGATGATGGAGGAGGAGGACAGGGATGAGGATGATGGAGGAGGAGGAGGACAGGGATGAGGATGACGGAGGAGGAGGACAGGGATGAGGATGACAGATGGAGGAGGACAGGGATGAGGATGACAGGAGGAGGACAGGGATGAGGATGACAGGAGGAGGAGGACAGGGATGAGGATGATGGAGGAGGAGGACAGGGATGAGGATGATGGAGGAGGAGGACAGGGATGAGGATGATGGAGGAGGAGGACAGGGATGAGGATGATGGAGGAGGAGGACAGGGATGAGGATGATGGAGGAGGAGGACAGGGATGAGGATGATGATGGAGGACAGGGATGAGGATGACAGAGGAGGAGGACAGGGATGAGGATGATGGAGGAGGAGGAGGACAGGGATGAGGATGATGGAGGAGGAGGACAGGGATGAGGATGATGGAGGAGGAGGAGGACAGGGATGAGGATGACAGATGGAGGAGGACAGGGATGAGGATGATGGAGGAGGAGGACAGGGATGAGGATGACAGATGGAGGAGGACAGGGATGAGGATGATGGAGGAGGAGGACAGGGATGAGGATGACAGATGGAGGAGGACAGGGATGAGGATGATGGAGGAGGAGGACAGGGATGAGGATGACAGATGGAGGAGGACAGGGATGAGGATGATGATGGAGGACAGGGATGAGGATGATGGAGGAGGAGGACAGGGATGAGGATGACAGATGGAGGAGGACAGGGATGAGGATGATGGAGGAGGAGGACAGGGATGAGGATGATGGAGGAGGAGGACAGGGATGAGGATGGTGGAGGAGGAGGATGAGGATGATGGAGGAGGAGGACAGGGATGAGGATGACAGATGGAGGAGGACAGGGATGAGGATGATGGAGGAGGAGGACAGGGATGAGGATGATGGAGGAGGAGGACAGGGATGAGGATGATGGAGGAGGAGGACAGGGATGAGGATGACGGAGGAGGAGGACAGGGATGAGGATGATGGAGGAGGAGGACAGGGATGAGGATGATGGAGGAGGAGGACAGGGATGAGGATGATGGAGGAGGAGGACAGGGATGAGGATGACGGAGGAGGAGGACAGGGATGAGGATGACGGAGGAGGAGGACAGGGATGAGGATGACAGATGGAGGAGGACAGGGATGAGGATGACAGGAGGAGGAGGACAGGGATGAGGATGACGGAGGAGGAGGACAGGGATGAGGATGACGGAGGAGGAGGACAGGGATGAGGATGACGGAGGAGGAGGACAGGGATGAGGATGACGGAGGAGGAGGACAGGGATGAGGATGACGGAGGAGGAGGACAGGGATGAGGATGACGGAGGAGGAGGACAGGGATGAGGATGACGGAGGAGGAGGACAGGGATGAGGATGACGGAGGAGTGAGGACAGGGATGAGGATGATGGAGGACAGGGATGAGGATGATGGAGGAGGAGGACAGGGATGAGGATGATGGAGGACAGGGATGAGGATGATGGAGGAGGAGGACAGGGATGAGGATGATGGAGGAGGAGGACAGGGATGAGGATGATGGAGGAGGAGGACAGGGATGAGGATGATGGAGGAGGAGGAGGACAGGGATGAGGATGACAGATGGAGGAGGAGGACAGGGATGAGGATGACAGATGGAGGAGGAGGACAGGGATGAGGATGATGGAGGAGGAGGACAGGGATGAGGATGACAGATGGAGGAGGACAGGGATGAGGATGATGGAGGAGGAGGACAGGGATGAGGATGATGGAGGAGGAGGACAGGGATGAGGATGACGGAGGAGGAGGACAGGGATGAGGATGACGGAGGAGGAGGACAGGGATGAGGATGACGGAGGAGGAGGACAGGGATGAGGATGACGGAGGAGGAGGACAGGGATGAGGATGACGGAGGAGGAGGACAGGGATGAGGATGACGGAGGAGGAGGACAGGGATGAGGATGACGGAGGAGGAGGACAGGGATGAGGATGACGGAGGAGGAGGACAGGGATGAGGATGACGGAGGAGGAGGACAGGGATGAGGATGACGGAGGAGGAGGACAGGGATGAGGATGACGGAGGAGGAGGACAGGGATGAGGATGACGGAGGAGGAGGACAGGGATGAGGATGATAGGGATGAGGATGATGGAGGACAGGGATGAGGATGATGGAGGAGGAGGACAGGGATGAGGATGATGGAGGAGGAGGACAGGGATGAGGATGATGATGGAGGACAGGGATGAGGATGATGGAGGAGGAGGACAGGGATGAGGATGATGGAGGAGGAGGACAGGGATGAGGATGATGGAGGAGGAGGACAGGGATGAGGATGATGGAGGAGGAGGAGCAGGATGAGGATGGTGGAGGAGGAGGATGAGGATGATGGAGGAGGAGGACAGGGATGAGGATGATGGAGGACAGGGATGAGGATGATGGAGGACAGGGATGAGGATGATGGAGGACAGGGATGAGGATGACAGATGGAGGAGGACAGGGATGAGGATGATGGAGGAGGAGGACAGGGATGAGGATGATGGAGGAGGAGGACAGGGATGAGGATGACGGAGGAGGAGGACAGGGATGAGGATGACGGAGGAGGAGGACAGGGATGAGGATGACGGAGGAGGAGGACAGGGATGAGGATGACGGAGGAGGAGGACAGGGATGAGGATGACGGAGGAGGAGGACAGGGATGAGGATGATAGGGATGATGATGGAGGGAGGAGGACAGGGATGAGGATGATGGAGGAGGAGGACAGGGATGAGGATGATGGAGGAGGAGGACAGGGATGAGGATGATGGAGGAGGAGGACAGGGATGAGGATGATGATGGAGGACAGGGATGAGGATGATGGAGGAGGAGGACAGGGATGAGGATGGTGGAGGAGGAGGATGAGGATGATGGAGGAGGATGACAGATGGAGGAGGACAGGGATGAGGATGATGGAGGAGGAGGACAGGGATGAGGATGATGGAGGAGGAGGACAGGGATGAGGATGATGGAGGACAGGGATGAGGATGATGGAGGAGGAGGACAGGGATGAGGATGATGGAGGACAGGGATGAGGATGACAGATGGAGGAGGACAGGGATGAGGATGATGGAGGAGGAGGACAGGGATGAGGATGATGGAGGAGGAGGACAGGGATGAGGATGATGGAGGAGGAGGACAGGGATGAGGATGATGGAGGAGGAGGACAGGGATGAGGATGATGGAGGAGGAGGAGGACAGGGATGAGGATGATGGAGGAGGAGGAGGACAGGGATGAGGATGATGGAGGAGGAGGAGGACAGGGATGAGGATGATGGAGGAGGAGGAGGACAGGGATGAGGATGATGGAGGAGGAGGAGGACAGGGATGAGGATGATGGAGGAGGAGGACAGGGATGAGGATGATGGAGGAGGAGGACAGGGATGAGGATGATGGAGGAGGAGGACAGGGATGAGGATGATGGAGGAGGAGGACAGGATGAGGATGATGGAGGAGGAGGACAGGGATGAGGATGACAGATGGAGGAGGAGGAGGACAGGGATGAGGATGACAGATGGAGGAGGAGGACAGGGATGAGGATGACAGATGGAGGAGGAGGACAGGGATGAGGATGACAGATGGAGGAGGAGGACAGGATGAGGATGATGGAGGAGGAGGACAGGGATGAGGATGATGGAGGAGGAGGACAGGGATGAGGATGATCGGGGGGTGATTAGTCGGTATTATCAGACTGATGTCTGGGTTGGACTTTCTCCGGTTTCGGCAGATCTCATTATTTCTATACCTGTGTGACCAATCAGGTGTGAGGGGGAGGGGGGCTGATAACCTGTCATCCTCATCCTTATTATGATTTTGTCACATTTAGTTAAAGGGGAACTCCATCCAAAGCCTTTCTCCTGCATTAGTTGTGGGTGGAGTTGGGGGCGGGGCTGATCACAGAGAATGGGGTGGTCCTAGGCGGGGTGCAGTGTGCTCTGTCCGGGGTAATAAAGTTGGATGTGATGTCATCTTAGTGTGACTTCCGGTCTCTGCTGACTTCCTGCAGCCACACTGTAAAGGAGAACTCCACCTGTGTACAGCTGTGTGTTCACCCCTACATTACTATGAGGGCTGGAGGACCCCACACTCCCCTTTATATTGTCATCTGCAGCATTGGAACCGACCACCTCCCCGAGGTCCCCCCGCCGGGTCCTGGAACGCACCACCTCCCCTCCTCCCTCCTCCGGGTCCTGAAACGGACCACCTCCCCGAGTCCCCCCTCCTCCGGGTCCCGGAATGGACCACCTCCCCGAGTCCCCCCTCCTCCGGGTCCCGGAACGGACCACCTCCCCTCCTCCGGGTCCTGGAACTGGTCTGGCTGAAGGAGGGAGTAATTTGGAGGCCATCTTTTCTTGTAGAAGGTTCCAGAACTGTGATCTCCGTCTTCATGGGGGGCGGCCGGCAGCTCTGGGAGGAGGGTGGGAGATCCGGAAATGATGATATTGGCCCGGAGTTCCCCTTTAAACCCGACCCACACTGGAATGGTATTGGCTCAGAGCGGTTTTAGGAATGATTTACCAATCCCCTCCCAGCCAATGTGTCTCCACACTCTGCACCATGGTGTATGAGGGGCGCTTCTGGTCACATAAAACTTTTCACATCACTCGCTGTATCTTTTTCCTGATATTTTTCTGCATGTAAGTGGGCGGCGGCTTAATCAGAGCGGTGCTGATTGGTTTGATGGCACAGCTATCTCTCACACTAATGCTGCAGGTGACTTTGTAGCTGTGACCATAAAGCTGCAGATTACAATAACTCCTCCCTGTTGTGGGGCTGATGAATGCAGGGCACAGAACAGAGCAGAGCAGAGTGTGGTGCGCATAGCGTGGTGCACAGAAATGCACAGAGCAGAGCGTGGTGCACAGAGCAGAGCGTGGTGCACAGAGCAGAGCGCAGAGCAGAGCGTGGTGCACAGAGCAGAGCGCAGAGATGAGCGTGGTGCACAGAACAGAGCAGAGCGTGGTGCGCAGAACAGAGCAGAGCGTGGTGCGCAGAGAAGAGCGTGGTGCAGAGCGTGGTGCGCAGAGCAGAGCGTGGTGCACAGAACAGAGCAGAGCGTGGTGAACAGAGCAGAGTGTGGTGTGCAGAACAGAGCAGAGCATGGTGCACAGAACAGAGCAGAGCGTGGTGCAGAGCGTGGTGCGCAGAACAGAGCAGAGCATGGTGCACAGAACAGAGCAGAGCGTGGTGCAGAGCGTGGTGCGCAGAACAGAGCAGAGCGTGGTGAACAGGACAGAGCGCAGAGCAGAGCGTGGTGCAGAGCGTGGTGCGCACAGCAGAGCACAGAGCAGAGCACTGTGCATAGAGTAGAATACAGGACAAAACACAGAGCAGAGCACATAGCAGACCGCAGTGCATAAAGTAGAATGGATAACAGAACACAGAGCAGAGCGCTGTGCATAGAGTAGAACACAGAGCAGAGCGAAGAGCAGACTGCAGTGCATAGAGTAGAATACAGGACAGAGCAAAGTGCAGAGCACAGAGCAGAGCGTGGTGCACAGAGCAGATAGCAGACCACAGTGCATAGAATAGAATGGAGAACAGAACGCAGAGCAGAGCATAGAGTGGATTACAGGACAGAGTACATAGCAGACCACAGTGCATAGAGTAGAGTGCAGAGCACATAGCAGACCACAGTGCATAGAGTAGAGTGCAGAGCAGAGTACATAGCAGACCACAGTGCATAGAGTAGAGTGCAGAGCACATAGCAGACCACAGTGCATAGAGTAGAGTGCAGAGCAGAGTACATAGCAGACCACAGTGCATAGAGTAGAGTGCAGAGCACATAGCAGACCACAGTGCATAGAGTAGAGTGTAGCGTGCAGAGCAGACCACAGTGTAGCATGCAGCGCGCAGAGTAGTGTGTAGCGCGCAGAGTAGTGTGTAGAGTGTGTAGCGTGCAGAGTCAGAGCGCAGAGCACAGGACAGGATTCAGAGCCGGTGTTGTGACAATAGTGCAGTCAGAAATCACCTTTTTGCTGTGAGGAGATATGAAAATCTGTCTTTCTATTGGTCGTCGGCCCGGATACCCACTTATTATGACATGACGGTGACCTCAGGGGGTGACCCTGGAGAGGAGAAGAACTACAACATGAAAGGGATGAAAGATCTCTGGGGGCGGAGCACAGCGTTTGGGGAAAAAGGTCTAGTGAGATCCCTTTTAAGTAGTGAAGGTTTGTAGAGGTCGGTGTTAAAACACAGAGTTCAGAGGTCAGCAGTAACAGCGTGCGGGGGGGTCAGGGGTAAAGTAGTGCAGAGTGCGGGGGGGGGGGGGTCAGGGGTAAAGTAGTGCAGAGTGCGGGGGGGGGGTCAGGGGTAAAGTAGTGCAGAGTGTGGGGGGGTCAGGAGTAAAGTAATGCCTAGTGTGGGGGGGGGTCAGGGGTAAAGTAATGCAGAGTGCGGGGGGGGTCAGGGGTAAAGTAATGCTGAGTGCGGGGGGGTCAGGGGTAAAGTAATGCAGAGTGCGGGGGGGTCAGGAGTAAAGTAATGCCTAGTGTGGGGGGGGGGCAGGGGTAAAGTAGTGCTGAGTGCGGGGGGGTCAGGGGTAAAGTAGTGCAGAGTGCGGGGGGGTCAGGGGTAAAGTAGTGCAGAGTGCGGGGGGGTCAGGGGTAAAGTAGTGCAGAGTGCGGGGGGGTCAGGGGTAAAGTAGTGCAGAGTGCGGGGGGGTCAGGAGTAAAGTAGTGCAGAGTGCGGGGGGGTCAGGGGTAAAGTAGTGCAGAGTGCGGGGGGGGGGTCAGGGGTAAAGTAGTGCAGAGTGCGGGGGGGTCAGGGGTAAAGTAATGCAGAGTGCGGGGGGGTCAGGGGTAAAGTAGTGCAGAGTGCGGGGGGGTCAGGGGTAAAGTAGTGCTGAGTGCGGGGGGGTCAGGGGTAAAGTAGTGCTGAGTGCGGGGGGGGGGTCAGGGGTAAAGTAATGCAGAGTGCGGGGGGGGGGTCAGGGGTAAAGTAATGCTGAGTGCGGGGGGGTCAGGGGTAAAGTAGTGCAGAGTGCGGGGGGGTCAGGAGTAAAGTAGTGCAGAGTGCGGGGGGGTCAGGGGTAAAGTAGTGCAGAGTGCGGGGGGGTCAGGGGTAAAGTAGTGCAGAGTGCGGGGGGGTCAGGGGTAAAGTAGTGCTGAGTGCGGGGGGGTCAGGGGTAAAGTAGTGCAGAGTGCGGGGGGGGTCAGGGGTAAAGTAATGCAGAGTGCGGGGGGGTCAGGGGTAAAGTAGTGCAGAGTGTGGGGGGGTCAGGGGTAAAGTAGTGCAGAGTGCGGGGGGGTCAGGGGTAAAGTAGTGCAGAGTGCGGGGGGGTCAGGGGTAAAGTAGTGCAGAGTGCGGGGGGGTCAGGGGTAAAGTAGTGCAGAGTGCGGGGGGGGTCAGGGGTAAAGTAGTGCAGAGTGCGGGGGGGGTCAGGGGTAAAGTAGTGCAGAGTGCGGGGGGGTCAGGGGTAAAGTAGTGCAGAGTGCGGGGGGGTCAGGGGTAAAGTAGTGCAGAGTGCGGGGGGGTCAGGGGTAAAGTAGTGCAGAGTGCGGGGGGGTCAGGGGTAAAGTAGTGCAGAGTGCGGGGGGGTCAGGGGTAAAGTAGTGCAGAGTGCGGGGGGTCAGGGGTAAAGTAGTGCTGAGTGCGGGGGGTCAGGGGTAAAGTAGTGCTGAGTGCGGGGGGGTCAGGAGTAAAGTAGTGCTGAGTGCGGGGGGGTCAGGGGTAAAGTAGTGCTGAGTGCGGGGGGGTCAGGAGTAAAGTAGTGCAGAGTGCAGGGGGGTCAGGAGTAAAGTAGTGCAGAGTGCGGGGGGGGTCAGGGGTAAAGTAATGCAGAGTGCGGGGGGGTCAGGGGTAAAGTAGTGCAGAGTGCGGGGGGGTCAGGGGTAAAGTAATGCAGAGTGCGGGGGGGTCAGGGGTAAAGTAGTGCAGAGTGCGGGGGGGTCAGGGGTAAAGTAGTGCAGAGTGCGGGGGGTCAGGGGTATGTAACGGTGTAGAGTAGCTGACACAGATCTCCCCTCCACAAGCAAAAATACTCCCTAAGCTGTAATCACCCGCAGCACAGATCATATATATATATATATACACCTGTGAGGTGGAGCTCTGCTGTGTCTTGTAGAGATGATGTCATAAAGTTGTTGTAATTTTGAGACTCATTGATCTGATTGGTGGACAAGAATTTTACTTCCTTCGTTTCCTCCAACCATTGAACCTCCTGTGTCAGGGAAGTGATTATGTGACATCTCTTCTATGATTCCAGGAATACACAACAAATGAACGATCGATGAAATGGTGAAGGAGACCTGACTGTGTCGTCATGTTGGAAGGATTAGTGGCCTGGGTCCTCAACACCTA